>JAZAVK010000017.1:0-385408 GCA_037954305.1 Neonectria magnoliae
GAGAGCAGGAGTGCGAAAATTCACGTTGTCAGGCTGAGGAGGAAGTGGTGGTTTGTGGTTTGTAAGTGCGACGACTTGATGCGGACGAAGGACGGACGAGGGCGTCAAGGCTGAGGTGGGGAATGGTGCTGTGAATGTGGTATTTCGACTAGAGAGTGAGGTTCTGTTCGTCAGGTTCGGACGCCGACGCGGATGAACCTGCGCCGACAATTACTAATGCATACCTCCGCTCTTAATCGCCGTGGAACTCCACGGCGGCGATCCGGAAGCGGCATGGCGCGAGGTCCCCGGTCCCACGGCGGCGTGACGGAGCACCATGGAGATGGCCTGGGAATACCGACCGTGAATTTTTGTATGGAAGTGCTGTCCGTGGAATATCGGTGGTAACGCCGTGGCTGCTGTCCGCAATCGCCGGGCATAGATCTAGATCCTAGTGTCGTCCGGGGATTATTGTTGATGTGGTTTGTAAGGCGTCGATGAGGTCCTCGATGAGGTCCGTGGTAAGGAGGGAGCTGTATAAATAATGGACGGCGAGGTGGGATGGAAACGAACAACACATCACAACCACTACAGCCGAAACACAATCACTCACAGTCAACTCTGCACATCACAATGACCGCTACACGATACACCTCAGGCGAACACGTCAGCGCCGAGCCGCTCGCCCAGCCGCTTCACTTTGAGTTCTCGGGGCGCACTGCAAAGAACCGCCTGCTCAAGAGCCCCATGGCCGAGTCGCTGGCAACTTGGAACCCCAAGGTGCTTACCGAGCGAGGCATTCCCACAGACGAGCTTATCGAGCTGTACCGCCGGTGAGCAAACAACTATATCCGTGGATAATAGCAAGACCCGCCGAGGACATCTTTGCTAATTATGGTAGCTGGGGCGAGGGCGAGAACAACTGGGGCGTGATCATCACCGGCAACGTCGACATCGAGTTCGACTCGCTGGATGCCATTGGCGACAACATCATCACGCCCGAGTGCGCCCCCGAGGGCGAGCGCTTCGAGAAGTTCAAGCAGCTCGCGGCCGCCGCCAAAGCCAACGGCAGCCTCATCGTCGCCCAGGTCACCCACCCCGGCCGACAGGTGCAGGCGCGCTTGAACCCGGTGGCCATCTCGGCGTCTGACGTCCAGCTCGGTAGGTCACTTACACGCCCGCGTCTTGTCCACTTCTGGCTAAGAACTCGCCATAGAACCGAAAATGGGCATGACCTTTGGAAAGCCCCACGCCGCCACAAAGGCCGAAATCGCCCGCGTCGTCGAGGGCTTCGCGCACGCCGCCGAGTACCTCTCCAAGGCGGGCTTCGACGGCATCGAGCTGCACGCCGCGCACGGCTACCTGATCTCGCAGTTCCTCTCGCGCACGACCAACAAGCGCACCGACGAGTACGGCCCGCAGACGATGGAGAACCGGCTGCGGCTGGTGACGGAGATCGCGCGGGCCATCAAGGCGCGCGTGCCGGCGTCCTTCATCGTCTCGGCCAAGCTCAACAGCGTCGAGTTCCAGGACGGCGGCGTGACGCCCGCCGACGCGCGCGAGCTGTGCGAGACGCTGGACAAGCACGGCTTCGACTTTGTGGAGCTGAGCGGCGGCACGTACGAGAACCTCGGCATGACGTACGACAAGGAGTCGACGAAGCGCCGCGAGGGCTTCTTCCTCGAGTGGGCCGAGACGGTGACGCGGTCGCTCAGCGCGGACCGCAAGATGAAGACGTACATCGTCGGCGGGCTGCGCACCGTGAGCGCCATGGTGAAGGCGCTGGGGGCGGTGGACGGCATCGCGATGGGGCGGCCGGCGACGGCGGAGCCCCGGCTGGCGGACGACATTGTCTCGGGACGGGTGCAGGGGGCGCTGAAGCCGGTGGAGGCCATCGAGACGGACTTTGGGGTATGGATGGCATCGGCGCTGTCCCAGATCGCGCAGTTGGGCAGGGGAAAGGAGCCGATGCGGCTGGGGGACGAGGAGGTGGTGGCGACGTTTGTGAAGGATATGGGGACGTGGTATCAGCAGGTGGTGCAGGATGCCGAGAAGATGGAGTTTGTCCGCGCGGTGGAGTATTCGGGGCCGTTGGCTGAGTACGGGAGTGCGAAGTGAGGGTGACGATGTGATGCTGGGGACATGAAGGATAGATTTGGGTGTGATATTCGAGAGATGTTTAGAACTGTGAAGAGATGGATAGGCAATGCAGCATCGACAACTCGAGTTTCATAGCTATGTCCTGAAGACTGTGACTAATAATTGACAACTATAACTCCTACTTGAACCAAATATCTACTCCGTTTGCTGTAAGGAACTCCCACTTACACGATCGTCTGACCTGAGTCATGATCCCCTGGACAGCCTCCATTTATAGGTGGGCTCGGACTCGCTCGCATAGTGCACTCAGCCCTGTAGGATTTTAGTCCACACATCGATTTGTCATCACTGGCTGACGTTGCCGACTTTTACTCACATTTAATCAATACATTAACCTACCGTCTCAATCTAGACACCCAAATGACTCAACAAGGGCCTCTCGTTTCTCAGTAATCCAGTATAATGACGGCCATGTACACTCCGCCCGAAGACGCGGAGGCATCTCGATCCAATCGCCGCAAAGGTACGTCCAGCTCCAACAGGGCGAACAAACATCTAACAAAACATCAGTCTGCGACTTGTGCTTCACCAAGAAAATCAAATGCGACATGCTGAAGCCCGTCTGCTCGAACTGCATCCTCTACAAGGCCGACTGCAGGACCAGCATCATACGCCGCAAGGCGAATCCGCCCAAGGCAAAGGCAGTGCTGCCCCCGCCTCCCGAGCAAGAGTATGAGGCCAAAGAGAACCCGAAGTGAGATGGGAACTGATTTTCGTCTAGGCAAGGCCGTGTTGGTGTCCTGGAGTCGCGGCTGGCCCGCATTGAAAATCAACTCCAGCAAGTCCTCGACGCCGCGAAGGATGCGCACCAGCCCGGGGACCCTTTACCACAGGCCAGCGAGGAGCTCATGCCAGATGCTACGAGCAACTCCGAAGGCCAAGAAGCGACCACAAGTGAAGAGGGCGCTGAGGTTCCCTGGAAATTCGACCCCATCGATCCGCATCTGTACCACGGCCCTGAACCAGACGTCTTTGTCCTCCCGCCCCTGGACGAGATCTTGCCCATCATCGACCACTACTTTGAATGCTTCAACACCGTGATTCCGCTCTTCCACCAAAACACCTTCATGAGGATGCTGCAGACCTGGTACACGGACCGCACTGGCCGGGACAGAGGCGCCTGGGCCGCCGTGCAGATCGTCATGGCGCTCGGGTTCCGCACGCCGCGGCTGACCAACACGGACAGCCCTGCGGTGCAGATTGAAAAGGCCGACGTGTGTCTCAAGAATGCGCAGGCCGTCATCTCGGAGCTGGTAACCCGGGAAAGCGACCTTCTCGGCGTCCAGATCCTGCTGGGCGTCGTGATGCTGTTCCAGAACAGTCGAGATCCGAAACCCGCGAGCGTCGTCATCGGGACGGCGGTGAGGCTGGCCCACCGGCTGGGGCTGCACGCAACTGCAGCGACGAAATTCTTTACCCTCGAAGAGGCCGAGCAGAGATCCCGCGTCTTCTGGATCGCTTACACGCTCGACAAGGTGAGTAGCCTGTTAGCATATCTGAATATCTACTTACACCGGTAGGATATTTCGCTGAGAGCATTGACACCGGCCACCCTGTTCGATGAGGACATTGACGTTCCCCTTCCGCCGCCAGCTCCCGCAGACAGCGCCGGTCTGATCTGGACGCAAAACGGTCAAGTTTACTTCAACTACCACCGCAGACGCGTGGAGCTCGCGCACATCGAGGGCAAGGTGTACGACCTGCTGTACTCTAACAGAGCCACCAAGATCAAGGGCCACGAACGCCAACAGCGCGTCGTGCGGCTGCAAGGCATGCTGGACCAGTGGTACGAACGGCTGCCGGCAGTGTTCCACATCGAGAACGTCGCAGCCAATGTCGGGCCGAGCCAGCTGATCCAGTTGACCAAGATGCATCACGCGTTCCTCCTGGCCGAGGTCATGACGCATGGCATCTACAGCCACAATGCTGAATGGGTCAAGAGGATAAGCTCCTTTAGCCGCTCGGCCATAATTAATATGTCGAGCATTCCTGATAAAAATCGAAATATTAGCTGTACTAGCCACAGCTCTCAGGGAGGGCCATTGCCGAACGGGTGGAGTAAATGTGTCGAAGTCAGCCGAGGCTGCATGAAGCTATTCCAGGGAGCAACGCCAACAGAGTGTCTCATATGGTCAGCTAAATCCTTCCGTTCTAGATTCAAAACTAACTTCAGTAGGCAATGTAGCTGCGCTCACTTTTCCAGCCTCATCATCATCCTCTCCAACATGGCCATCAACCCATCCCACGGCCTGGTAGCCTTCGACCAGCACCTGGCCCTCCGAGCCCTCAACCTGTTCGACCGACTGCTCGAGATGAGCGAGGACGAAACGTTCCGGGCCCTGCGCCAAGTCGTCGGCGAGCTGAGCGTGAAGGCCATCGAGGCAGTGGAGACGTATCGGCTGGAGAATGTCCACTCGACTGATGTGCTCGAGAGCCTCGAGGCGGGTCAGATAGATATACCGACTTTGGCGGCGGAACTCGAGTTTCTACCGCGGGATGCCGAGTTTGATGGTGGCGGTGTTTTTGGGGCGTTTGATACCGAGGATGCGTTTCAGAACTCGGTTTTGGGGCAGGTAGAGACGATAACCGATCTTGGGGGTGTTACTGAAGTAGATGATCTGGGCAGCTTTTTGATGGGAAACATGCAGTGACCGCCATGCAAACATTGGTTCTAGGTCAATAAACTGAGTACCGGAACGGCAATAATGAAATCGAGTCAAGAAGTCACCTCTCCATAGAGTGCACTACCCCCCCTTCCAAGTGACCACATCTTGACCTGCCACTCAAGCGCCTTACTCCCACAGAACAGAACATCGCCAGATCCCTCACCCAGCAACGCATCCAAATCCTTCTGCGCCATCCGTCCAAGCCTCAACTCAAGACCCCCCCGCCCGCAGCGTCTCAAACCGCTCCCGCCACCAGCTCCCCGGCTTCCCGCCCGCCAGACCGTCCACGTCTTCGCCCGGCGTCACAAAGACTCGCACGCCGGACCAGCGGCCGACGTCCAGCATCTTCGTCTCGAGGAGGACTCGACGATGGCGGTGTCGTCGCCGCGGATACTCCAGACCAGCGTTGCTGTGCCCGTATCCCCCCGCGCCAGGAAACACGCGATGCCCGTCCCGCCCGCGACGCAAACAAGAAGCCGTCTCATCTTGGCTGAACTACAATATATCTCGGAACAGCCTGGAAAAGACCTCGTGATGCCGTCTTCCCCATCCTCGGAACCTCCGCCTCACAAGACCTCGCGTGTCAGTACGCGACCCACGGCGGTTCTGTGTCCCTGAATTCTCCCCACAACCCCCGTTCGACGGTAGTTGAGCGTCAACCCCACGCGCGCGGAATCCGTTCCACCGGATCTCCAGAGGTAGCTTCGTCGTCGACATGCGGCGAGTTTAAATATTCAACCTTCTTCCTCGGACTGTGGGGTTGGTCAGGACACACTGCTCCTTTTCATTAGACACCTCCTGCAACTTGGAATCATGGCTGAGCAACAGGTTCGCGCGCCGCGCAGGATGACGCCGTGGCTGCTCTTCAGCTGCTGCGTTGTCTCGATGGGCGCCATCTTCTGGGGGTAATACTACCTACTATTGACGAAGCTGGTCGACTAACAAGCTGTAGATACGACATTGGCATCCTAAGCACCATCTACGTGGCCCCCCGGCTTCAAAAAAAAAAAAAGCCCTGGACAACCCGTCCTCAAGCGAAACAGGGCTCATCACGGCCATTTTCTACGCCGGCCAGTTCGTCGGCTTTGCGTTCCTCGCTGGGCCGGGTTCATCGGCATCGTCATTCTCTGCATCGGGGCCGTGTTCCAGACCGCGGCGACGCACATCGCCATGATGGTCGTGGGCCGCATCATCGCCGGCGTGGGGACCGGCATCGTCTTGACGGTTGTGCCTCTGTATCTCAGCGAGGTTGCCCCAGCGGAGCATCGGGGGTTGTATGTGGCTTTGAACCAGGTCGGCATCGTCTTTGGGTAGGTTTCAAGAGTGATATGGTGGATATTTGGATTAATGAATGTAGCATTTCTATGGCCTTTTGGGTTGGATATGGCTACTCCTTCTGGGACTATGGCAACGGCATCAACCTCGAGTAGCGTCTTTCCGTGGCGATGCAATACGTGCCCGCCTTGCTGTTCCTCTCGGGTGTACTCTTGCTTCCTGAAAGGTATGATATCCACTCCCAACCACCGAGAGGTAATACAGTATCTGACAATTGCAGCCCGCGATGGCTTCTGGAAAACGACCTCGACGAAGCCGCCGTAGCCCTCTCGAAACTCCGCGGCGTGCAAATCGACGAAATCCAAGCCGAGCTGGACGAGATCCACGCCAACATCCTCTGGCACAAGAAGAACTCCATCACGTCGGCCAAGGTCTTCATCCAGGAACCCGCGCCTGGGCGCTGTCCTTTCTCCAGCAGATGAGCGGCGCGGCCGGCATCCGCTATTGCCTGCCCACCAACTTCGTCGCCGCCGGCACGTCCGAGAGCCTGAGTCTGCTGGCGTCCGGGATCGACGGCACCGTGCAGGTTGGGTGCACGATTGCGGCCATGTTCTTCATTGATAAGATTGGGCGGAGGCATTCGTTGGGTATCGGGGCGGCCATTATGGCGTTTTGTCTGATGGTGAGTTGTAGTGACTCAGCTGTGTTTCGTGTCGAGTTATTGCTAACACGGTCATATCAACGGAGCGATATCAACGGAGCGCTCCAGCTTGCGTATCCGAACCAGTCCAGCGCTTCGGCGAACTACTGCAACATCTTCTTCATCTTCTTCTTCACCGTCGGCTGTAAGTATCACCACCACCCCAGACGTGATGTTAGGGAAGCATCACCACCCACTCTTAACGCGGACATCTTCCGCAGTCAGGCTCATCTGATGCGCAAACACGCAGCGCTAAACTGACCCCTGAACCAAGCTTATTACCCCGGATTGTATCTAAATCCCTGCTTGGTTCCGCTACTTAAAAGCACGCGTTGCCCGCCCCTCGCAACGGCGCCACCGAAACGCTCGTCGGATCTGCCGACGATGGACTAGAGGGCATGGAACCGGCCGTCTTTGCGAGTGAGCTGGAGGAGTCTTTGATTAAACGACGGCGGCTAACGGGCAAGGACTATCAACGCCCGCAACCGCTGCAGGAAACGCAAGGCGCGATGTGACACGGGTGAGCATCCGCGGTGCGTCTAGTGCGCACAGAGATAACAAAACTTCGTGTAGGTATTCCCGCCCGTGGGCCGTGTCACAACTCCGGGTCGACGTGTGAGTACACTGATCCACGGCCCAAGAAGACATATCCGAGGGAATTTATCCAGGTGTTGGAGGACCGGTTGGCGGGTCTTGAGCGGGAGGTTGCGGAGGTGAAGAACCGTGGTTCTGTTCAGGGCGATGCTCTCGAAGGGTCTGAGAGTGGCGGGAAGGATAGTCAAGCGCATCCAGATCTGATCCGTCTTGAAGCCGGAGGCGACGCGCGCTTTCTCGGTGTTTCCAGCGGTACTTGCCCATCTTGATCGTCTCTTATTGAAGCCGACCTCTAACTAGGAATGCACATGGCCCGCTCCGTCTTGGAGTCTACCCAGCGCAAGAACGCCAACCTCGAATCACGACCCAAGTCCGACTCCTTCTCATCGCCGTCGCACTCGTCGCAGAGCCACGTCCCACCGCGATCGCACCCGGCGTTGCCCTCCCGCGAGACGGCGATGAACCTTCTCAACGTCTTCTGCGGGTAGTACCAGGTGCAGTATCCCATCTTGATGGAAGACGACTTTGCGGCTGTTGTCTCAGCGCACTGTTCCGAAATCGAAACAGCTTCGCGGTGTGAAGATCCGTGGACCAAGTTCATGCTCAACATGGCGTTTGCCAGCGCCCTGGTCTTCTTGTCGCAGGAGAATAGAGATGCCCTGGTGCTGGCGCAGGGGTTTAGCTCGAATGCCATGGCGGATTTCAGCCGCATTATGCAGATCAAGAGCCTTCGTACGCTGCAGTGCCTGCTTTTGCTCTTGCTGTATTCGGCTCTGAGCTCGTCGTCTGCGCTGACATGGTACATCTCTGGACTGTGTTCTCGCATGTGCATGGACCTGGGTCTGCACTCGGAGCGAACCATCGCGGTATCGGGCAAGGGAGAATCAACCGAGGATGAAGTCGACGCCAAGAGACGCTTGTTCTGGGTCACCTACACCTTCAGAGTGAGATTGTCGGCCGACTGCACATCAGTCGTGACGAAAGTTCCCACGCACAAGGCGACCTCTCGACATAGGTCACCAGGGTGAATGAGCAACTGGCAGCGTGGAACGATCAAGCTCTTTTGCTCTCCGACTTGACAACCTTTATCACCGAATGGTGGAGGTACTGGTACCAGAACGCCTTGCTCATCCTGCATCGCCCCTCGCCGACCATATCTCGGCCAGATCCCCAGACACTCCTGACATGCTACAGCGCGGCCAAAAGCCTCATCCAACTCTCCTTCATCCGCGTCCACAAGGGCCCGACTGACTTTACGTAGCCGGAGCTGCACTACCAGGTAATGAGCGGTATCACGTTGCTGTTCCTGGTTTGGAGCAGCCCGGAGACGAGGGCAGCGGCGAAGGCCGAATGGATCACGTTCAAGAGCTGTCTGGCGCAGTGGGGTTTCGTCCTGGCTCGTCTGACGGAGCGCTGGAATAGGATGGCGAGGCCCAAGGAGGTCCTGGTTAAACTTGCTGATGCTACGGTTGAGGCCATGGAGCGGGACTTTGTGTCGAGGAGTGACGAGGGACAGAGGCGGAAGCGGGCGAGGGATCAGGATCGCAGACGCTCGATCATGGAGCAGCTGGGATCTCCGGGAATCTCCTTTGGTGACGCAGGCAGCGCGCACAGAGGGTTTGACCACCCACGAGCAAGACCCGACGACGCCCTGGGAATAGCAAATCCCTTGCCAATGACGTCTCCAACATCGAGTAGCGGCGGGCTGATGTAGAACCCAGCGTTCCAGCCCTTCGACCTCAGCACCCCCACCGTTCCCAGCCAGGCAGTGCCGCAGTTCTCGTGGGCGGCCCTAAAACCATCTGACGAAGCGCCTCAGGGGTTCAACGGCGTGGACCCGGCGATGCTGGCTGATGAGATCTGGCCTTGTCTTGGGCCGTACGACAACGCTGGTGTTCTCGGAGGCTTTGGATTGTTTGAGTACTTTCCGATGGGCGTGGACGATGTAGAGATGCAGGGACAGGGGATGGCTGCGAGGGCTGATGGGGCTGTTACGGATAGTGTTCTTAATTTTCGGGAGAGCTGGGAGGAAGAGGGAGGAGGTGGTGATGTTGGTTGAATAGGTGTAGTTGGGTTGAGTGACAGGGACACTCTGGAGGCTTACCGGGCAACATTTTATTTTAGCTAGTCACAGTTCCTTGGTAGATAAATATATGGCACATCTATACGTATAAGGTTATTATCGATAAAACGCAGCTTAGACCTGACTATTCAAACGCTGCTGTTTCTCACGCAGCTTCTTCTGCAGCCACTCGGAAAAGAGAAGATTGGCAGCCAAGATGGCAAACCTAGGGGGAGTCAGCACCACTCCACGTTAACTTGAGAGGACAAAACTCACTGTGCAAAAACCCTGAACACGCCAACTGCGGTGATGAACCCACTGCCGACCTGGCACCGCGCACTCGTTTGGCGGCCGTCCGGACAGGAAAACGACGCGGCCGACCAGGTATACGCGCCCGTCGCGAACGGATCGGCCAACAGGAAGAAGATCCAGAGATTGAAGAGCCTGTCAAGAATCGAGGGTCTCTTGCCGCCGTGGAATCGCGGCACGCAGCACGCGGTGCTGAGGAAGAGGAGGAGGCTGCCGGTTTCGATGGTGCTGGCGACCAAGCTCACCATGCTATACAGTGAGCGCGAGACGGGGATGGGTTACAGGGATGGGCCCTTACACTTCTTTAGGGGCGTTGCGCAGGCTGATCCTCGTGATGGGCGACCACGACATGACGGTCCCGGCCATCCACGGCAGCGTGAAGGCGAGGATTGCCCAGAGGGAATCGACCGAGCCGCGCCAGCCCGTGAGGACGACGGGATGGACGACGGCCGGTGCAGGCGGCGGGACGGGATCGTCTTGGATAGGATCTGGAACCGGGTCTGCGGCGTGGACAATGGGGGGAGGAACATCAACGACGGCCGGACTGACGACGCCGCGACGGGTCGGCTCGGGCGGCCACGGCGCATCGGCGAAGCCCACCACGTCGTCATCCGAGTCGTCGTTGGTACGTCCTGTCGTCGTCGTCGTCGTCGTCGTCGTATTATTTGCGTCCATCAACGGTGGCTTATCAAGAGGATCAAGTTCTCAAAGGTGGAAGCGGAGAAGAAAAAGAAAAGAGGAAGCCCGGGCTGGTTTCACGTCCTACCGCACCTTGGTCAGCCTTACCGATGCACTGCCCCCCCCGCGCTGCCAAGTGGCTGGGATCAACTGGGACGCAGGGAATGCGACTTGTTTGATTGGGCGTGAAGGGTGCTCGCTTGGGTTGTCTCGCCCGGAAAACGCCTTAGCTGAGGATGCGATGCGGATCGGGGGCAGGGTACGTTGTCGCGCGGTAAGGGCGTGGGAGACTAATAAGGTGAAGACGTCGAGATTATCATAGACTATCTTACGGCTTATAGAGTCGCAGATAACCAACTAGGTAATTAATGAATACATTTCTGCCCCATCCTACTCATACGCACGAACCTCAAATATCCCCCCCAAGACATCCCCTCCGCCATTCAATTCCAAAACCTCCACGCCAATCCCGCTCACTGCGACGTCCGGATCCACGACCGCCTCCCGCCGCGACAGGTAATTCCCATCCTCCAGAAACAACTCCGTCTCCACGCCCTCGCGCGAAAGATCAACGACCCGCCACTTCTTCACACAGAACGGAATGTCCCGCTCCTGGTCTCTGCGAGGATGTTCTCGGGCGTTGGAGTTGGCGCCGCAGGTGGCCATGACGCGGGTCGAAGCGAAGGCCACGTGGGTGGCGGAGATGGTGCGGCCGCCGTACGTGAGGTTGGGGACCTCGGAGCAGACCATTGACGAGAAGGGGATTTGGTAGACGCCTAGATACAGGTTAGAGGCTGGTTGTGAGTATGATGGGAGCGGGACGGACCTTTGGAGTGTAGCTGGGTGCAGCCGTCGACCTCGGAGAAGACGCCGTCGGCCGGGTGTAAGTTCGAGCGACCAGCCTCCGAATGAGACTGCGTCGGAGTGGAAGCGTTGCTCGACAATGTCTTGCTGCTTCATGATGGTCGGGCCAACTGGATCGTGTTAGTTCCCATTCACCAGATCAACTCATGCAGTCAACTCATCGTAAGTCACTTACTAAACCACCGGCTCTCTCTCTTGCCCGGAATCGTCCCAACACCATTCCAGCGTCAAATTCTCCGCCTCGGGAAACCGCCCCGAGTTCTTAAAGTAGTTCCACACGCCATACACCACCTTCCACAGCTCCCACTTGATCTCCTCCGTGTCGTGCACCGTGTCCAGCCGCCCGCCGTACTCGGACGACGGGGTTCCCCTCGGGGTTGCGGTGCAGGTTCTCCAGGGGGATCTCATCCAGCAAGCCGCCCTCTCTGGCATAGCGGTCATTGTTGAACATGTGCGACGTGGCGCCCCGGATCTAGAGCCGCACCTCGCTGGACGCGTTGCCGCCCAGCACGGGACGGTCCTGGATCAGGGCGGCGGCGATGGCGGCGATGGTCCCGGACAAGCCGCCGCCGCACACGCAGAGGTCGACGGCGACATGGCGACCGAGTTCGAGGCCACGAGCGGGCGCGTCGTTGCCCTGATGGAGGCCGGAGATGCGAGCGACCTGGCGACGAAGCTTCCCGTCGAGGCGGCGAGGTTGCAGGACTATGCGAGTTTGACGAGCATTCGGACGTCGGCGACGCGCGTGTGTGGGATGGGCGGTGCTGAGCCGGATGATGAGTTGCAGGGGCTGATCTCGGAGATGATTTCTGGGTGAGATGCTTCAATATTAGAAGACGATAAATACTGGCTTGAGATGCTCTTCATTCTCCACCCGTAATACCTCGGATTCAACGCTTGCCTGAGACCGACGGCTTGTTGACCGTTCCACTCCGACGGGTTTGGTGATGCATCTAATCTTATCAGATGCCGTCCCCATCTCAAATGCCTCCATCGGGTAAGGACCCGTGTTAAGCATGTGTCCTTCGCTAGCTAGTGGCGCCACAGGCAAAGATTCCAGCGCGTTAACAGCGGACCTCGTGCAGCAATAAATCTCGCTAGTTTAAGCACGGCTGACGAACCCTCATCTTCATCCCTTCCTCCCCAATCATGACGCAGCTGAAGAAGATCCTGCTCGAGACGGCGCAGATCCCGCACTCGTGCCAGTACACGGCGCGCACCCGTCGAGGCGACTACCTCGTCCAGATCGCCTGGCCGCTCTGCTGGAACGAGGACCGCGTGCCGCCCAAAGACGATCCTCCCGTCTCCACCATGTGAGTAAAGGCCGCATCTGAGTGACCAGTTATCTGACCGCGATGGCCTCCTGCGTAGTTATGTCGTAGACGGGAACGCCTACTTCTTCACAGCTGCCGACATCTCACGGCGTCTCGAGTTCACCGAGGACAGCAGGACCGTGGTCGTGGCGATTGGCTACCACAACACGGAGTGCGTCTACGACATCCGACGGGAGGGAGACCTCACGCCGCCGTCCAAGGATGGCAAGTATGATGTCGTGTACGGGCTAGACGGGAAGCCCAAGCCTGGTGATCGCTACGGCGGCGCGTCGGACTTTCTGGACGTCATCGAGCACGACATCATGCCCTTCGTCGAACGCTCCCTGTTCCCGGACGCCCCGATGCGCACCAAGGCGCTGTTCGGCCACTCCTACGGCGGCATCTTCACGCTCAACGCGCTCTTCACGCGCCCAACCCTCTTCGAGACCTTCATCGCCGCCAGCCCGTCCATCTGGTTCAACCACAAGTCCATCGTCAAATGGCAGGAGGACGAGTTCCGCAAGCGCGACGCCGACCCCGTGACCCCGGCGCCGCGGGTGCTGCTGACCTGGGGCTCCGGCGAGGAGCGGCTGGCGAAGCGGGCGCGGGAGTCGGAGGAGCGCTTCGCGTGGCGGGTGCGCGTCGAGGGGGACAAGAAGATGATTACGTACGGCCGCGCCATGGTCGCGCGGCTGCAGGGCTGTCCGAGTTTGCGGAGCGTGGGCAAGTGGGAGTTTGAGGGCGAGGATCATGGGAGCGCGGCGGTGTGTGGGCTGCAGAAGGGACTGATCAAGTTCTTGGTGGAGGGGGATTAGTTAGACATGTCCAAGACCGTATGATGGTCCGGCAACGTGTAATATCAGAATGGAGTCGTGTCAAGGTAAAACCAACATTATCCAGATGTTTCTTGGGAAAGTTGTCGCTAGTGTGTCTCTTGACGTATTAGACTGGCCCCCAGTGATGAGCAGAAACGCCCGAACGTGTAGGAAGGCAGCGAATTGGTCAGCCTATGGATAAGTATTGACGCAGAGTGCTCTACGGGATGATCGGCTCTACAGAAAACGATGCTCTAAACCAACTTTTGAATCTCCGTACATGTTATTAATTAGTATATTTTCCAGCCCTATATCTACAGCCCACTGCACTATCACTAGGTGTAGTCCTGGGAACATAAGCTGCTTCAATAATCGACTCCAAGTCTCATCATCTTGGGGTCAACTCAGCTTCCTCTTTTGAATCTTAGTCTCTACTGCCATTAAACATCCGTAAAACGTGATAGTGAAGGCTATTAGAAATAGTCAACAACAATAATAAAGCATCACACGAAAGCATGACATGAGATTCAGTTCCCGGGAACAGTGATCGCATTAACGAGAGTAAGCTAGCCAGCTAGCACAAACAAACCCACCGAGTGCCACATCTCTCATCCGCACCCCTCCATAGTTACATATACCAATGGAGGTGGATCTCTTGATTCTCGTGCATCTACGCAAAGTTTCCGCTGCCCTCCAGAACTCCAGGAGCCAAGACGAAGGCAATCGGGCCGGACGTGAAGCTGGCGACAAAGACCTGGTTGCGGTAGATGTCCAGATGAAGAGTGAGCTGCGCTGAGTTAGCATCACTAACTTTTGCACACTGGATTGGGACTTCTCTGACGTTGTCAACATGCAGCTTATAGTCCGCGGGACCGGGCTGGAGGTTATCCATTCCGTTGTACCAGATGGTGCCACTGAAGAAGAGACATCGTCAGTATTTATGCTGTTCCATGGACGCTATCGGGCAGAGCTTACTTGTTCAGAGGCCCAGAGAAAGGACGGAAGAAGCCAACCCCATCGCCAGAAAAGGCAACGTCGAGGCTCGGGACCTTGAGGCTCAAGGAGAGCCCAGTCTTGTTCAGAGTGATGCTGCCGATGGCGGTGGCCTTGTTCTGCCAGACGGTGCGCTCGGGGTGGTCGTCATCGCAGTGGCACAGCGTCTCGAGGTGAGCGCGGCCGCCGGGCCTGGAGACGGCCGTGGCGATCATCTCCTGGAGCTCGCCCTGGGTGGCGTGGCGCGCGCCGGGGCCGGTCGTGACGTACTTGGCGAGGGCGTTGATCAGCTGGCTGTCGCCGGAGGTGTCCAAGGCAACGGAGGGGGGCTGCTGGTGGGAGAGGACCATGGGAGAAGCCATTGTTGTTGATTGAATGTTTGGATTGGGGGAAGATTGTGAGAAGTTGTTGTTGGTGTTGAGTGGAGTGAGATGGTGCTGGTGCTGATGCTGATGCTCTTCCAGTTTCTCGGAAAGACGCGAGGGTTTATATAGTTGAGTTCTCATGGCCCTCATCTTCGGATAAATCGACCGTTAGGCTCAGCGTCCCCCTCTCGCCACCATCACTTGCCACCCGCCTGTTTGATCACCCAGTCGCATCTTGCATCGAGTCTATTGACGCTGAAGAGTCGTCAGTGGATCGCCTCCCCCGAATCTAGACAAGCTCAGCTGGACCACCAGCGCTGAAAGGTCGTTGTATGGATTCCAGACCTTGACAGTGACGCATATCCTATCCTTCAGCTCGCCAGGGGCTTTCTAGTCGACGCTGAGGTTCCAAAAGCAGACGTTCAGCCAAGCCCGGAAAAACGGAAAGTGTCGACTCATCTCCTTGAGTTATTGGATACCACGTAGATCCTCGACTTTCAGCTCCCTTCGGGCGTTGCCTTCGACGCCAAGGTCCAAAACTGGACAAGTTTTCATGAGCTTTGGGGGAGGCAGGTTGTCGACCCGCTCCAGGGCGGGAATGAGACGGAGATTTCCGGCTTTCGGCTCACCTATGCTTCTAAATTGACGCTGAACGCGATGCTCTTGGGCCGGAGTATCGGTGTGTGAGGTCTTAGGTCCAGGGAAGAGTTAAAACCCGCAGATCGTGACTTTTCGGATCCCTGATGCCAGCTTGGTTGCTGGTGAGACCCCAGTTCAAGTACATCAGAGCAAATTCTCAACCGTGAGAGGCCGTCGTCTCCATTCAGTATTGTGAGATAACCTGATCCACCTCTCCTCGGCCCATCCCATCCTTGAATAGCTTCAACCGGTGTGATGAGGCCCCCCAGCTGAAGCCCCAAGGTTCTTCCACAAAAGGCCGTCGAATAGAAAGTGGCCAGGGTACAGGGGTGTCGAAGTCCATTTTAGGGCAGGCTCTTCTCAATCAGGGGACAGGGACACACCCCATTGGGTCATAGGCGTCACGCTCAAGCATCCAAGCACAGCAGTGGCGGAGCTGAGTCGTGTAAGCGCCCGCGGCGACCGTATTGGCGGCCTAGTCAGATTCTCCATATAACGTGTAAGCTTGGGGGAAATAGAGGAAGTTTTCAGTGCATTTAGCTATTAGTCTGGGGTCCAGGACGCGGATCGGCCCGCCGTGGCTTGCGCCACAACTGGATTCTACTCCCTTTAAGGCGAAGACGGTGAAAGACGTGTCCTATTTCAGCTATAGAGCGCGGGGCGAGCTCCGCGTCAGCGAGTTCCGGGATTAAGGTGGGTGCTTAATCCACTATTCAGCTGTCTCGCGGCAACGTCGGGCCATAATTGATGGCTAGTAGCGGTGTGTTCGGCTTCCAAACCATGCTGGGCAAAGTCCGTAGCCCATTCTTGGCGGGGAGTGTCAACACTAAGACCCACCTGCCAACATCAATGGGAGCTACTCTGCGTTACCGTTGAAGCTAGTACGAGGACTATTTACTGCAATGGTCCGATCTTTGCCAGTTGAAGTAAAATTTGAAGGGAATGTGACTGTGACTGATGTGACAACTGTGATTCATCGTTGAGCTGGTAGTTAAAGTGGGATTTGTTGTAATCATGTCATGAACTTCACAATCGACAATGAACTTTCATGATTAGAGGGAGGATATTTTTTGTTGGTACTAGCAAGTCACAAGATATTGGTTGAAACGGCTCCTGGCTGGGACACTGAGATTCGACAGAAATACACTCCCTATGCTCTATGATATACCCGGTGTTTATAGTCTTAGAATGATACATTCAATATTGCTGGCGGAATCTACGTCGGCAGCCAGACGCCACGCCCATGGGGAATTCCAGGGTTGTTCTGATTGATCATCGACAAGCTCCCTATCTGACACACATTAAATCGACCGAGGAAATGGTAATGCTTCGGTTCTTGCAAGCGTCTAGTTGGGTCTTGCAGACTGTAGCAATCTGCTCATGCGTAGCTAATTTGTTGGAACATTTCATTTTGGGATTTTTTGGATTAAACCTTGTCGACGAACGACATGTTCCGTTCACTCGTGCAGGGTAATTTAACCTACCTGAATCTACATTCCTAGGCCAAGTGACACTGTGTAAGCTCAACTCATGCAAAGTGATGCGACCAGGGGTATGGCCATGAATGTGATGAGGAGAACTTACACCATCTCTTTGAGAGTAACCATAGAAGGCTACAACGGCCAAAACAAGACTTCTCAACGTCTTCACCTCACATCACCTCACATCACATCACAATAAGCCTATGAGGAGAAGTCATAGTTGGGATTTCAAGAACGAGATCTTACGTTAAATACCTTCAACATAACCTAGTTTTATTTTATTATGTTATTTAACCAAAACTTTCAAACCTGTTATCTCGGCGCTCATTTAGTCCAACGATACGATGATGAACTACACCAAATAACCATTTCTCTTTACGACGTCGCCACAGCTATAGCTGGATTGGGGGTTTTCTTTTTTCTTTTTTCTTTTTTCGGCATCCGCACAATTCAGTCTACTCACTCCCTCCGCGTTGTTTATTCTTCAATGTCACGATGGCGTATCACTCTTCCCGGTACATTTCGTCGATTTTCTTTCCATACGCCGTTAATAAGATATGTATCTCACATACCGTACTAATATTTGCAATTTGACACTGCTAGCCGACTCTTCGTGCCCGTATTCACGCCCTACAGAGGATACGGATGAATGGAAAGCTTGAGAAGACTGCTGGGAGAGCTTAGATACAACTAGGAGTCCACGGTTTCTTGGCATTGATATTTCTGACCTTTGCGGCGTTTGTATGATGGAACACGGTCTGGGCAAGAGAAAACATGCCACTGTCACTTTTTATCACTCATGACGATAAACCCGCACTGCAGAATTTGGCTTTGTTTCTTTTAGCGCCGAACAGATTCGTCTTTCCTTTGCTATTCTGCTTTCCAGTGATACTGTGCTGCAGGATGGTCGGTAGGCGGCCTAGCAACGCCCTCCTTCGCGTATAGGTTCTCCCGGTAAGTCCCTCCGTCCACAGCATAATCATCCCAGAAGAGACCTCGAGCCCTCAGAACCGGAAGCAAGTCTGAAATTACTTCTTCGAAAGAGGCAGGCATCAAGGCATAGGCTAGGTTGAAGCCGTCCACATCGGCTTCCTCAACCCATCTCTCCATCTCATCGGCGATGCGGTCCGGCGTGCCAACCACCGTAGCGCCCAAACCGCCGACCTTGATGTGGTTGGCAACCGTGTGCTTGGTCCACTTTGGCACTCCGGGCAGGGACTTGGACCAGGCCTCTACAGCAGAGCGGATCGCATTGGACTCAACATATCGGAGCTCTTCGTCGTCGCCGTACTTCGCAAGGTCGATTCCTGTCCATCCGCCGAACAAGGCCAGAGCGCCGTCTTCAGAGCCGTAGCTAACGAACTCTTCGTACCTCGCCTGCGCCTCCTCCTGCGTCTTCCCGATGATCGGACACAGCATGGCCAAGAACTTGATGGAGCTCGGGTCGCGGTTGAATTGCTCCTTGGCGAGGGTTCGTATCTCGGCCACGTTCTTTGCGATGACGGAAGGACTGTGTCCCGCAACGAAAATGGCCTCGGCGTGCTTGGCGGCAAAGGTCTTCCCGGCTTTGGACGTCCCGGCTTGCAGGATGACGGGCGTGCGCTGTGGAGATGGCTGGCAGATGTGTGGCCCGGGGACGGTGTAGTACTTGCCCTCGTGGTTGATCAGACGCACCAGAGACGGGTCGGTGTAGATGCCCTTCTCACGGTCCAGCTTGACGGCATCATCGCGCCAAGAAGACTGCCTGCACTGAGATTAGTCCACGATGTCACGCCAAGTACAGATTGAAGCACCTACCATAGCTTGTACGTAACGTCAACATACTCCTCGGCAATGGCGTATCGCTCGTCGTGGCTGGGCTGTTCAGTGTGGCCGAGGTTCCTCGCAGCCGAGTCCAGGTAGCCAGTCACGATATTCCAGCCCAGTCGTCCGCCCGTCAAATGATCGACCGTGCTGAGGCGTCGCGCGAGGTGATACGGCTGCTCGTACGTCGTCGCCACCGTGACGCCGAAGCCAATGTTCTTGGTCGCAGCGGCCATTGCGGGAACAACGGCGAGCGGCTCGTTGACGGGCCATTGCGCGCCGGAGACGATGGCAGGATCCGGGTTCCGGGGGCCTTTGTAGACATCGTAGGAGCCCTTGGTGTGTTAATCTTGCGCAAGACTCGGGGGCGGAGCTGAGAATTCTTCACTCACGAGTACGTCGGCAATGAAGATTCCATGAAACTTCCCCGCCTCAAGCAGCTGCGCAAGCTTGACCCAATGCTTGACGTTGTTGAAGTCCCAGGAATGGTCCTGAGGATGCCGCCAGAGACCGGGGGACTGGTGCCCGCTGCAAGACTCTACAAATGCATTGATGATGAGCTGCTTCTTGGGCTTCTCGGCGCTCGCTGTTGTCGAAGTCATGGTGCGGATGTCCGTGTTGGTGTTGTTGCAGGCTTGTGAATGACCTTGCCATCATGCGCCGAGGAATGCAGGGGCCTGAGCCAGCTTTACGCAAAATGGTGGGACTTGGCTGAACCCATCAAGGTACGATCGGTACCGCGTTGGCCTGTTTGGCGTAAGAATAATTATTGCGCAATTCCTAGCGTCTTGACGACACCATGTCCGGCCTGTCCATAGCTATCGCGTGCTCAGAGGTGGACCTTTCCCCGCGCGCTCGGGAGCTCTAGCTTGCTTCGAATTGATATGGCCTTAGAGACAGCTACAATGGGTATATTAATACGGTTGAATGTGATTTTATGTAAAAGGCACTGAAGTCAATGGTGTGCATGGATGATAAGGCAGCTTGGTTTCGTTTAAGCCGAGAAAAATCAATTGTTGCCGTGGTCAGTCTAAACTGCCGATGTTTCTAGAGATGAACTTAAAAAAAAAAAATAAAAAAAAATTCATCCTAGATATCGTCAACGATGAGATCGTTAGCTCGATAGTCTGTCTAGCTTGTAACTTTGAGAAAGCTTCTCAAGTGCCGACCAATGCCGGGCAGATTCATCATTCTGGTCCTAAAAGGCGTCACATCGATCCCGGACCACTTGAAGCCAATCAACTCCGCCACGCTCAGATAAGACTCGGTCGACAATCGAGCTGATACTGCGTCGATAATGAGCTTAGTGTGAATGCCGACTGCATCCTCGGTCCTCGCCGGGTCGAACTGGGCACCATTGGAGCAAGCTCGTCATGGATGCGAACGCAACGTGATTGCATCCATAACACCGAGCCAATGCACTCTCACAGACCTTCTCGTAGTGTCCAATAACGAGCTACCAACCTAAACAAACGCCATGAGCTGAGCATTGGTGGTGTAGCTGGTTTGAATATGGTTTACGTATAAAGCTGCTCGTGTTCCCATTGGACTGGCGCCTGCGTACCTAAACCAGAGGAATTATCGAATACGAGGCTCAAGAAGACAGTTGGGATTCAGACGACGAATAAACTTGCAAATACTTACGGAAAAGCATCAGCCTCGCTCATCATGGCTACAACCACCCACCCCAGCACCGACCCAGCAGTCTATCGAGAGTACGAGGCGAAGTGGTCCAACTTACCCGAGGACGAGGAACAGTGGATCCAGCGAGCTCGGGACGTCGCCGAGGTGCTAGCCAAGGATGCCGCTCATCGTGACAAAGAGAGCAAGTCCCCCAAAGCTGAAGTTGCCCTGCTCAAGCATTCAGGTCTCTTGAAGATTCTTGGGCCGGTCAAGTACGGCGGCGGTGCGCAGCCGTGGACCGTTGGCTTCAGGACAGTCCGGGAAGTGGCCAAGGCGGATGGGTAATTCCCCCCCCCCCCAAGTCCATATTTTCAACTCTCGATGCTAACGGTATCAAGATCTATCGGCATGCTTCTCGCGTACCATCTCATCTGGTCCACTGTTGCAAACGTCGTCGGCTCCGCAGAACAAGCCGACCGCGTCCAGAAGACCATCATATCCAACAACTACTTCGTCGGAGGAGCCGTCAACCCCCGCGACAACGACCTCAGCATCAAGGCAGATGGCGAAAACATCATCTTCGACGGCTTCAAGAACTTCAGCACCGGCGGCGTCATTTCGGACCTCACCGTCCTCGAGGGCGTCTTCACGGAGACCGGGGAGCACGTCTTCGCCGTGGCCCCCACACAGCAGGCTGGCATCCAGTTCAAGCACAACTGGGACAACGTTGGCCTGCGTCTGACCGAGTCGGGAGGCGTCAAGATCGAGAATGTCTCTGTTCCTTGGACCGATGCCCTGGGGTGGGATGCCAAGACTAAGAAGCCGGATCCTGCCATATTGGGGGTCCCGTTCGGAAGCGTCTTCCTCCCGACGTAAGTCATGATACGAGTATTGGAAACTGTCCGAGTTAACTGACGCCTTCTAGTATTCAGCTAGCGTTTAGCAACTTGTACCTTGGCATCGCATGGGGTGCTCTCGAGTTCGCCTCGGACTACACCCGCAAGAGCACGAGAGCCTGGCCATTCGGCGGTGACGTACGCATGTTCAGTCCAATACCCTGACCCCTCTCTAACCAAGCAAACAGAACAAGGAGTCAGCCACAGACGAGTTCTACATTCTGTCCACGTACGGCAACTTCTTCGCCCACCTCCGCGCAGCCACGGCCCTGGCCGAAAAGGCCAACGCGGAAGCCACATCCCTGTACGCAAAGTACCTCGACCGCCGCGGCGACTTCACTGCAAAGGAACGTGGCGAGTTCGCCGAGTGGGTCGCCAGCACCAAGGTCGTGGCCACAGACGTCAGCCTGCGAGTGACGGCCGGTGTCTTCGAGGTCACGGGGTCGAGGTCCACGGCGAGCAAGGTCGGGTTGGATCGCTTCTGGAGGGACGTCCGGACTCATACGCTGCATGATCCGGTGGCCTATAAGAACCGCGAGCAGGGTCGATACTTCGTTTTGGGTGAAGTCCCAGAGCCGACGTGGTATACTTAGAGTAGGAGTCGAAGCGTTTTGGAGATGGCGTGTATTTTACATTATCTAAGTAGCGACGCCTAATTAACACACTTGAAACACCCATAGACACAAAGTCTTTACTTGTTAGAGCCGATGTAGCCTTATTGAACTGCACAATCATTCCCAGCCGCCTTATCTTCCACCGCAAGAGCAAGCCAGTCGCATGCCGGCGGCGGCTTGCCCTCTTGGGCCAGTATCCGAATAAGCCCATCCCTAAACTTGACCTTCCACCAGTACGCCATCTGCATCCAGTTCGTCGTCTTGAAGTCCTGTTGAAACTCTTCTATCAGCGTCGACAAGCGCCCTCGCACGTCCGGGTCGCTTGTCGTCGCCCATCCGATCACGAGACCTATGGGGGCGTGACTTGCTCCCAGGGGTCTGAGATGCAGCGATGCTTCTGCGAGGCGAATGAGTTCGTTGATGCACGAAGCCGATTCCTTGGCCAAGGCAACGTCAAACGGGTCGAACCCCTGCAGAATCGTGTTGGCGATCAACGCCAGGGAGAGCGCCATCGCATACGCGACCTGGAAGCTGCGATGCATCCGCGCGAGGTTCACACCCTCGGGAGATGTCAGATTGGTGGGGGCGGGCGTGTCCGCTCTGCGGTGCAGCTTCACGCAGTCGAAGCGCAGCATGTGGTACGCGGACAGAATATCGAGGTGGTGCAACTCAGGCTCTGACAGGAAGTCGGGAAAACGGGCGAGGTTCCGCATCTTGAGGCTAGGGAAACTGCCCAGGTCTCCCCTCTGTCTCTGCTCGTGGTCTGGCCGTTCAGGACCGAGAGGCTGCGGCGGCCTGTACTTGTCGAGCATGTCCCAGAGCCAGGGGTGCAGGTTTATCCGGGGGTTCACCATGCTCTCAACAATCTGCGTTGGAGGATGTGTCAGTCGGGTTTCGCTCATGTCGGGAGGTGTACCCGTACCACAGGGACACACATGGTGACGATGATTTCCATTTCGAACGCCCCCCGCCAGTTATGGCCTGCGGTCGCCTGCAGCAAACACGCCAGCCCTTCGGCGTGGGTTCTCCCGTCGTCTTCTTTGGTACCGATCCACCCCTGAGACAAAGTTAGGACTGGTGCGTTACAGTGGCTGGTTGCTTGGCTACCTGGACGACCATGATCAAGTAGATGGCGCACATGGTATCTACAGTTTTGCCGTGGACCGGATCGTTCAAGCAGTCTCTCAGCGCCTTGAGAGCGTTACCGTACTTGTAAAGTGAGACTACCGAATTCCGATCCGAGTAGAGCGTCGAGCCCGCGGTGGTGAAGGCGTCGACGGCGGCATCCAGCGCCTTGTTGGTGCCGAGGCGCTCTGGCACGCTCTGCAGGAAGTGCCCGTAGCAAGTCAGATCATACCGGGCATCGGATATCTCCAGCTTGGAGATGAAGTCCACGGCTATCACGGTGGTTCGACTTCTCGGGACCACAGCGAGTGGGTTGGCCTGGACGCAGGCACGCTGCACCGCATGCGACTTGGCCGGCTTGGTCGTCTGCACCATCTGCTGCTCGAGCACCTGGACCTTGAACTTGTATCGCTGCTTGCCGCCTCCTACACACGGGATGCTAAGACGAGTACATCTCGCGCAGGACGGCTTCGCTTGATCACACTTCCCGTGCGTTAGAGCAGGCCATACGTCTCGAGGGACAAGAATGTCTAACCTTCTTCTTCTGTTTACGACAGGCGTCACAGCCTTTACCAGACGGGACTCCCGGCATCGTGAAAGCGCTGGATATTACCGGAACGAGTTAACACACGTGCTCTGGGGGTGACGATGCCAGCAAGCAACGAACGGAGAGTTGGATGGGCGTCAGTAAACGGCTATTTGCAGCGCCCACCCCGCAGATATTAAAACCACTGCGAGCCGTCGACGACCGGGATCGTCGCACTAGGCTTCGTGCTGACGCTTGGCAGACGTAAACACGATCCAGCGAATCTCACTGATTGGCGAACTCAGCCTTACAGGGGGCGAGTTTGATCCACCGCGGATAGCATCACAGCGGCACATTGCACCTGATCGGGCCTAGTCGGTGATGCCCCGGTGGGAGAGGCATCTGACGGGGCATATATCGAGGAGCTGTCTGCACATGCTGATTTGCTTTCTTTTGCATGTTTGCCCATCTTACTCTGCGTCTCGAGGGCTCGGCCAAACGCTGATGTCTTGCATTTCGCCCGTCCAGTAATGTTGAGCGCCCGCAGGTATCTTGACGTCGCACATGTCCGAGATGTGACGTTTTGTTGCTAAGCAGGGGCTGTGCTCGCAGAGCCACTCGTCGCGACAATACTGCCGAATGGGGGAAGATGGCTGCGTATCCCGTTCAGCCTCACCTAATTTCTCAGCGTTAACTTAATGTTTTGTCAGCTATAAATGCTTTATATGAAGACGATGCTCAACCTTACCTCTGATCATCATAACTTTCTTTTACATCTTACACCGTTCCAACACAACATTCAACTCACCCAACCATCACCATGAAAGGCAGCATCAGCAAGTTCCTGTCCGGCTCCTCTACAGAGAAACCCTCCAACCCGGGATCCCAAGTCTTCCACATCCGTCCTTCACCACACGACTCCAAGCTTCTCGTCGTGCATCCCGTCGGCTACCCGAAAGATGCACCGCCCATGTACTCCGTCAAAGTCAGCCAAAGCTCAAAGCCCAACGTCGTCGTCTCCCGCGGCCTGATGAGCCCGCAATCCACCGTCGGCCACGCGGTGTTCCACATGTTCTTCAGCACAATCTCCGAGCTCTCTGTCCGCGGCCAGCCGATCCCCTTGAAGGCGTCCCACTTCTCGGGCAAGTTCAGCATGGATGTGCCCGGCATCGGCAGGTTCAAGTGGAAGCCGAACCAGCTGACGGGCACGTCGTTCGAGCTGTATGACGGCGCAGGGATGAAACTGGCCAAGCTGGGCTCCGCGGGCCTTCTTGCATTTGGGGAGAAGAAGCTAGAGCTTATGGTCCCCTGCGATGACTTTTTCTTGGATCTTGTGCTTCTCTCCGCCATGAGCGTCAAGGAAATGTCGAAAATTGCCGGCGAGGCCGTTGGAGAAGCTTCATCGGCAGTGGCCGGGGCTGTATAGTTCTGAAAGCTTTAGACCATTTTTCCATTCATCGCCGTCTCGGTTAAGAGGGTTTCTACGCCAATTGAACGATGTATACTAGGGGGGGTTGCGATTTTACAGCGAGGGCGAAGATTGGTCAATTTGAAAAGCATCAAGACAAATGAGCGATGGTTATGCAGGAGTCACGGAAAGTTTTAAAAGGGAGAGACTTCAACGGGCATTTCTGTATTCTAGGCAAAGGGGAATATATCAACAACGAAGCAAATCCAAGCCCGTTCAATCGAGAACGATCATCTATCCAATCCACCACATCCAAAAATGAAAATAAAAGTAAACAGTCTATCAAGGCTTAGATCTAAGCACTTTCATGGTTAATCATGCCGTTCACACAAACAGTGCCGGCAGGAACGTCCTGAGGAACTGCAAACCCACCGTTGCAGATTCCGAAAGTCTTGGGTGTGATGCAGACGAGTCCACCGTCGGTAGGGCAGGGCGTCGAACCCGTCGGGCCCTCAGACTTGGGAGATCCAGACGGCGCCGCAGGAGCAGTCTCGCTGACTTGACACTCCTCACTGTTATGAGTATCCTGTGCAGCGGATGAGGCAGCAGCGCTTGTGGCTGAAGGCTTCTCGGTGACGAAGGTAGCCATGGTTGAAGGGGCTGCGACGTTCGAGGACGGAGCCTGGGAGTACGAAGCTATAACGGACGAAGGCTCAGCGGTGGGCTTCTCGCCAGATGCAGCTCCGGTGGAGGAGGCGGCGGGCTTCGAAGCGTCACCACCAGCGGGCTCCTTGAAGACAGGCTCAACGCCAACCTCACAGTCACCGTTGCTGCCGGGGGTAATCTCTTGGTAAATCTTCCCATATTCACCGGGATCAGGGAAGCCAATGACGCTTCCGCTGGTGCCCGTGGTGCACTCGCCGGGGATGTTGGCGCGGAACATGGGGGGCAGACCGTCGACGAATGAGGAATCGTCCGAACCGCCGACGACTTCGATCGGGGCGCAGTTCATGTACATCTCGCGGTTACCGATCTTGTTGAACCAAGTCCAGGCGAAGACGGCCGGGCCGTTCTTCATGTCCTTGGGGATCGGGATGGTGAACTGCCGCGTGCACTCCTTATCCGAGTCGTTCCCACACTGAGGCCCGTTCTCGCGGCCATGGGGATCCGTCTCCTCAGTGGGGATATTTCCCTGGGCCTCGGCCGGACACCCGCCGATGATGCTGTAGATGGTGTGCCACTCGGCGGGATCGTCGGGCGGCGCGTCTCCGTAGGCGACGCCGAACTGGCACGACCCGCCGCCGTGCACCGCGCTGCCCCAGAACTTGACCGTCTGCGAGGACCCGGCCGTCACGGTGGTGACCTCCTCGGCGTGGCCGAAGCGCCCCTGGCAGGGGAACGGCAGCTGCTCATCCAGAGGCCACGTCTGCAGCAAGGGCTCGGTGTCGAGGTTGTAGGGGTGCGGCTCGACCATGACGACGTGGGCGGAGAGTTGCCCGACGGCGACAGCGAGGGTGAGAAGTGAAGATCGTGTGCTGAGCATTGTGAAGGCTGGTGCTCAACGAGATAAATAGTTGTTTGGTGGGTGTTGGGTTAAAAGTGTGCGTGTTGCGTGATGATGTAGTTATGTGGAAGTTGCTTTGAGGAGTGGTTCTGGATGGTAGTCGGTGGTTGTGTTGATTTCGGTGGTTTGATGGTAGAGTCGGCAAAAGCAGTCAGTCTGCTACTTATACAAAGTGGCTTTGATGCGCGTTCGGTGAATGTGTAACTCTTCAGAATCGAGTTCTTTGTTTTGACGCATCGCTTCACTGAACAGTGGCCAGAACCACGGTTGCCTTTGGTACTGTTCTTAGTATCAAAGAACCCGGGTTAATATTCAGTGAGATAGGATATTTTACAAATTATGGAACAAAAGAATGCTGATTGGAACATGCGGATGTCAAACCTACGTTTTGCGACAATGCTCTCACTGTTATGCCTGTTCATTGTTCAGTATAACACAACAAAATGTTCTTCGTCCCTACCTGTAAGTGTTATCATAACAAAGCCCAAACCGTTCCCTGTGTGTATAAAGATCAGAGAGAAGTTACTAGAAAATTCGATCGCTTGTTATAACAAATGCGGCACACGGTAGCAAACAAACTGGCAAGGCAGGCAACCGCATCAAGGCGAGTCCACTTTATGGTCTCATTACATGCTTCTGGAATCTATGATAATATTCTGATCATTCGATTCTATCTCATTCATTCATCCTTTCGCTTCGCTTGCACTAGGCTCTTATCGACGCCGTACGTCCAAGAGTAGACCTGATTGTCCCTCCGACCGATACGGATAGACCCGTTCTTCCCACACCCAACAAAGGGCTTAAACCCAAACACAGAAAGCAAGACTATTTCTTTGAGTTTTGTCGTCGCTCGTTTCTGAAGCGCAGTGAGATCTCGCACCACGTCTCGCCATTCGTATGTTTCTCGTCCCGGATGGATACTGCAGTATTCGATTCGTAGGCTCTCGAGCGTTGGAGCATGCCGACGGAGAAAACCAACCAACGTCTCCGGATCGATATGACCGCAACTGAATTCGAGTCGTCTCAGACGCTTGAACGTTAGATCATCAGGAATAGCCGCTAATATAGCCATTCCGTGTGCCTCAAAGACGAGCTCCTCGAGTTGCGGCATGGTACCAAGAACATGGCCAAGACGACCTTTCTCAACAGCGTCGCCCCTCTCCCATGGTATGCACTCCTCGTTGACCACAATATGAAGCCTTGTAAGGTTAGGGGTAAGTGCCAGCTGCGTGCCAAAGCGATCTGGGAAGGGCGAGTTTCTGTCGAAGAGTCTGATGGGCACACCAGGCTGACAGCTGCCGTGTATCGTGTCGTAGGAAGCATCCACTCGGAATTCTCTGAGTTGAGACTGGACTCTAGGATCCTCGAGGGCTTTCAAAGCGACGAAAAGACCTCTCCCCTCGTGCGCAATGGAGCGTTCTTCTGGGTACTGCAGATCGTTTCCAGAGTCAGTGTTATCGAACTCATCAAAGCCGACTCCTGGGTCTTGCTACTCGTCAGTCAGGCCAGAATTAGCTACCGTTCTTATAATTGGTTATGTGCCGTAGGCTTGCCCTATCCACTCTTACATACCTGTACAATGCTCTCGTCTTCGTCCGCGTAAGACTCCTGGATATCCCGCTCCAGCTCATCATCCAACCAATCCCAACCCAGGATGCTCTCATAACTGCGAGAGTGAGGACTCCTCCCAGCCAACGACCAATCGCAACATGGAGGAAAGGGCGGTCGCTCCTTGCGTTTCTCGCCGAAGCGTCGCCACATCCGAACTGTCGGGCTGGATGAGTCCTGACTTTGCGCTCCAGAAGCCGGTGCATCGTCTGCCGTACGGTTCGAGAGTACCAGACTGCGGAGAGCTTCCATACGAGGTAGAGCACCCATGAGTGCACTGACGTCTGCGAGTGTTCGTCGATTGTGGTGATGGCGCTTGAACACTGACATGAACAGCTCGTGCAACGTCTTGTCCGGCTTCGGGGTCCACTCGCGGCCCGGGACGTCAAAGGACGGATCTCCGGGGAAGTATGGCGCTCGCCTCTTCGGCCAGAGACCCTCGGTGTACGAAGCAGCGGCTTGGAAGACCTTCCAGTCCGTCAATGATGGCGCCAGCGTCGTGTCATCGATGACGAGCTCGCGCACACCGCTCAGCAGCAGGTCATTTGCGGCGACGAGGCGGAAGACGTCCAAGTCGAGCTGGTGACAGGACAAGTACAGGACGGGGAAGAGAAACGGAGACGCAGCCTGGTTGAGGCGCCGGCAGGTCGCCCGCAAGACTTGAACGGACTGGCCGGGCAGTTGAAGGAGGATCCCGTCGATGATCTCCGCCGGCAAGTCGAAAATGGTGGCCATCTTTTGTTAGTCGACGTGAAGCTGGCAACCAGGTCGTTGATGTGCCTCGATTAGCGAGTCTCTCACGATGGCGATAAGAGAAAGAACGTCGTCCCACCGTGTGCGAGGACACTGAAACAACCTCGGACTCTCGGGGTCGGAGACGGGGACGCCATCATGTGCGCAACACCGCCAGCTGGTGAGGCGCCACAGCCACAGTGGGGTGTTGAAGGGGCAAATTGCTACCAACCCAAACGCCTCTGGAGGATGTACCGGTGATTGAATGGTCTGAGAGGGAGTATAACTGAAATTCCAATTATTCTGCTACCTGCAAATACATACACATGAGACCGTGGGAGATGCAGAGCGTTGGAGATGTCTCGGTCTGCTACATGCGGGATCTGCAACATTGTGGAGAAGGCGATTCCCGGGAGAGTGGTCATGCGTTTATTGTGGCTTCTACTCGCCCGGCAGAATGGGTCCTACGTCATGACATGACTCGGTTTCGAGCCATTTTTCCAATCTCGCGTTAGAGATTTTCCATGACGCATTCCTAACCGCAGCTTCCGTTATCGCAATGATAAGTGGTGGATTTCACATGCCTGAGGGACCTTGTCTTGGCACCAGTTATCAATGGCTCGGTATCATAGTCACAGCTCAGAGTGGCAAGGATCTCTACATTTTTGCCCTTCCAGTCGAGCAAATCAGTATTTAGATTGCTTCATACTGACAGCTGATGGGACAAGCATTAAGTGGGCTTGTACATGGATGGTCATGTCTGACCTCGGTTTCTTGCCATAACGACCAACAACCACTTACTCGATGCAGAGGTAACGAGAAGAAATATTGACCCTTTAACCCTAACTTTTTCAAGCGCTTCTAGCGGACGATAAAAAGAAAATGGCAAATGTCCGCAGACTTGCGATAGTGACAGCTATGTGATGTTTCAAGGCCTATAAATCGTCTCACACAACTTCTCATACAGTAGAACGAGCTCAAGTTTAAATGAGAAGTTTTCAAGGCAAGGCGAAGCCATCTCCTGGTTGGAGACATGAATGCACAGATCTAGATCACCGAACAGATAACCAAAACGATATAATAACTAATAGCACTAGAGCAGTTTGATTAGGCGCTATTAATGCGCATGTAGATATAGTAGAAATAGCATGAGTGCAACCTCGTACACAACGAGCTCTGCGTATGCTAAAATTGGAAGATTTAATTTTGCGCGACCAATCTAGTTCCCACCGTCCTCTAAATGATACGATACATTGCTAGTGTTCCCAACTTCAGCTCACGGCTTTAACCCTCGTAACCCCAGCGAGGAGCATTAATGATAATACCGCAGAGGCAGCCTGAGATGATACCGGCAACGGGCAGGGTGATGATCCAGCCCATGTAGATCCAGGCAACCATGCGCCAGTTGATAGACCGCCAGGTGCCAGAGCAAAGACCGACACCGACGGTGGCACCGGTGATGCACTGCGTGGTGGAGACGGGGAGCTCTGTGGTTATGTTAGCAGGTGTTGACTTGACACCGATTTGGATCAGTTCGCAAGGGACGTACTAAGACGGGTGGCGAGAATGACGGTGATGGCAGATCCAAGCTCCATCGAGAAACCTCGGGAGGGAGAGTGGAGAGTCAGGCGATTACCCAGGTTGCGCATGATGTTGTAACCATAGGTCCAGATACCAAGAGCGATAGCACCACCACCAAAGCAGCTGTGGGGTCAAGGTCAGTAACGGGGCTTATATGACGGGACATGGCGGCTGGCTTTCAACTTACAGAATCCAAATAGGGACATCAGACTTGCCGCTTTCCGAGTCCATGGAACCAGTGTGCCAGATCTGGAAGATAGTCGCGTAGGGACCGATGGCGTTGGCAACGTCGTTGGCGCCGTGGGTGAAGGAGGCCGTGCAGGCAGTCATGACTTGGAGGAAGGTGTACAGGTACTCGGCGCGGTTGTCGTAATGAGGCACGTTGGCGTGAATCTCCTCGAGATCGCCGCTCAGAATGCCCGTCGACTGCTGCATGCTGACAATGTCTTGGTCAATGCCCTGGAGGAAGACAAACTTGAGCCACCAGAAGAGCACGGCGCGGCTGTAGATGGGGCCCTCGGGCTTGGGGCCGATGATCTTCCTTGGCGGCTGAACCCGGACGGGCTCGGGGTCGGTGTGCTCATCAGAGCCGTCGCGGGAGACTTGCTTCGTCTCGGTCTGGTCGTCGGCGCGCTCGAACTCAGCGCTGCCGTTCTGGCCGGCCCGGCGGAGGTCGTTGAGCTCTTCGCGGGTGAGGTGGCCAGCGTAGAAGTTCTGAATGCCACCGGCGGCGCCTTCGGGCTGGGCGGGAGGCTCGCCGCGTCGGAGCAAGAGAGGGCCGATGGGGATGTGGTACCAGCGGAGCTGCCAGTCATCCTTGATGACCAGGCGGTAGAGCCAGGGCACGAGGAAGATGGCGACGACAAGGCCCCAGGCAACACCGACTCCGATGATCAGGCCAACGGTCTCGGCGTTGGTGAAGTCGATCTTGATGGAACCACCCTTCCAGACAATAAGCATGGTGAGCAGCGAGGCCGTGATGCCGAAGTACACAGGAACCAGGAAGAGACCCTTCCAGACGGGCTTGCTTCGCAGCATGACGCCGTACTTGGTGATGAGGAAGATGATGGCGCCAAAGGCGCCGGCCAGACCGGGGGCGATGATCCAGGCGAGGAAGACGGACACGACGCCGTTGTTGATGCCCTTGTCCAGCTCGGCCCAGTGGATTCCGTCGGAGCCGACCAGCGCGATACCCATGCCGATGATGCCGCCCATGATGGAGTGAGTGGTGGAGACGGGGAGACCGATTCGGGTGCAGATGGTGAGGTAGACGGACGAGGCGACAACGGCGCACATCATGCCGAGCATAAGAAGGGCGGGATCGTTCTCGAACAGGTCGATGTCGACGACCTTGGTTCGGATTGTGTCGGCCACTCGCGCACCGACACCCACAGATCCTGCGAACTCGAGGACGGAGCCCAGACTCATGGCCTGGAGGTAGGTGAGGGATCGGGACGAGACCGACGTGGACCACGAGTTTGCGACATCGTTGGCACCTGTTGATGGGAGTCATGGTGATTAGCTGGGTTTGTCTTACACAGAGTTGCTGCGATAGTGTAGTAAAGAGCAACTCGCAGTGGCGACGAAGAGACATAGTAGACTCTATGTCGGGCGCTGGCTGAAGGACACGTACCAATGTTCCACGCGTCCAGGAACGCAAAGATGGTGCCGATGGCGAAGATGTAGTCATACTGGTGAAGTACGGCCATGGCTGCGGCTGGTGTGGGAAGGCCCAGCAGGAAGAACTAGGGCTTCTGGGAAAGAAGGGGATGAAGGGTAGAGTGCTTGCTTCTGGCAGGAGGGAAGGTTTCACTCAACATGATGAAGCCAGGCCCTTATATGACAAGACGGATGGAGTGGGTGTGAGTTGCACTGCACGGGTGGAGAACCCGGGCGTCTTGGCAAACAAGCTTATACATTATGCTTCTGGGGCCACTCCGGGGCCCAGGCCAGAAGCGTCGATGGCCTAACGTCCGCCATTGGAAGCAGCCGGGTCCAGATCGACAGGCCACATTGGACGTTCCTAGTCGTTTGTAGCAGGAGCCAAGAGAGAGGGCAGCGCTCGCGGCTCGGTGAACCCATTCGGACGGGGCAATGGATCGTCGAGCCCGGGGTGTGCCACGGGGGGTTGCTCGTGCTCGCATGCCGCAAGCCTGTTGGACGGGGGGGAGCCCACATCGACGGCCAGGACGTGAGCTGCGGACCACGGCGAGATCTTGGCGTGGAGCTGAAGGGAGAGCTCGCATGTGAGTGGGTGATGGGCTGTGTGTGTTCATATGGTAGATGGACTTGGGGGATGGGGGGGGGCTACCTAGGAAGGGGACGGAGGAGGTTGAATGGGAGTCGAAAATAAGAATTGAAAAATAGAAGACACTGGAGGTCGAGTAAAAGAGAACAAGGCATGGGATGAACACAGTAGAACCAATGTGACAGTGCCTTTGATGCCAGGGAGGGCTTGCTGCGGAGGACCACGCCTCGACAACCACAAGGTATATCAAGTAACAAGTACATCACAATGGCCGTACGTGTACCCTCACCAGCGTAAGATTAGCAACAAGTCCCAGTACAAAGGATCGCGAGGAACGAGACAAGGCCCGTATCCGCTGCGCGTCCGAATACAACTTGCAACCCATCTTAACCAGGAACAGCAGCTCCATCGACGCAGGTGTGCTCTGCGCCGCCCGGTCGATTTTCCTCCCGTCGCAGGCCAAAGCCCACGCACGTGCGCCCTGCCAAGTCGCGGCTTGCAACCCGGGGAGAAAAGCTTTACTTAGTATTATGTCGTCGAGATGGTCGGCATCGCGGGGCTGCCCAATGGGAGGAGCGGCGGTTCCACGTGGAGCCGTCGGTTCGTCGTCGACGCTCAACTCCCCCTGTGCGCATCCCTGTCCCTGTCAGGCATTCCTTCTCCTGTAGATGCCACCCAGCCCGACCTTTAAATGCTTGGCACCCAGCCCATTTGCTCTTGGCAATCTGATATTCTGCGTCTTGGCATGTCACCTCCCTGCCACAAGGTGCACCCATTCGAACAGCATCTCGCCTCTCACACGCGTCTTTGGGGGCAATCGGGTTTGCCTCCTGGACGCCGTCGTCTGAGACATTGGTCCGGCTGCGCAACACATCCGGGCCGGGGCCGGCGTTGCCTTCTCGAACGAGTCGTCGAGTCATCGCCTCCACCGAGCTCATCTGTCGGTCCCCTTGTTCGTCGATGCCGTCCCTTGCTGGATCTGTGCCAAGTCTGACACCGCCGCCGCCAGCAGACCAGCCCGAGACTTTTCTGCTGGCACGTTGACAGGGTTGTCGTTGTGGCTTGGGCGTTGATGGTCCAAGTAAACGCTGGCTTCGACTAACACCCTCACCATAGCCCGTCCTCGGTGGCCTAATACAGCTTAGTAGGGACGGTCGTCCCGGGCCAACGGTTCTCGTTACTAAGTAAGCAGACAAGCCAGCAGCGACAGAAGTACATCAAGTTGTGATTACTCATGCCATCCCCTCCTTGAAGTAACTCCTCCCGTGTAGAAAACAGCACCAAAAAGATAAGAACAAAAGGGCAAAAATAACATACAACAGCAGGGATTCCCCGGTCGTCACCGACCCGAGTACTAATCTGCCGCTTCTCAGCTTGACTAAGGGAGAGCGGACGGGATCCCGTATTTTCTGAGAGCTATGGTCGTATGTACCCGAGACGGCAACGACGCCGCCCATGAGGGCATCGTGACCCTGTCGCCACAAAACTACCCACAACGAGCAAAAAAAGAGACATACAACAGCGAGGATCCCCCGTCCGTCACCGACCCGAGTACTAATTCGCCGCTTCTCAGCTTGACTAAGGGAGAGCGGACGGGGAGCCTTGTCTACTTTTTGAACTGGCCCGAGGTTTTGCCATCAACACTACCCACCCCATGGACTGGGGGTCCCGCGCCGCGCCGCTCCGCATCCGAGGTTCTGCCACACCGGCCCCGTTCCGTCGGGAAAACGGCGCGTTCGGGGCCTGCTGTGGACCCGTTTTGCCCTCCGTTACCCGGCAAGATCTCCCGTAAGCGCCGGGGAGCCAATATATTCACACTCCCCTCCCCCCTTCTGCGCCCATTACTACGCGACATTACTGCGCCCGGATCCTTTGCGTACTCCCCTCCATTATGCATCAGCTAGCCGCCCTCTTCTTCGCGGGAGTCTTAATTTTCGTCACTAATAATAAGCCTGTAGCATCAGTATCCGATAAGGATGCCTGAGGTCTGAGGCCGACGAGCTGGTGGCATTTTGGGGGTCTCCTGTGTTTCCACGTACTCGCTCGTTGGTACTTGGTGTCTCTGAAAGACTCTGGGATTCGTCTCTCCCGGCCCTCCTTTTCTCCTTCCCTGCCCCCTCTCCTGGTCTGTCCGTCCATCCACCCACCCATCCAGTTCCCCTCTCCATCTTCCCCTCCTCGAGCCCTCATGTCTTTATCCTAAGGACTCTCTATTAGCCTTGCTTATACCTCCTTGTCTTGGTTCATTATCTCGCAAGATGTCTTCCACGCTTCCGGAGGAGCTCCCAGACGGTGGGTACGAGCTATCCTGTGACTGGCTACTCAATCCATCAAGGCCTAGGGAGGCGATCTTTGGAGATGATGACAAAGACCGAATTTGCCGCATGGTGGAAGAATATGAGGAGTGAGTGAAATTCACCAGTCTTTTCCTGAGCGGCAAGCACCTCAGGTCGTCGAGGTACAAAGCATCCGTCAACGGGCTGGAGACCAAAGATTCTACGAGGTATTGCTACAGATGACCAAAGCGCTGCAGCGGTTGTCCATTTCCTGGAAAATAAGAGCAACATCAAGTGTCCGTTCATACTTCAAAACCCACACAGCAAAGGCTATTGCAACTACGATTGCTACAGCCGTTCTCCCTCAGGTTACTGATGTACTTCTGTCCACGGCGGAGTTCACCGTGTCAAAGTAAAGTGTTGCCCCACATAACTCTACAATGCTAAGGAAATGGACAGGCTCCTCTCACTAGGTGGGAATATTCGTGATGAAAGCCAAGGCGTGTACGCAGACATTGTGACCAACGAAGACCCTGGCTACTTCAGAATCTACATCGGTGCAGCAAGTTCTGCCGGCAGTCAGAGATTCGCGGGTCTGCGACGAAGAATTCAAGAACACCTGGGATATGCAAAATCGAAGTCTGGACGTGCTCAGAGTGGTATACCCCACTGCACCGAGATGGCCAAGCCCGGGGCGCATCCGAATTTCGTGGTTCTGATCCGCTTCTCAGAAGTTGTGCCGATCCCTGTTGTTCACGTCGCAGAGGCTCTTATGACGATCCTCTTTGCATCTTGGGATAATCAGACATTCATGGATTTGCGACCTGGGCATCTGGCTGAGTATCGGGACTGGGGACTCAATAAAGCAAATCCACTGGAGTTCGGGGTTGTCAGTATCTATGATCGTGATAGGGTAAAGGCGCAGCTTGTTGAAAGCGCTCGGAAAAAGGCTGCAAGAAACAAGATGAAGAGTATCGAAAATGCGCGTGCAGTGCATTTTGTTCGCACCTATCCGGATCGTATGAGGAACAACTTCCGCTTCAAGCTCTGCGCTGAATCTATCATGATCTCAGCCACCTTGGGAGGTGACTTGGGCCTAAAAGGTCACCCAGCAGTTAAGGTTGAGTGCGATATTCGAGTACAACAACATTCGTCTCCTTATGCGCTGAAGGCTTCGTGGAAGTCGAACGCAAGAAGACTAGGAATTTGTCTTAAGGGCGAGTACAGCCAGGGCCCGTGCAAAGGACAAGGGTTTAAGAAATGGGTTCAATGTGGTTCACACGCGGCTGTAGCACGAGGCGAAAGGATTGTCGGGAGGCTCGAGGGCTGGTACGTAGAATAAGTGGGACACAGAGGAGGTCATACTCCCTTCGAGCATCTGCCCTCTCATAAACTTTCAATCTGATGAAAAGGCAGCCCTTCATATATCTCGGGAATAACAGCACTCGCATCCTTTAGTGAACATAGTTGCTACCGGGACACGAGCTTAAATGGAGGAGCCAACGGGTACGGCATGATACGATGGACTCGTCATTGGACCTGAACTGTAGCATATCTAGACTAGAGGAGGTAGACTCCTGCCGCCGCATACCCCCAGGGAGGCCTGGACCACACAGCGCTCCCCCGGCCTTAAATATACCGACCGACTGACCGAAGAGGTGTACCAGCTGCTTATCAACTGTCCGATGGACCAAGCTGTGAAAAAAGAAATCACGAAATAGATGGGCGAAGAGCTGAAGCAATTGCGTCAGTAACTTAACCCCAGGCCACCCAATTGATGATACAATAATTAAATCAATTCATGTGCAAGAAATCGTAAGCAAGGCTGATAGAGAGATCAATAAGAAAATATAGCGGACTAGATCATCACACATTGAAAGTTCAATAAGCCCAAACAGCTCTTTCATGTTCGGATGACCATACTTGGTTACACCTTGCTATCGCACTTATATAATCACCCGTCCGCCTCCCACTCCGGACGTTGGCATTCCAGCGCCCGTCCAACTACTTGACAGCCTTTTCTGGCTTTCATTCAGATCACTTGTAACCAAGGATACCGTGAGTTGGCGGATCTCGCTCCTGCTGAGCAATATTGACAACTTCGGCGCCAATAAGTTTTTTATTCACAAGAAGGCCCAAGAATTCCATTGTCCATTCTTGGCATCGTTTGGTGTTTACCTGGTGTCTCATCAGTCACTTGCAGCACAACCATACCCTTTCCACAACGTTCACTTACACCATCGATAGGAGCCCGGACGTTTTGGCCCCTTGGTGGGGGTGACTCTCGAGGCATAGCGCTCTAGTGTACCCCTAACTGTGTTTTCCTTGACATAGGTCTTTGAATTTGGATCATAGACGGTGGTTGCGTCGATGTAGCCAAGCAAAACCAACTCCTTCAAGTCCTGCGAGGTGCTGCACTCGTAGTTCCTTTTGATCTCGAGCACATACCCTCCCATTACAAGCCGGCCAATCAGCTTGCTGTCACAGCCTCGGCCACCTGCGCACGGCCTTTTCCAAAGCCCGAGCTACCAATTTTTAGGCTGCACTGTCACCATCAGGATTTACCCGCCCGTCTCCTCTACAACTCTGTCCTTTGAACATCCTGCCCACCATGGCGCCAAACGGAACCTGTCAGCCGTACATAGACATCTCGACTCTGCCAGACATTTCAAAGGCAGAGATGGACTTTCTTGACTCCTCGTTCTTTCAATCGGATAAATCTCCCAGGCCGCAGCTTCCAACACCTACCTCAATCATCCAACAGTACGGAGACGGAGGAGCTCGCGTGGTCAAGATTGAGAGCTTGAATATTGCTGTCAAGATTAATCATGCTTCTTATCTGAGGTTGGAGGAAGCGCAGACAATACGTGTAATTCGACAGATTTTCCCAAACGGCGAGGTTCCTGTCCCCGAGCTTTTCGGATGGAGAAGACATGGCGACCAAATCTTCATCTATATGAGCCTAATTCACGGGCAGACATTACGAGAAGCGTGGTCATCACTCACTGAAGATGAAAAGGTGTCAATTCGAAACGAACTCGGCCAAATTGTCACGTCGTTGAGGTGTATCACTCAACATTCCCCCAATATGATCGGTACTGCACTCACGCTTTTGCACGGGATGCTGCTAACTTGGTCGTAGCATCTGTTAATGGGGGAACGGTACAAGATAGATTCTTTAGGCTTGATTACGAGGAAGGCCCATTTCTGGCTATCAAGTCCTTTAACGATTGGTTGTTTGCTGCTGCGACTCGCCAGAGACCTGGGCCGAATGGAATTCCTGGCCTGGACCATCCCTACTTGTACCGCGACTTGATCCCCGATACCGGAAATATTTATTTTACTCACGGAGATCTTACGCTGGGTAATATTATCGTCTCAGCTACTTCCGGCTTCCGAGAGATTAAGGCCATTATAGATTGGGAGCAGGCGGGTTGGTATCCGGAGTATTGGGAGTATTGCAAGATGCTGTACGGAGTCGAACTAGACCATGAATGGCGCACCGAAGAATGGCCTGACAAGATTGTGAAGCCTTTTGAGGACGCTATTTTTGCCTTTGCAGAGTACTCATCGTGGCGCTGTCCCTATTAGACAGGATGCTTGACACATAATACAAGAGAAGTTATTAAAGTAATATCAACGTATAACACCATAATCATTAGTTCCTCTCTATCTCTGTCTCCTTTGCAATTCCCCCGCACTGCAAGCGCCTGCAAAAACGGCGGCACTTTCCACCGAATTTGGCGGTTCCAGCAGCGCTTTCTCGGCTGAAGGAGGAGTATAGTTAAGTTCAGCTATGTAGTATCCACATCCAGCCACCAGCAGATCGGACCTTCTTAGTCATGCGGTCTCAACACACCAATAGCATCAATAGGCATTAATAACCTGACCAAGAAGTGCCGTCGAATCGCATGGCTCTCTTCTCAACTTCCAAACAAATTTATTTCTCCAGTCGCACTTAATGTCTACCCCTCCTAAGAATCAAGACATCTCGGTTTGCCTCGCCAAGGAATTGACGATTTGGTGTGACTGTTAGTGGGACCAGGGTGTCGCATGCATGTTCAAGCAGCGTTCGAATTCATGCCTAAAATGTAAGGCAACTAGCGACACAGTGTAAATATTCACCAAGCTTATGATGAGAGCAACTGCTGAATTAAGCAGACCAGGTCTTAAAATACGTAAGTCAATACCTCAACAACCGCGAAGCACGGACTCACATGAAGACCCGATCGATAAGCCAGATATAATTATGGCTGAGTTTCCAGTATAACCACCCGATCCCCGCCCCGCCTGACAGGCAACAAAGGCTGCCGACGACGAGGAGAGGCGTGTTGCGAATGGCGTCTTGCATCACTCTGCCAGCCTGGAACTCGCTTAGCAGCCTGGCTTGGCTAAGCGAGGTAAAGGTGCCCGGGAAGATGACAAATCCGGCAAGAAAGAGCCAATTAGAGAAAGCCGCTAGCAAGCAGTACATGCTTGGCACCTCGCGTGATTAGATAACCATCGCGTTATATGGGGATAGGCCTTCGGCATGTTGAGCCAGGTCAACTGAGGTCAGCAAATCCTGCGTCGCGCTGTCTTCCTGCTGCTGGTGGTGCTGATGGGTCACCTTGTTAACTTGGTCAGGGTTTGTCATGACTGGTCCCAAGGAGCCTAATCATAGATTATATTGAAGACTTCGGTTTAACTTTAATTGATTTCAAGAGTTTTTTTTCGATCAACGTCAATTGATCAATTTTAAGTCCTTGGCATTGTTTCTAGCGCTTATGCTCTCCTGATGCCTGCATAATAGAGGTAGGGTGTATGTATAAGGCTGCATCCTTCTCGGTCCTGAGATCAAAGTACCGTCTGAAACGTTGAAAACGGTTTTCAGGTGACTGAACGGTAGATGCTGAGGTAATCATCCCTCACCTTACCTCAAGACCTGGAACTCCCGTCCTGTAAGTCATTATATCTACGTATGCCATGATCATCTAAACCGATCTTAAAAAAAATACGGGATAAAAATACACACTAGGTCATCTGAATTTGCCAATCTCCTTTCTTAACTTTACTTGAATTTAACTTATTTTCTACTCTTCTTGTGTCCAAAGATTGTTAGTGCTCGCAAAGTGGTTCTTTATTGGCCCGTGTGTTGGTTCACCGACTTCCAATATCGGAGGTCTGGGGTCTCCATTCTAGGAGGCTTGGCCGTCAAAAAATGGCTTCCCTTGAACACTAGACAGGAGCTTGACGGGATCCCGTATTTTCTAAGAGCTATGGTCGTATGTGTCAGAGGGAGGCGTAGATGGAGATGATGACGATGGACAATGATGGCAGAGGTATCACTAGCTGAGAACGTTTCATGGATGGCCCTTATGAGACTATCCCATGGTATGATTGCCCAATACTTCCTCCATAAGTACGTCATAGACGTCACTAATACACGGGATGACGGTTATGAGGGCCAAGAGATGCCGGGATGGAATGGGCACGACATCCTGAAGCCCCCTTAAAGACATGCATGCAAAATGGACAATATCTCGATTCACAACGTTAGGCAAAGACGCTATCAGATTTAATGCATGGTATGACGTAGTCAGGTAGATATATGCTGCAAAAGTCTCGATAATGACATGAAGGTGACATAAACTAGACTGGGTTTGTAGATTGCTACAGGTTACGGCGGAGCATCCTCCCTTCTAACCGTACCCTTTTATTGTTCCCACATCGATATGCTAAATACTGCTGAGATATAAGAAGTTGAAATACGCTCGGTATTGCAGCCTGATAAATAACTTGGGCCTGAAAATGATTCTGAAATTGCATAGGAAACAGAAGTTTCTGCCTTGACACATCATCAACCTTCCATCGCTCATTGTTGCCATCCAGAAACGAGGTCCTTGGTTGCGAAGCATGGAAACGAGCACAGGATGCCGCCATACCCAATCAGTGAGCGCCGAACCTCGACTAGATAGTAATTACGACTTAAAGAGTCGGCATCTATGACAGACGCTTACCGGTGCCCTGCGTTCCTTGTCGTTGAGTATCTGGTATTCCGTTTTAGCTAAGTCTTCCGAAGTGTTACTTTGGAGCTACTAACTTATTTAACTTTGGGCGCAGTTTATAGAAGTCCCCTTCGGTGAGGCAACCGGATGTCATTATGATCGCGTGATAACAGCTCGTAGAGCATCTCTACAATAAGTTCCCGGCGCTCCGATGTATCTGAATGATGAAGAATGGATAATAATAAAGCAGCACTCGGACATCTGGGAGCTCTGGGAGCTTCATGCATCCATCGACACAGTGCAGAATTCGTTGCCGCAAGGGTCTACTCCCAATGCTATCACCCACTCCTCAACAAACTGTATTTATCTGAACATTGTGGCCCATACATCATTGTCAGCAATTCAACAGGCTTATACAGTCAGTCTACTTCACGTTTGGATTTCCGTCGCATAATGAAAACTAGCTTTTTCGCAGCACATCTATTGAAGTTTATTTTTTCAATCGCGGTGAAGACATTCGTATAGGGTAGCTGACTCCATACTTTATATTGGCGACGTCATCGTAACACCCGCCTTACATCTCTCCATAAGAAACTCAAGAAAAGAAGTTAAGAGATAAGTATTCTATTGTGTCAAGGATTTTTTAACACTTCTCGTTCTGGAACTATTGGCGGATGTTTTAGGTCAACGTGGGATGCTTAAATTCCTCTCTGCTTACTTAAATGCATACAGCACTGTGCCGGGTTCGATAATCGCCTATAAGGTGAGCCCCATTTTGGGTCAGCTGTGATAAAAAGAATAAAAAATTGTATGGCTTTCTCTGACCTAACAAATGATTCTGTGTCAATTGCTGGAAAGCGAAAAATGCAAAAAGAGAGGTCTATACCAGGTTCGAACTGGTGTCTTTGGAAGAGATTTTTGATGGGTAATCAAAATCCAACGTCCTGACCACTAGACTAATAAACCGACTTGGATGCTTTCAACTCCAAATAACTTGCGCTATATCTATACTAGCTGAGTCAGCCACCTAACCCTTCCTCGTCGCTCTAAGATTTTCGGAGGAACTCAAGTGAAGCATTCTTCAAATTCGATTAGTGATGCCTACGAGTATAAGTACGGATTGCAGGGCGTGTTATCTCGCATTTGGTGGTTCTTTGATCAATTACCATTAACTCTTTGCTTGCACAATGATATCTCTTCAATTCTCAGTGGTTGACGTCTTCTCCAAGACGCCCTACAAAGGAAACCCCCTTGTCGTTGTGGATGATGTAGAAGGCCTGCTCAGCGACACGCAGATGAAACTCATCGCGCGTCCATTCAACCTCTCAGGAAACGACCTTCTTCTCCCGTCCAAAACTACCAGGCGCCACGTACAAGCTGCGTTCCTTTCTGCCCGACGGACGAGAGGTGTTCGGCGTCAGCCACAACATCCTGGGCGCCTGGTGGTTTCTGGCCCAGGGCGGGTTCCTCGACTTTATGAAGGCGCGGGATTCTGGCGCCGGGGAGGAGTTTGTCTTTTTTCGTGGGGTTTTCCACTTTGAAGCCTCGAGTCATGTCGACGGCGACCACTTACCATCTGCTGGTACCCGTCGCGTCCATCGCTGCCCTGGGACGAGCGACTGTCCAGAGGGATAAACTGCTTAAACAGTTCAGACTAGTCGACGAGCGCATACGGGATACATCTGTTCGCCAAAGACGAAGTTGAGCCTGGTAAGAATGTTTATCGCGCGAGATTCTTTAGTCCAGGGATGTCGTCCGAGGACCCTGCGACGGGGAGTGCAGCAGGGCCACTTGCAGTGCTTCTGCACCAGGAGGGTTATGTGGATCTCGTGGGAGGGTCACGCAAGGGTTGAGGTTTGGCAGGGCCATCAAGTTGGGACGCGCTGTGGAATTCGGGTGGAGTTGTCAGAGCTTCGTGAGGCTCTAGAATGGAGGACGTAGTGGCGGACATTGCTGGAAATGCAGTGAGGGTTTTTGAGGGTGTCATCGTGGTTCCAAGAGCCTCGACAGCGTTTTGAAGGCATTTCTAGACCCTAAGATGGGATGAATGAAGCTCAAATCGGCCATACGTCATGCGACACCCCCAACAGTGCGTCTCCGCCCAGGTTGGGGTCAAGCTCGATCTCCAACTCGTCATCCCCACCAACAAATCCTCCCCCCCCCAAAGTACGTCTTCCCCCCACGGTGGAGACCTCCGGCGTCGGTGGCATCACACAATGGCAAAGGCGTTGGCGCAATTGGGTTCTTTTGGGATGCGGTCTTCTCTCCGGCTTTTCCGCTGTTGCATGCCGGTAGCCGTCTTGGGGGGTTATATCCCGAGGGCCTGGTCCTGGAGGGATTGCTGTGCACAACTTCCCCTGACTGTCGCATCTTTCCCTTGCATCTTCCTCTTTCCACTCAATTCTCGCGCTCGAAATTCACCGACAATGAAGCTGCTCTACCCTACCTCGCTCAAGCTCGACGTCGCCAGCTTCGATGGCTTCTCCGTCGCCCTCCAGCCGTACGACGTCAAGGCGGCCATCCCCGAGGAGCACGCCGACGCCGAGATCCTCGTGACGTGGACCAACAGCGCCGACAACCTCAAGGACGCCGCCCGCCGCCTCAAGAACCTCCGCTGGATCCAGTCGCTGGCCGCGGGGCCCAACGACGTCCTCGGCGCGGGCTTCGACACGTCCAAGATCACCGTGACGACGGGCTCCGGACTGCACGACCACACCGTCGCCGAGCACACGCTGGGCCTGCTGCTCACGGCGGCGCGGCGCTTCTACGAGATGCGCGACTACCAGCTGCAGGGCAAGTGGCCGGCGCACCTGGGCGGCCCGCAGCCCGACCGGCCGGCGGGGGCCTTCACGACGCTGCGCGACGCGCGCGTGCTGGTCTGGGGCTTCGGCAACATCGCAAAGGCCCTCACCCCGCACCTGGTCGGGCTCGGCGCCGAGGTCCGGGGCGTGGCGCGGACGGCCGGCGTGCGGGACGGCGTGCAGATCTACGCCGACGCCCAGCTGCCGGAGCTGCTCGCCGAGACGGACGCCCTGGTCATGATCCTGCCCGGGTCCGACTCGACGCGCCACGCCCTCAACGCCGAGCGCCTGAAGCTGCTGCCCAAGCACGCCTGGGTCGTCAACGTGGGCCGCGGCACCGCCATCGACGAGGACGCCCTGGCCGACGCCCTGGAGAAGCGCGAGATCGGCGGTGCCGCGCTCGATGTGTTTGAGGTCGAGCCGTTGTCGGAGGCGAGTCGGCTGTGGAAAGCTCCCAACGTGGTCATCTCGCCTCATGCGGCTGGCGGACGGCCTCAGGGCTCTGAAGGCTTGATCGCGGATAACCTGAGGCGATTCATGTCTTCGCAGCAACTGAGGAATGTAATTTAAAATAGAAGAACGAAGATAATGATAAATTACCCATGTTATGTTGGATTTCGCTCTCGTCGTTTCGTTGCGGAAAAATGCCCCTCATTTTACGCAGCACACAAACACTCGTGGGCACCCGCCTGCCACCCACGACATTTGGAACACATACAACAAGTTTTCACTGTACTAGACTTCACTCAGCCCAGTGAGTTTATAGTAGCGTGCCTAAAATTTAAAAGAATTAATTCTTCGTCTATACATCACCATCTAATTAGACCCCTCTATCGTCCATTTTACCGCCCTCTTCTATCAAATAGCAAACTCCTCGCTCACCACCCATCTATCAGCCATTAAACCCTCGTCACCTTTGGGTTCCAAAGACACCAGGCAACCCCAATACACGTCTTGAGAAACGTCGCAATCCAGAGCGCACCCGCGAACCCAACCCAGGACTTGGACAGGAACCCTCCGCCGACGGCGCCCGCGAACAGCAGAATAGCCCCGACCGACCTCCGGATCCGATCTGCGTTGTCGTTGATCGGCGCCGTGAACAGGCGCGCGTCGCTCATCAGGTCGCAGTACAGACTCGTCAGCACCACCGTCGGCATGCTGTTGTACTTGAGCACGCGGCTGGCGACGATCTGGCCCGCGCTCTGGAAGGCCAGCAGCGTGATGGGCGCGTAGTCGCTCCACGGGAAGGCGTCCTGGACCGTCTCGATGATGTACCCGTTGCGGTGCACGTTGGTCCGTCCCTGCGGCGTGTTGTGGACGGCCCCCGTCGTCGCCAGCACGGCCACGATGCCCGTGATCAGCGCCTGCAGGAGGAACGACGCCGCGAGCACCCAGCGCTTCTGGGGGCCGAAGAACCGGTGGAAGCTGGAGAAGAAGAGCGCCCCGACGGCGAAGCAGATGATGGCGAGGAAACAGCGCGACCAGGCCTTTCCGGGGAGGTTCTCGGGCTGGCCGCTAACACCCAAGCCGACGAAGATGGTGTTTCCTGGACATTGATCAGCCACGACGGGACCGCGACGGGAAAAAAAAGCCGGGAACTGGACTTACCGGTCTGCATACTGACGAAGCAGCCGTACATGTTGAAGGCGGCGCTGTCGACCAGGCCGGCGACCAGGAAGCACACGAGCAGCAGCAGGTCGCCCCATCGGGTGTCGACATCGCCGGTCCATCGTCGCGACGACCCGAAGGCGGCGGGGGCGGCGGGCGGTGCATCCTTGCTCGCCGTCTCGGGGCTCTCGCTGGGCGGCACGGAGGAGTCGGTGACGGTCATGGTGAGCGTACTCGTATCAGAGATGGTGATATGCCGTGGTTTTGTCTCGGTGAATTTACAGGTCAAAGAGGGCGTCGTGGTTTATAATTTTTTCCCGCTCCTTTGCCCAGCCCTGCCAAAATGACTCAAATCTGCTGGATGGCATTTTCGCTCCGAGCAAGGCGAGCACTTCTCCTGAAGCGGATTGCGTGCTCGGCGCGGCGGGCCAGCTAGTGGCCCCGTCCCTAGCTCAGCTTGCCGTGTTACCCAGACGTCATTGCGAAAAAGCCGTCCAGTTGATCGGGTTGCCAAGCCTCTATTGCGCTTGGCTCCAAGACTATTTATGTCGGTTGCGCGGCAGACACAAGAGAGGGCGAGTTGCTCTGCAATTCTCCCAGTTTCCTCGACATAAGGATGGCTTGCTCTTCATCTCATCTGTCTCAACAGACTGCCTCTTGTCACTTCAAGGATCAATGCACGACCCGCTTGATAACAGAATCCGGGGGTATTTGCACAGAGAATTAATTACCATCAGGCATTTCCATCTTTACGGGATGCTGCATGACGGAAAAAACGCCAAGGGTCACGCGATGCCAAGCCGACTTGCGGCGCGGCAAACAGTCCCTTAATGCGATAGCGCGTCCGCACAGCTATCGATGCACTTGCTCCTCGAGATGCTCGCCGTACTCACTGTTGAAGCCAGCACGACACCATGAGTCGCTCTCGTTACGCAACTCGTCTGGTCCTGGGATGCGGCATGTTACCCAAGCTCGCACGCCTTCTATCCAGCCCTCCCCAATGCGCCCAGCACCGAGTTCCGGTCCCTCCCAGTTTCCCTCTCGAAACGTCACCGTCTCTAGGTTCTTGCTAGTCTGAGATTCCAGAAGAAGATGAAGCATCTCACGCACACTCTCAGCATTCAAGAATGGTCGTGTTAGTGATTCTGGTTTGGAAGGTATATTTTTTTGTAAGTTGCTTTCCGAGATACTATTCTTCCCATCGGTTGTGTGTAGGTTCAAATTTATCGTCAAATGCGTCAGCTTGGGCAAGCTTCTTGCCAGGCTCTTGAGCTTTTCTCGCGGCCAGTCTTGGTTTTCTCGGTTCAAGTCGATGGTCAAGCTCGTCAGCTCGGGCGCCCACCTGCCCAGACTCCGGAGCTGATCCATTGACAAAGTCGGCCTCGGGTCTATCTCGAGCTCTGCATTCGTCCACGCAAGCTGTCTCAAGGACGCACCGTGGTGTTGTAGGACCACGTCGAAGACGTACGCATCGCATGTCTCGCTATCTGTCCAGATCAAGTTGGTCAAGGACGACGCTGGCAAGGCGAGAATGAAGTCGCCAGCACGTGGCCGCCGTGGAGTCTTCCACTTGTTCTTCGGTAGCGGTCCAGGCGCGGCCTCCCACATCTCCAGCTCAGTCTTCCAGTCTACCCATCTGCCGCGGATCGTGAGCGAGCGGAGACTGGGCAGCGCGGCTGGGAGACGATGGAGAAGGTCGTGGCCCTTGGGCTTAAGGGAGTAATACTCCTTGATAGAAAGCGTGTGAACCTGGGAGAAGTCCATGGCGTCGAGCCACAACTCCATGTTGCCCTTTGACCGCTGTGCGATCGGCACACTGCTCCACTTGTACCATCTCGGCGCCTTGTCAAGCTCCCAGGGGCTGTAGTTCATTGGGTCGAAGAACCTAGCCAGGTAATACTGCGCTCGCTCAATCCACCATCGGGCATGGTAGAAGATTTCCGTGGCCAACACGATGGAAGGACTGGAAGAGGATGAGACAGGCCACGACCCGTCTTCGTTGGACCAGTGCGGCCTGGAAGCAGCGATTTCCTGCCATTCCACGTCGTCGAAGTCGTACGCCTCCAGAGCCAAGACGCGTAGAGACGAAAGGTAGCGATCGCTGCCGTCGAGGGCAAAGGGCAGGTTCCAGCGCAGCACGGGGTGTTCGCATGAATGACCAGCGGGAGATAGGTCTAGTTCGGTGATGTTGCTGCATATTTTCATGGCTTCGTGGATGGCATCATGGGTGCCAAACGGGACATCAGTGGGGAAAACCGCCACGATCTTGGTCGGACAGGGATCTCGACGAGTCCAGTGTGGTTTGTCGCTGGCGACGGCAGGAGTCAAGACACAGGCAAAGACGAGAAAGAGCGCAAAGGTTTTCAGTTGCCTGAAAGCCATTTTAAAGTAATAGAAGTACGTGGTAACTTATCATGTTAGACGGTGAAGCTCGGTACGGAGGACCATAGGGACCGATGTCCTAAAATATTTTTTTACTGTAAGCACTCCTCTCGTGGCCCCTTGGAGCCCCAATTATTAGATAAGCCTCTATTGGTTCAATATTATCATTTATCTAACTAGATAACACACTATAGATAATGCTTTATCACCACTATCCCTTTGACTGTCGTAAGGCAACACTTCCGTACCGTGCCCCCACATGAGCCCAGCCAAGGCAAGGATATATGCAGTAACGTTGATCAGCCGCTGATGTTGCAAATTAGCAATTAGCAGCAGAAACAGGGATCGCTGCCGAGTTTAATGTATCTCTATGTTAATCCGAGAAGTGTGAGGACTTGTATCGCCACCCAGATTTGTATGGGATCTAATGTACCTTTCAATTGCCGTTTTCTGATTGGATTAAGTCCTTGCTCGTGACCTAAGTGCCGCCTTACGACAGCCAAAAGGATAGCTAATGCCCTATGACCGCTATGGCTGCGATCGCTGCAGTTAGTACCCGGCTGTGATTGCTACAGTCAATGCCCAACTGCGACTGCCATAGCTGCTATAGTGATTGCTTTATGGGTATTATTATGTATGAAATTATGGTGGTTACTAGTGGGGTTAATGTAGTAAGAAAAAGTGTAAAAAATAGTTTTGGGACATCGGTCCCTATGGCCTTCCGTACTCGGGGCTGAGCACGCATGTTTATTAAGCCACGTTGGTGGATGATATGTTTTCAATGCGGACGGTTATGCTAGTAGTAAACAATAATGAAAGGTGTCTAAGCAAAACAGCCACCAAGTTTGATGAAGAATGTGATTCTTCGTGATATGTTCATTTCATCCTGGAATTATTCAAGGTGTGCAACGGGCCTATAGTTTAATAGGATGACGGCTTTAAGCGCTTTCTTCTGAATGTGACTAATTCCAGCTTGCCAACAACTAGATGAAGGTTACGATACTATCCCCTGATGACTATTTTGAATACCGGAATGAAGCCAATAAGACATTACACTATGATGAGAAGACTTGGAAGATAGTCTGAGCTATGATTGATTTTGAAGCACGAGGTAGAAATAAGATCAATTACATCCTAGACATACGTACTTCTATCTCGCCCTATATCTTCGTCAATCATTTGCATTAATAGAAGTAATTACAAGGCCAAATTCCCCAAAATTGCCGAGTTTAGAGCACTATTCCTTCCTTTTCTACTCAACCTCACGCACTGCTTTGGCAATATATATGAACGATTGATTTCTTTACCAAACTACAGACCTGATACCATCAATGACCGCCTTCTTCATGAGCCGTGTGTCCTCCAACTGATCGTCGTGGTAAAACCTTCGGGAGGCATCCAGATCAATCTCGGCAGCGTTAACCCATCGCCCTCCACGGTAGTAAATCTTGGCCCCTGCGTAAAGAGCGAAAATGGCAATGACAGAAACATAGCTGGAGAAGAAATGGGTCGCACTCGGGTCTCCATTCAGAGGCGAGATAGCCAGGTAAAGTAGAATGACGAGGAGAATAACGCACCACGTCAACCCCCAGTAGGCGGAGTATGGGAACGCCCACGACTTCCAGGGAAGGTTGGCGTGATCGCGACCTTGGATCTTCCAGGCATGGCGCATGCGGATGTGCGAAAGACAGATCATGGCCCAGCCGAAGAGGGTGAAGAGAGATGACAGGTTCGAAAACCACGTGAAGACCTTGGCGCCGCTGTTGCTGATGTTGATGTAGGAAAGCCCGCCGCCGATGAGGAGAGTTGGCACTAGGCCGTACCATGGACGGCCCCAGCTGTCAGTCTTTTGGAGTACCTAGTAGAATAAAGATGAGTATTATGATCATAATGCTTAGCTGAGAAAATGCACACCTTTGGAGCCATGCCAATCTGTGAAAGTCCAAGGAGAACTCTGGAACCACCGTATCCAGAGATGGTGCCGGTAGATAGCACGGAAATGAAGATGACGGCGTTCATCATATGAGCCAGTGGCATCACACCACAGTTCTTGTACATGATAACAAAGGGACTGGCGTTAGTCCCACTCCCACCAAATAGGTTTGGGTCGGTAGGGCTGACGTTGATGGTGATAATGAAGCCTCCCATGATGTAGAACAAAGCAAGTCGCACCCAGATGGACGTGACAGCGTGGGGAACTGAACGCCGAGGGTTGCTCGTCTCGCTCGCTACAAGACTGGAGCTCTCGGAGCCGGCCAGCGCAAAGATGCAAACCGGCATAATGGAGAAGAAGCCCTTGGCCCCGTTGATGAAGGGCGTGCTGTTCCAGAACTCGAAGCCCATACGCCCGCCCTCCACCGGCGGGAATCCTCCCTTCGGCCCCCCGCCGGCGGATAGAATGATGCCGGAGATGATGACGACGAAGATGAAGCCGAACTTGATTGTCGATGCGACAACCTCGATCTCAGCGAAGAGGCGCACGGCGCCGATGTTCACGCCGACGATGACGGCCCAGAAGATGGTGACCCACGCGGCGACGGGGACGGCCGTGGTTCAGAACGACAGCACCGTGACGATGCCCTGGAGCTCGTTGGCGATGGAGATCCAGTAGGCGAACGTATACGCCCATCCCAGCGCAAAGCCCGCCGCCGGGTCGACGAACTTGTTAGTCCATTGCACGAACTGGATCTCCAGTTAGAACTAACTTCCCGTCTACGCGAATACCAGGGGGACGCACCGCGCTGGGGACAGGGTACATGATGGCCATCTCTCCGATGCTGTGGCTGACGCTCCAGATCATGGTGCCGGTGAGCAGGTATCCTAGGAACAGACTGGCCGGCCCGGCTCTCGACAGCGACGAGCCCGATCCCAGCCAGAGGCCCATGCCGATGGAGCCTCCGAGGCCGATCATGGTCAGATGCCGCGTGCCCAGACGGCGGTGGAGCTGTGAGTCGGCGCCATGGTCTGCGAGGGGGGCTTTCTCGTCGTCGGGCGCTTGCTCGCAGTCCTGCTGGACCGTGGCGGATACGGGGCCCGACTTGTCTATGGAGTCTGCCATGTTGAACAAGGAAAGAAGGTAACAAGGCTTCAACCCGTATCAGATCGGTGTTCTCTAGCTAAGTGAGCCCTTGATGAAGACACTCAGTAGCTCTTATAACCTCTGCAAAGTGCATCGCGGATCGGCTGTTTGTCTCCATCCGGGAGTCGCAGGTGGGGGAGCTATTTGCCTCGTCGTTCCAGAATCCGGCATACCAATTTGTCAAGTATCGCCTGATCAGTGAGCAGACGTTGCGCTACGCTGCCCCCGCGGCACACTGTAGTATGAAAACCTGTACCAGATGCTTCCCGTGTACGATCTGCCACAGGCAACTCCACCGTTGTCCCCGACCTTGACACGAACCTGTTACCACTTACAGCCAAGTCCCGAGCCCGCGGGCCAGGGCCTTGGAAATCTTCGGGCCAGTCTTCGTCGTTTTCGGGTGGGTTCTGCCATGATTCGTCTGGCTGGTGCAAGGCATACCGACATTTGAAGCCGCGTTAGTGTTTGCGTACTCTCCAACGAGTCGAGGAACGTACATCTCCGTCCTCAGTCCATAATCTGTCTCGAGATCCCGGTCGTCTCGCACTACAGCTGAGTGATGGCCGTCTGTCGGCGTGAGGCACAGCCCATAATCGGCAGTTGCTTCGCGACGGAGACAACCCGGTGAACCCACATTGTGGAGGCTGGCTCCGCGGCCGGACTAGACTTGAGTGGACTCTCTCGGTATCTAATCAATCTAATCATTGCATCTTGACCAGGTCTTTGCACTTTTGTAACTGGGTACATGACGCTATCTGGCATGATGCTGGATGAGAGGACGTGAGCCTCGAGCCGAGTTCCGCACCACACGCTGCGCACACGCCGATCCTGTTTTGCCGATGCTTTCCAGTCCGGCTTTGCTTCCTTAACCTGCTTTCTGTGGTTTCTTCAGATCCATCATCCCGTATGTTTTCCTCCGCCACCTCCATCTCAGCGGTTCGTGCCGCAACGACCTGCCTCATTAGTCCCCGTCGCGATCAAGCTCTAACCACGTTAAGAAAAGATGGACCCAATGAAGAACCCAGTGAGCCGATATTCCGCCCCCTCTCCCTCAGCGCAGGCCGATTTGGAGTCAGACGCGAGCATGTGAAGGTTGCGGGTTTTATTCACGGTCGCGGGGGCCACCGCGGATGTTATGATCTATGCAGCTATCCCGCGGCCTACACCTCTCTAGGGATTGTTAACGTTAGCGCGACATAAAGGTGACCGTAACCTCATTAGCAAAGGAAGAGTGTCCATCCCCTAGCCTTTAAGCCTCTGATTTCGTGCTAGTCGATCTGTACTATATTAATGGCTTAAGAGCTCAGGATAACGTCCCAATACGGGATCTAAGACGATAAATCTTACATATTATATAACTAACGTTTATAACCCTCGAGAAGGTGTAGGATATTATAGACGTGCATGGATGACTGCACTAACATTGACACCTTTTAGTGCCTTCTCATGTACTACAGCCGGGGGCAATATCTCTACTTAGGGGATCTATACGTGACCTATTCTGTCTGAACCTCCATATTTTAATCATCGGGGTGTTGATGTTATGATGTGGTGTGTCGATGCTAGGGTAGCCTGCATGGATGGAGCAGCTGAACTTTGGCGCCGGCAATAAGACAACTTATTGCACATAGAGCAAGGGTCTATAAATGAATGGGATGTTAATAATTTGGTCCTCGCAGAATTTGCTGACCAGTTGAGCATTGGCTCCCGGAACAGCGAGCAAAAGTATAAACGAATGAGAAGTCGAGAATCTGATATTCGCAGAATTTGCTTACATGCTAGACTTTAGTACCGGTGACAGGAAGCAAGCAAATTTTTACACTAAGGTTGCAGACGAATAGGAAGTTGAGAATTTAATCTTTGCAGAATTGCTGACCAGCTTCCCGAATCTGCAACGATGCTGAAGGGTCGCCCATGAATAAATGCACCAGCACGTCAAGCCCACTGTTTGTTATCGCGGCATTAAGGTGATAGGGAACTGTTCTGTGGGTTCTATCTTCCTAAGTGTGCTAAGGTGCTAAGATTTATTACTGAGAAGCCTTCAGGCCAACCTAACTACATCGGAGGATGACTACTGTAAATATATATGTAGATTGTCTGAATATTAGTAACTCCAGGTATTATCTTAGAATGATTTACTTACTATTGGAGTCTCTGAGGTAGCACACCGGCGGACTTAAGGAGGTAGTGCGGAAACTTCCATGACTGCAGTCATCATATAAGTCATTTAATGCGTTGCCTTCTTATCGGGCAGGAAACCCTCCATAAACGTGCCTCACACGGCAGTTGAATGGATACAGTGTGCTACATTGCATTGGAAAGGTTCCACATAGTAAGCCGATTGTGAGACATCTCGTATTCTGTTCTACCATTTGGGCTCTCTCAGACTGGTTCCAGGGTTTATGCATGTTTTCTAACTGCTGACGTTACATTACCCAATTGAGAGGTCTAGGCGATCTTGTCCTATAGCCCGTGTTTTACGAGGCCATCGTACTTGTCTACAAAGAGCAGCAGAACCTCCCTATTATGTTCTCGATTATAACATTTTAAACAAAGCAAACATCAAGCTCACTCAGACGCATCGTTTGATTCTTCCTCCTTTCCCTTTTACCAAAATGTATCTTTCCCCCTTGGTTATTGCATCGATCCTCGGCGCCGCCTCGGCCGCCGATCTTCAGGTCAACTACTATTCCGACGGCGGCTGCACCCAGTACCTGCTATCTCTTCACCCAGACGTCAGCTGGGGATGCTACAACTACGATTGGCCCGGCACGAACAGCGTCAACATAGCCGACTATCCTTACCCAAACGGCGTGTGCATATGCGACTTCTACACTCAATCCGGGTGCAAGGGAGCCGTTCAGTTGGCCGTTTTCCCTGACGACAACTGTGCCTCGAACTGGGGTCATGGATTCCTCTCCATGAGATGCGGGATCATCCACAATAACTGATGGCACATCAACCGGAACGCACGCTTCATCCAAAGTCTGTACCTCGCATGTACTGCCTGAGCTCCGAGGGCCTAGTGGTCCTTTGCCGAAAAGTGGCGGCTATTGTACATGGAAGTTGTTGGTGCGGCTCTTTTGAAGTGATGGGTGACGGTTTGGTGGGAGTATGTATGAACGCGAGTTTAATGGCACTTGGAAAGGATGAGAAGCGTCAATCCGGGAGATGTTCGTCGTGTTCACTCGAGCGGCCGGGTGTACTTTCCTCAGATTAAGAACGTAAATACCTAATTTTGGATCACGCGCAGACTTTGTTGACCTGCCTTTGAAACGAAGATCCTTCGATGTGTTTAGTTTCACCTGGAGTTCGAAGTGGACTGAAACTGGCCTCTCTGCTATTACTTGCTAGTATTAACCCTATCAATCGCTGAAAGAATGAGAAAGAAAATTCACACTTGACCCAATTATCTTAGACAACAGCGTCAATCCATGTCAGTAGTGGAAACCCTCATCCAAAGTTCAGACTGTGAAAAAATGCCACAGTGGAACACCTTCCAGGGCTTAGTGGGATCACACAGTGAGAAGTCGAACCTCCGGAGCAGCTATACGCATAGTCAGTAAACATAAGATCACCTCATCAAAGTAATCGACTTACCTCAACATAGACCTTATTCAGCTCCATGAGCGCAACCGGCCGTCCCAAACACTGCCATTTTCCATAGCTAAAGATCAAATCCAGCGCACTCTCCATCTCCTTGAGCTTGTCAGGCGCAGAGTCGAGCCAGCGCTCAGGCCGAAACTCGCCAGCATCAACACCCCAGACGTCCTCGCGGCGGAAGATGCCCCAGGCGCCGTAGCCGATGCGCGTGCCGCCGGGGATGAACTTGCCCTTCCACGTGTCGCCCTGCGGGGGGACCTGCTTCGCCATGAGGCCGGCGACCGGAGGGAAGATCCGAAGGCCTTCCTTGATGACGGCTTGGAGATAGGGCATGTCGCGGGCGGTGGAGTCGGGGATGATTTCGCTAGTGTACGTGGTCTTGGATATTTCTCCTCGGAGTCTGTTGTAGGCTCGGGGGTTTGTGACGAGGTGGAGCATGGTTGAGCGGATGACTGTGGCCGTGGTGTCGGATCCAGCGACGCTGAAAGATGGTTAGTACACTCAACTTAAAGACTCTCACTGGAAACTCACATTTGAAGAAGGATTTCAGACTCTGCCTCCTTTTGAGTGAGTCCATGAGCCACAAAGGACCCTAGCATGTCCTTCTGGGTCTTCTTGTCTGGACCGAATCTCTCCGCTGCAACCTCCTTCGCAATTCTAAGACGTGCATTAGACAAAAGCCCATTCATAAGAAACCTCTGAGAACTCACCCCATAACTCTTCCAAACCCCAATCGATCCTTTTCCGACGGCAGAAGGCGTTTGAGGAGCGGGTGGCTTAGAATCTTGACCAAGATGGGGACGACCGTGGTCACCATAACCATCGGCAGGGTCTCTTCTGTTGTTCCGATGTACTCGTAAACATCCGAATCGGTTTCAATGAAGCCAAAAGGCTTCCCGAAGGCCAGATCAGAGATGACGTCGAGAGTAAAGTACTGGGCCTTGCGGCCAAAGTCGACCTGCTTGCTTTCCGCGGCGTAGCTTTTGAGGAGGTGGATGAAAGAGAGGATGTTCTTGTCAATCTTGGGCTCGAGATTATCGACTTCTCGGCCGCCGTACTGGAGTTGACAAGCTGCATGTCAGCGTCTAGACCAACCACAATATCAGAGAGGAGGTAATGAAGAACGGATCAGGTGATGCACATAAATACGTACCCCGGCAGCCATCTTGGTTCGCAGCTTGAAGTGCTCATCCTCATCCCGCCACGACAGAATGTTGTTGTTGGCAGGGTCAAAGCGCATTCCATCGTACCAGTCGGAGCGGCGATACTCGGTCCTGACGCCAAGAATGTGCTTCATGAGATCGGGGTCATCTGTGATGAGGTCGTTTGGGCCAACGCGGGCGATGGAGCCTGGGAATGGTCAGTGGATGTATACCTGGTAATTGGCTGAGTGAAAGGGAGAGGCCGAGAGCAAAGCAGCATATAAAGAAACATGGCCTAGAAAGTAACTGTACTGACCGTATCTCTTATTGACCTCCCAGAAATCGAGGTACGCCCTGCCATTTCCTACCGTCCGGATGAGCCACCACTTGGACAGCGAGGCGACCAGCGGGCCCTTGAAGTGACGCAGGCGGTTGTACTGCACCCAAGTCGAGACGAAGAACCAGGCAATGAAGGCGGCCACCAGCAAACCCGCAATTGCGACCGAGGGGCGACTGCCGGCGAGGACGTCGGAGAGGGTGGAAGTCCAGCTCATATTTGGCAGTGGTTTAATGAGCTTTGTGTGTGGTGATTGTGCTATTTCCTGTGCTGCTGCTTGGCGACTAGTAGGATACCGAATGCGTGTTGGCTAGCTGGGGCGATGTGGCCGAAGGACGGGAGAATAGCGGACAGACAGTTAGGGCAGTCTACAGACGGGAAAGCTGGGGAAGCATCAGCACGGACCGACGGATTGTCTGTCTACAGTACTAGAGTAAAGACCAGCGCCGTGGGAAGAGAACGCGAGGGGGGGGTTCATGACATCCCGGACAGCTCGAACTTGCGGGAACGAACGGATGGATCATCAATAATCCTCTCTCTCTCTCTCTCTCTCTCCGTCTCTCTTCGTCTTCCCTCTCCCCCGTCTAACTTTGGTCTAGTTAGTTTATCCCGCGACCAGCTGGAATTCGGCACAGCTGGCTGGGCGTTCCTAGCGCGGCCTGGATCACTGATCGCCAACCCTAGCCTCCCGATAGGACGGAGGGCCCAGGCGCCGGGAACCAGACTCAACATAGTGGGAACCTAATCCTGGGAAACCCACGGCGGTTCGCTACGGGGAGCCGGGTTGTGGTTCATGGCGCGGGTTAGCGCAAGCCACTAGGTGCGTATCAAAGCCCAGGAAGCATCAAGCAGTGGTTGGTCGAGACCCCTCTTTTGAGAGTTCCATTGTGCTCTCTTCTCTCGTCTTGGTGATGTTCCAGGGCATTCAGGGGGAGACAGTTACAAGGAATACCGAAGGTAGGTAACCTTGTTGAGACGCCATCAATCAATCCGTCCCGAGGGCAGACCTTATCAAATTATTATCCCTCACTCGCCGTCGCCTAAGACATCACTGTCTCACCCGTCACCTCAAGCTGCAAGCACCACACGACCTGATTCGACCCGGAAAACCACCCCCTGTCTGTCCCGAAAGACTGTTCCCCCGTCCATCCCCTGTATATGCGCACCCGCTAGCGACCACTGCCGCACTGTTGCCCGCGACCTGTCCCCCGCGGTCATCTGTTCTACGCTCTGCATCCTTTGCTCCCTCTCCATCGTTCCTGAGTTTGCAGCGTGTCATATGGCGGGATGGCCGTCAATGGACACGTCAGCAAGCCGGACGATGCTATCCTGTGTTCGTCGTATGAGGTCTGGAACCACGTTATGACAGTATCGGGGCTTCCGTTTACTGCTATTCCCAGCAGGCATGAATACGGACTAGATAACCGTTCGCGCCTTCGCTGTGCGTATACTAATTGTGTACTGTAGACTGCTAATTTCGTGGGGAGGGGAATCCTGGCACCCGCGAGTCCTCCAATCCTGTCCTCCAGTTCTGTCCTGAGAGAATTGCTTCTCTAAATAAGCACCTGCTCTCTCCCGTCGCCACCACCAGACAGATCATCCAGCCACCCTCACCACAATCCGTCCATCCGTCACGCTGAGCACGACAAACCGCCGCGGCCATGGCTGATGATGCCCCCGAAGAGAAGCACACCGAGGACGCGCCTCCGCCCACAGCAGCAGCCATCCAGAAGAAGGCCTCTATAAGCCCGACCCCCGCGTCGCCAGCCAAGTCCTCTCCCGGTCGCGAAGCCGAGGGCGATGAGTCGCAGGTGCTGACCGCCGAGGTGAGGAAAATCCTATTCGAATACTCACCCGTCTGAGGATCCAAGACTGAGCCGTCTCAACCCCGGACAGGTTACTGACGACGACGTCGCCGATGACGACTCGGCCCTCGGAGTAAGTCGCAATCATCCAGAGGCCTTTTCACTTCACCTCCAGGGCCGATTCATCCGCCCGAGCCCTGACTAACGTGGCGTGTCTCTTTTCCCGCTCCTGCAGGACGATGCCGCCAGCTCCACCGCGTCGATGCGGTCCAGCATCCTCCAATATCGCTCCGAGAATGGCCGCACGTATCACTCCTACAAGGAATCAAGTAAGTGGCAATCGCCCCGCCTAGAAATCCAGTATCAAATATACTGATGACGTTTCTCTTAGTTGGATATGTGCTCCCAAATGACGCTGTAAGAGCCCTGCTGAGTTGTCCGACTCTTGTGTCGCATGCCAGCACCCCTGCCAAAGTAGCACTCGCTAACCTCTTGGCTTCCTTGTCTTAGCCTGAGCAAGATCGGCTAGGTGAGACGATCCCCCCTATCGAAGCCTGCATCTATTCCCGCCAGTTTCTGGGTTCCCCAGAAAACCTTCCCAGATCCGTGGAAGATCGACAACACATATGCTAATCATCCTCACTAGACCTCCAGCACCACCTGTTCGCCCTCACCTTCAATGGGAAGCTGTTCCACTGCCCACTAGGCGGGGATAAGCCAATTGGTCGCTGCCTTGACGCCGGTACTGGTACCGGCATTTGGGCAATTGATTTTGGTAAGCAGGACCCGAATAGATTTATGCCAGCATTGAGCTAATCATCGCTGGCAACAGCCGATGACCACCCTGAGACAGAAGTAAGTTAATTCATTCTCCATGAGACGTGCTATGAACCAATATCTAACCCACGTGTCATAGGTCATTGGGATTGACATCAGTCCCATCCAGCCCTCGTTGTACGACTCCCTGCTCTCAAACCCATCTATCCAGTTGATCCTTGACAAATCACCTTCCTTCATCGTCACAGCCGCGAACCTTTTGATACTAATACATTGCTAGTATTCCTGCAAACCTCTCATTTCAGGTTGACGATCTCGAAGATGATTGGACCTTTAGGTACAAGTTCGACCTTGTCTTTGCTCGCATGATGATAGGCTCCTTCAGCAATTGGCCTAGGTTCATGAAACAGAGCATTGACGGCCTGGCCCCGGGAGGCTGGCTCGAGATGCAGGATATCGGCTTCCCCCTGAGATGCGATGACGGCACTGTGAAGAAAGACTCTTACATCAACCAGTGGTCCGAACTCATGATTAAGTCGACAGGCATTTTTGGGAGGTCAGCCGAAGGTGCAGCTCAGTACAAGCAACAGATGGTCGATGCAGGCTTTGTAAATATTACCGAAATCATTTACAAGTGGCCCATGAACCAATGGCCCGCGGATCCATACTACAAAGAACTCGGTATGTCGATTCCCCAAGAAGGGTAAACCCTGGATAAACTGAGACATTAATCGTAGAACAGGCTTCTGGTGTTATCACAACATTGCGGGTGGCCTCTCCGGTCTCAGCATGGCCCTATTCACTCGTGCATTGGGTTGGAGCTCTGAGGAAGTCGAAGTCTTCCTCAGCAATGTGCGGAATGATATGAAAAACAAGCAAATCCACGCTTGGTGGCCTATGTAAGCCTGGCCCTCGAATTCTGCGTAAAAGCCCTCGCCCGGGGACGCGAGCTGACCTAGTTGCCTAACAGCCACGTCGTCTACGGCCAAAAGCCCGAGTGAAGGAATAGGGACTTACTGTATGACATTCTGTCTTCTCATTTTCTTATTGTTGACGGTTAGCATCTTTATTCTTTACACTCACGAGAGCAAAACCACTGACAGCTATGAACTCAAACGGTGTACACTCTCGGGTCTTGATCCCCGGCACAATGCTACAAACGCATGTGTTTTCTATGGGGTTTCTGACGTTACTTGGAGAAAGGGTTATTGACATTTGATTTCCATAGACTTAAATCAACCCTTTGAAACCCTCAAAACCTCACGTCCCTTGTCAATTATCTCCGACCGTCGTCCGAGCTGTACCGAGATTGACATCAGACCAGGATGTGTCACGCCCAGCCTTACACGGCGCTACGCTTTTGAATCTCTCAACAATTACCATGCATGAACCCGCCGTAACCGGCCTGATGGACGGCTGCCATGTTCTTCAGGATACCATACCCTGTTCCTCTCCACACCCGTCCTCGCCCACTTTCTGCTCCACCCGATGCAACATCACCATCATGGCTTCTCCAGCCAATGACGACATCCCCACGTTCCGGATCGACCTGGCGCGGCCGCCTGGGCTGCGGTACGTTGACGTCGCCGCGAGCTTCGGCCCGCGCATCAAGACGCTCGGTCACGTCTTCGACGAGCTGCTCGAGTCCATGCTGGGCTCAAAGTGGCTTGCGAGCATCGCCAAGTTCGCAGCCTGGCTTTTCTTACGCCGGGTACACGATGGGGGGCAGACGAGGGAGATTAAGGGCTTTGTCGACGTCGCCAGCGTCGATTTGTTTCTGGTCGTGGCGTTGAATGTGTTCCTCGATGTGATGATGAGTTGCACTGCTGGCTGTGTCCAAGTTGACACCCAGCGTGGGGGGGACGAAGCTGCTGGTAGCAATCTCATGCACTTCCGCACTCTGGACTGGGGTCTAGATCCTCTTCGTGATATATCAGTCGTATTGGAGTATGTCGATACGTCGAAAGATCCGGATCATGTCATTGCGACTTCTATCACATACGCCGGCTTTGTTAGCGTCCTGACTGGAATCAGGTATGTTCCCGAGAATACGATGAGACGGAAGTGAATAACTGACTCCTAGTTGCCAGGGAAAACCTTTCACTGTCGCTCAATTATCGGCCAATTCACCTATGCGACAACTGGGCGCTGAGAAAGCATCAATGTCTCGTCATTCTTGGGTTCCGGCCCGCAATTTCCTCCATCCTTCGATCAACACTCTTCAACCTTCAGCACACCACTTGCAAAGACGCAGCAAGCCCGTCCATCGTTGACATGGCGAGAAACATCACCTCTATTCCGACTGCACCATGCTACCTCACATTCTGTGATGGAAAAAGGGCTGTGGTTGTCGAGAAGGATCTGTTTAGCGGGCGTATGAGAACCGCAAGCAACTTCATCGTGCAGACCAACCACGATTCCTGCCACGCCATGGGTTGTCTTCCCAACAAGCTGTCGGATGATGCCAAACCGGCTAGTCCGCATCCCGACCTCTGGCTTGCGGATTCAAGTGAGCGGATGGATGTGATTCTTGAGAAGTGGATCGGCCATTCGGGACAACAAGATTCCAACGCTGACAGCCGAGACGCGACGGCGGGGCTCTGAGACATAGGGACCAAACCCGTTGCCGAAGAGACTCTCCCGTACTTGGATGAGGCATGACAAGATCTCCAACATGTATACGCACTTTGCTTGTATCATGGACCCTTGCACAGGAACGATCCGATGGGTGGAACGCGGCCCCACGACTACAGCGACATCTCAATAGCTAAGCAGCTTCAAACAATGCTCTGTAATTTAGAGTATGGTAGCATTCCAATTGATCAGGACGAGTTGCTCAGAGCACGCTTACTTGCTTTTATTGTCAAAGTAGGGCACGTTGTAATGCGGAAGCGAGTTCATGCATTCCACTGTTGATGGAGCCAACATAACCAACAGCCATTCTTGGCGAGTTTCTCCCGCCACCTGCCTGTCCGGTTCGCCCCAAATCTGCATGCATGATCCAACGCTGTGTTCTTCCGATACGCGTAGCTATCTGCAGCTCTGTTGAGGAACCCCGCTCCGGCAGGGCATGTTGCACGCCGGGTACATCTCTCACTTCACCACTCACTCACTCACTCAGCGACATGTTTCCTCGAATCTCAGTCGTTCACCACACCAAGCCTCCTTGTCTGTCAGATTAAAGATCCAGAATAATGGCAAGTACTCCACCCGGTGGTAACGCCCCTCAGTCGCCGACGGGAGCCGCGACGCCTCCGCCGGCTCTCCAGAACGTCGGCGTCATCGAAGCCGATGTCGACGAACAACAAGACAACGACTCTTCGCTCGGCGACGACAACGCCAGCTCAACGGCCTCCATCGGCAGCAGCATCATGCGCTACCGGGAAGAAAACGGGCGCACGTATCACGCGTACAAAGACGGGCAGTACCTCATGCCCAACGACACGCGCGAGCAGGAACGCCTCGATCTGCAGCACCATCTCTTCCTGCTTACCTTCGACGACAAGCTGCACCTTTCGCCCGCGGGAACAGGCGGCCACGCACTGCATAATGTCCTGGACGTTGGTACCGGCACAGGGCTGTGGGCTCTCGACTTTGCGGACGAGCATCCCCAGACGCAGGTCATCGGCGTGGACCTGAGCCCTATCCAGAGCCAATTCGTGCCGCCCAATTTGACCTTCCAGGTCGACGACGTGGAAGAGCAGTGGACGTTCCACGCCAAGTTCGACTTCATCTACAGCCGTATGATGACGGGGGCGCTGGCGGACTGGCCGCGCTTCTTCCAGCAGGCCTGTGACAACCTGGCGCCCGGCGGGTGGCTCGAGACGGTCGACATATGTCCCATTGCGTGTGACGACGGGAGCATGAAGGATGATTCTGCGTTGGCGAGGTGGGTTACGCAGCTCTTGGACGGGACGAGGAAGGTGTCGCGGCCGTTTGATGGGGCGTTGCGGTATAAGACGCAGATGGAGGAGGTGGGTTTTTCGAATGTGACGCAGGTGGTTTTTAAATGGCCGATGAACCGATGGCCCAAGGATCCGAAGCTCAAGGAGATTGGTAAGTACGAAATTCCTCGTTTTTCTTATCTTTTCCTCCATGTCCCATGGATGTCGTTGATGCCGTCGACTCATCGAGTTTATTCTGGTTGCGGGACAGCAAGACGTCCATCCCGCAACAAGCCAACTAAATGACGATGGAAACAGAAACTTTCACTAACCAGAATATTCCCAGGCACCTGGACGCTTGAAAACGTTGCTTCAGGGCTCGAAGGACTGAGCGCGGCCGTGTACACGCGAGTCCTAGGATGGACCAAGGAAGAGCTGGACATTTTTCTCGCCGAGGTTCGACGCGACCTGAGAAATCCTACTATCCATGCCTACTGGCCGATGTGAGTGCAGTACTTTTGCTCGTGTTGCTGAGCTAACTTTGGTTTAGTATTGTTGTTTACGGGCAGAAGCCACTATGAAGGTTTCAATGCTTTGTTTGACAGCTGTGTGTAGGCTGGCACTGGACTTGGGGCCAAAAATAGTAGTTTAGCTCGGGTTAAAAACAAATTCTCATTTTACTGCCCTGCAGATAGTTCCACTGAGTGATATTGGAGCCATTGTTTAAATGGCGATTCCATCAATTAAATGAACATTCCTAATGCTACATACATGGTTGCTTTTTATACCTCTAAACTGGCAATTGGCCTACTGGGAATGTTGCGAAATGTTGACACTTTGCACATAGGATGGTTCGTTCTGGTAATTTTGATAGATAGTCTTCTGGTATGACATAGTTATCAATTACAGATTATCTGTTGGACTACGTAGAATTGCTTCAAGATATCCATAAGTCGCAAAAATGGAACGTTCTACTGGAGAGCCGGATGGCACTACTAATAATATCGAGCAAGCCTAAGGGTTTTATGAGTAATACTGGGTGTAGTAATAGTTTTTACCCAGCACATCAACAAGTACATAATCAATAAAGATGGATAGTACATCAACTAGGTATATCTATAACCTATTCAAATAAAATCCTCCAAATTAAAATGCATATCCTACTCATATCCCTAAATCTAATATTATCCCTAACTATCATATCTAAGTATAGCAAAAGTTTCTAGTACTCATAGCAATACTCGGTTTTTTTTTTCTTTCTTTTTTTTCTTTGCAATTCTTCATTGAGATTGAGAGAGTCATTCCACGGTTGTCCAAGTCTATTTATTTATCTCTCAACGTTCCGTCGCTGGGGAAAGAGAGCGCACACAAAATCCAGGCAGAAGCTGGCGGCCCTTGTCTAACATCACAAGAGGAGTGCTTACTACGGGACGGAACCATCCATGATTGAACCATGATTCGCAAGCGCGCTCCCTTCTGTGATCTACGTAGTCTTGCGCATACTGATCGAAAGAGACGGCCTCAGCAGTTGGTCAACCCGCCAAAAAGAAAGCGTATGCGACCACGCCAGTATTCGAAACTGGAATCTCTAGAGATTTTGAATCCGGTTAACCGAAATCTAGCGCCTTAGCCATTAGGCCACGCGGCCGATGGGAAAAGGTGAAGATATTGCTAACCATGCGGCTGCGCATGGAGCTGTGGAGCCACGCCTTGTGGGGATAGTACCCTTAACGAGAATATTAAAATCGCTAGACGAACCGCCAAGACATTTCTTGACGCCACTGCTAAGGGGTTGCAATGACGATAGTCATTCGTACATACATAGTCTACTTATATTCATACCTAACGCGTAAAGGCTGGGTGGCAGTGCATCGTACACTGCCACCATGATTTGCTGGAGGAGTGTTACCCCTCTCATGGGCGGGCCGTCTTCGGCATGGATATGCCACGGAGACATATTCGTACCTCGTATAAATACTTGCCGTTCCGATAATTGGAGCTTCTAGAAATCACTCAAGGCGGCGGATCGAGGAACCATGCTCGATGACCCAAGCGGTCAAGGGGCCAGGGGTCAGGGGGGGGGGACTGAAATAGGGTGACTCTTGGGCCGAGTTTTCGTATCAAACAAAGACTCCTTCGCACCGACGGCGTCGTGAAATGGTCCGAAGCTGGTGGTTTCTGTGGTCTTTTCCCGTCCGTGGCACCACCCCGAGGGAATCGTGACGTTGGGATTCGATCGCCAAGCCGCCACCTGGTCACCCGAGCAGGGCTGCCCTGCACTTCGATGGCGAGACGACGCCGTGATTGGCCCTGACTTTAGCCAGAGAGTCAACCCACCGCGTCAGTCCGAAATGAGCATGGCCACAGGGCGACAAGGGAGGGTCGAAACATGTCCGAGGACCTCTGCATCCCCAGAAAAACGGCCGTCTTGGATTCCCGGGCATGCCTCTCACGATTCGTGAGCCGGTAGCGAGAAGCCAGCCTGAGGACTGGCCGACCGGCTTTTCTTCACTGATAAAGAGGACGTGTTGAAGAGCATTTTGTATCTACATCCGACATTTTTGCATCTCCACCTTCCCCGTAAACCGCAAGCCTGGCGCCGTCGTGGCGACCACGGCGGGTAGATGGACCGTCTGAAAGCGCGACAATAATGTTGGGAGGGTATCGTCGAAACCAGAACAAAAAGCCCCAAAAAGCAAACAACGCCCCGTCCGAAACCTTTGGCGAGGTGATACATGATTAAAGTCCTCCCTGTAGTGCGTGTTTCTTGCGTCGGTGGCAAGACGTGTCCGGATATGCTGCGTGCGCGGAGAGTCGACGCAGTCCCGCAGCTTCTTCCTCTCCTTGACCGTTCGCATCTGTGACGTTGTGATACGGGTCGATTCAAGCTGCAATCGTAGAGAAGCGTAGATGATAGATTCCAGCTGGAGAAGAGTCCACAAGCCGCATCGATATAATTATGCGCGAAGCAAAGAGCAAAGGCCATATGTTGGTGTTAATGCGGCGACGGCTCGTCCGTGCATGGACTCGACGTCTGTTCCGCCTCTGGCGAGTCGTTGGAGGCCACCGACGACTGCTCGGATGGGCTCTTCTCAGACAACGACGCCTGGAGACAGGTGCAGTGCTGCAGCAAGGCCTCGCATCGTGCCAGCCTTTCCAGGAGCTCCTGGTTTGGACGTCGACGCTTGCGGGGTGGCGCCGGCGTGCTGGGGATGCAAACCGCCTTTAACTACGGGGTGAGGAGCATTAGCAAAGCTGTACACACTTGCGTGCCGGGGAGGCTCTTTTTCGGGTTCTTTTTGATATTGGACTTACCTTGATGCAATTTGAACATGGACTGCTGCGGTCGCACTTCTTCTTCCGCTGCTGGCATAGCACGCACGCCAGCACCCGCATCGTCTTCTTAGGTTGGCGCAGCGAGAGCGACGTCTGCTTCCCGGATCCGCAGGCGGGCTGGTCCGCCTGGTGAGAGGAGGTCGTGGTGTTCATAGTGTAGTGGCGAGCGACCGGCCGTGATCATGGCTCTCTTCTTCTCTGTTGTCTGGCGGTCCCCGAGCGAGGTTGGTTTATAAGTGGCCTACACCTTGGGAGAGCTTGCAGGTATGCAACATGCAACCCAGCCCTCCCCGCAGAAAGCATCCCCCTTGGCATCCATCCTCTAGGACGGCGGCGCTGGGCCCATCAGGTAACCATGCAGCTAGTGTGTGGACAAAGTCCGGGGGTGGTCCGCGATCCTGGTGCGTCGCATGCCGTGATGGGCGATGGATGATCTGAGAGGCGAGCGAAGCCCTCCGGACAGTCGGGAACGACGCAGTCCCCGAGGCTCCACCGTGGTGGCTCCCGAACGTGCCACTTCAGGGAATGCCTCGGGGTTTGCGGACGGAGGCTCTCGACGTGACGGGCCGTTGACTGACGCCGTCGTACCGCTTACTTTTCCTTCGAGTTCATACCCCCCAGCGACGGAGGGCGTGGGCGACCTCGCTCGATTCTCCTCATATACTACGTGATGCCCTCTGGCCCAGGCCGCGGGTTCTGTTGCGTGGATAGCCCGTCGCCGATGCGTCTTCTCTACCATTCTGCCTCTGAAACCGCCCTCGGGTTGTTACGCTATCCCGGGCGCCTCTGCCGGTCTAGGAATTAGCTGTCGACAAGTAATTACCAGCACCAAACTCCACGCACACATCCACTTGAAACGAACGCCATCGCGACTCAGTGGACTTTTCCCGTGTCTAAGGTTTCCAAGCCTTGAACAAGCACCCAGCTAGCCACACACCCCGGGCACAGCGGATTGTGCGGGCTGAAGCTGGAACTAACTGATCGCCCAATATCCGTGCCTCGCCCCGGCTGTCACACACCCAAGAATATAGATACCTATACCTTACTACGCGTAGTTATAGTACTACGGAACAGCGCCCCCGCCCCACCATGATCGACAACTCCGGCGCTGCTCCATCCACTCTCGGCCTCCGGGTGGGTTCAACGCCCCGGGGCTCCGCCGTCTCGAGCCACTCCGGCGGCTCGGCGACGGCCGACGAGGGCACGAAGGACCAGGAGAAGTCGACGACGGCGCTCGAAGGCGACACCATGGACGACGACTCGGAGCACGAGCGGCGCGCCAGCATCGTGCGCGACCTGGCCCGCACTTACACGCACCAGAGCCAGTACTCGGCCGTCGAGGGCAACCCCTTCACGGCCGACAAGGACAGCCCGCTCAACCCGCACAACGAGCACTTCCGCGCCATCACCTGGGCCAAGTCCATCGTGCGCCTGCTGTCCGACTCGGGCCTGTCGTCGCGCAAGGCCGGCGTGTGCTACCAGGGCCTCAACGTCTTCGGCTACGGCCAGCCCACCGACTACCAGAAGAACGTCGGCAACGTGTGGCTGGAGATTGCCACGATGCCGCGCCAGCTGCTGGGGTACGGGAACACCAGGATCGATATCCTGCGCGACTTCGACGGCCTTGTGCGCAACGGCGAGATGCTGGTTGTCCTCGGACCCCCCGGTGCCGGCTGTTCCACTTTCCTCAAGACCATCGCCGGAGAGACCAGCGGCATCTACGTCAACGACGACGCCTACTTTAACTACCAAGGTAGGTCTCGGCATGCTGCTTGACAAGGGTTCAAGGGGGCTATTCTCCACTTGGCAGCACTGTATGTAGTATGTAGGAGGCTGACCGTTCGTCCAGGCATCCCGGCCGAGGAAATGCACTCGCAGCACAGGGGCGAGGCCATCTACACGGCCGAAGTCGACGTGCACTTCCCCCAGCTCACCGTCGGCGACACCCTCACCTTCGCCGCCAACGCGCGCGCGCCCCGCAACCTCCCCGGGGGCATCGACAAGCTGACCTTTGCCACGCACCTCCGCGATGTGGTCATGGCCATGTTCGGCATCAGCCACACGGTCAACACCCGCGTCGGCAACGAGTACGTGCGCGGCGTGTCGGGCGGCGAGCGCAAGCGTGTGACCATCGCGGAGGCGTCGCTGAGCGGCGCCCCGTTGCAGTGCTGGGACAACAGCACGCGGGGCCTCGATTCTGCCAATGCCATTGAGTTCTGCAAGACGCTGAGGCTCCAGACGCAGCTGTTCGACACGTCGGCGTTTGTCTCTATCTATCAGGCCCCGCAGGCGGCGTACGACGTCTTCGACAAGGTGCTGGTTCTCTACGAGGGCCACCAGATCTTCTTCGGTCCGAGCACCGCGGCGAAGCAGTATTTCACGGACCTCGGCTTCGACTGTCCCGACCGCCAGACGACGCCGGACTTCCTCACGTCGATGACCAGCCCCTCGGAGCGCATCGTCCGTCCCGGCTTCGAAGGCCGCGCCCCCCGGACACCGCAAGAGTTCGCCGCCGCGTGGAAGCAATCCTCGCACTACGCCGAGCTGCAACGCGACATCGAGGAGTACAAGAACACGAACCCGATCAACGGACCCAGCGCCGAAACCTTCAGGGCCATCAAGAGGGCCGTGCAAGCCAAGGCACAGCGCGCAAAGAGCCCCTTCACCATGAGCTACGGGCAGCAGATCATGCTGTGCGTGTGGCGAGGGTTTCGACGCCTGGTGTCCGACCCGACCCTGACGCTTTCGCAGCTCATTGGTAACTTCTGCATGGCTTTGATCGTTGGAAGCGTGTTTTTCAATCTTGAGCAGACGACGGGGAGCTTCTACCAGAGAGGCGCCTTGCTCTTCTTGGCCTGTTTGTCCAATGCCTTTTCGAGTGCGCTCGAGGTCAGCACCGTCCAAGCACATGCTGCACTCTACAAGCTGACTGGAGTCTAGATCCTTACTCTCTATTCCCAACGCCCCATCGTGGAGAAACACGACCGTTATGCGCTGTACCACCCTTCGGCCGAGGCCATTGCGTCCATGCTGTGCGATCTACCGTACAAGATGCTCAACGCCTTCACCTACAACCTGACGCTGTACTTCATGACGAACCTCCGTCGTGAGGCCGGGGCTTTCTTCTTTTTCCTTCTCCTCACCTTCGTCACGACCTTGTGCATGTCTATGATTTTCCGGACCATTGCTTCCGCGTCGAGAACCTTGTCGCAAGCCATGGTCCCAGCCGCGCTGCTCATCCTGGCTTTAGTTATCTTCACCGGCTTCGTCATCCCCATCGACTACATGCTGGACTGGTGCCGCTGGATCAACTACGTCAACCCCCTCGCATACTCCTTCGAATCTCTAATGGTCAACGAATTCCACAACAGAGAGTTCGAATGTACACAGTTCATCCCGAGTCCAGCCATCTCAGCATACGCCAACGTGGACGCCATGAACCGCGTCTGTTCCACCGTCGGCTCGGTGCAGGGCAACAGCATGGTCAGCGGCGACGCATACATCAACTTGGCCTTTAGGTACTACCACGCGCACAAGTGGCGCAACGTCGGCATCGTCATTGCCTTCGTGTTCCTCTTCTTGTCCACGTACATGGCCTTTGCCGAGATCGTGAGCGCCAAGAAATCAAAGGGAGAGGTCCTGATCTTCCGTCGCGGCTACAAGACCGCCGAGGTTGGGAACAAAGCTGCTTCCAATGATGCCGAGTCCAATGAGGCGGTTGCCGGGCGGTTAGCTGTTACCGAGAAGCCTGGATTGTCTGGCAGCCAGGATGCGAATATCCAAGAGTCTACGAGTGTTTTCCATTGGAACAATGTTTGCTACGACGTCAAGATCAAGAGCGAAACAAGGCGTATTCTAGACAACGTTGCAGGCTGGGTTAAGCCCGGCACGATGACGGCACTGATGGCGAGTTTTCTTCAACTTGGTTCAAGGCACCAAGAGCTAATACATCTGGACAGGGAGTCTCCGGCGCAGGTAAAACCACTCTACTGGATTGTCTGGCCGATCGAACCAGCATGGGAGTCATCACGGGCGAAATTCTCGTCGACGATAAGCCACGCGACGCCTCCTTTCAACGAAAGACCGGCTATGTTCAACAGCAAGACCTGCACCTATCCACAACAACCGTACGCGAGGCCCTCAACTTCTCAGCCATCATGCGCCAACCAGGACATATCCCATACAAGGAAAAGGTCGCCTACGTCGACGAAGTCATCAAGATGCTCGACATGCAGGAATACTCGGAAGCCGTCATTGGCGTCCTCGGAGAGGGCCTCAACGTCGAGCAACGCAAGCGTTTAACTATCGGCGTCGAACTCGCCGCGAAGCCGCCCGTCCTTCTCTTCGTCGACGAGCCAACATCGGGCTTAGATTCCCAGACTTCGTGGGCTATCTTGGATCTATTGGAGAAACTGGCTCGAAGCGGCCAAGCTATCCTGTGTACCATCCATCAACCTTCCGCCATGCTCTTCCAGCGGTTTGACCGGCTGCTCTTCCTCGCGAGCGGTGGCAAAACCGTCTATTTCGGCGAAGTTGGTGATAATTCGAAAACCATGATCGACTATTTCGAGAAGAAGGGCGCTCCCCCCTGCCCCTCTGGCGCCAACCCTGCAGAATGGATGCTCGAAGTCATCGGAGCCGCACCCGGATCATCTACCGAAGAGGACTGGCCTCAACTCTGGCGAGACTCGGCCGAGTCAGCTGAGACACAAAAGGAGCTGCAGCGTCTTACTGATTATCCCGAGAACTCGAGCCAGCATGACGACGACCCGTCGTCGTTTGATGAGTTTGCCGCCCCCTTCTTTGTCCAGCTTACAAACGTCACCCGCCGTGTTTTTGAACAGTACTGGCGCACGCCGTCGTACATCTACTCCAAGGCTACGTTGTGTGTGATGATCGGCTTATTCGTCGGCTTCGTCTTTTACAACGCCCCCAACACCATCCAAGGTCTCCAGAACCAGATGTTCGCCATCTTTCAGATCCTGACCGTCTTTGGCCAGATGGTTCAGCAGACGATGCCGCACTTTGTCGTCCAGCGAGACCTATACGAGGTTCGCGAGCGCCCGTCCAAGACGTACAGCTGGAAGGTCTTCATCTTGAGTCAGATCATTGCGGAGCTGCCCTGGAACACGCTGATGGCTGTTGCCATGTACTTTTGCTGGTATTATCCCATTGGGTTGTATCGCAACGCTGAGCCAACGGATGCGGTTGCAGAGCGAGGCCTCCTGATGTTCCTCCTGATTCTAACCTTTATGCTGTTCACCTGCACCTTTACTGATTTTATCATTGCGGGCTGCGAATCAGCCGACAACGGCGGAAACATTGCGAACCTGCTATTCATGATGTGTCTTATTTTCTGCGGTGTTCTCGCAACACCCAGCAGCATGCCGAGGTTTTGGATCTTCATGTACCGCGTCAGCCCGTTCTCATACCTGGTCTCTGCGATGCTCTCCACGGCACTAGCGAATACGGACGTCGTCTGTGCGGCGAACGAGTACATCAGCTTCCCCCCGCCGAACGGACAAACCTGCCAGGAGTATCTGAAGGTGTACATAGATACTGCTGGCGGGTACCTGACTGATCCCAACAACACGAGCACCTGTACATTCTGCTCTATTGGAGACACCAACGCCTACCTGGCCAGTGTTCAGTCCAACTATGCTGATAGATGGCGCAACTTTGGGCTCATGTGGGTATACATTGGCTTCAATATTGCTGGAGCGCTGGGCCTTTACTGGTTGGTTAGGGTACCCAAGAAAGGAAAGGCGAAGACGAAGAAGGAGTGATTTGTTTGAGTTTTCAAGAAGTTGGGGAGTTTGGCTTGAGAATCAAGGAGCGAGAGGTCATAGTTTCTTTGTCATATAAGTTGACCTAATCTACTGTATTTTAGATATAGACATAGCTAGTGTGCTTTCTTTAGTTATTATCAAGTGCTCAATGATGCTGTGGCTTCTTGCGACGTTGTGGCCCGAGACGAAGAACGAGTGATTTTGTTCGAGTTTTCAAGAAGTTGGGAGAGTTTTCTCATGAGGATCAAGAGCCGAGAGGTCATAATTTCTTTATAATATGACCCAATCCAGACACCACCAATCCATCTTGCTATGTAAGGTGACGCCACTTTTGCTCAGGGCAAATCCAGGACCGCTCAGGCCCGGCTCAGTTTCTGCTCACTTCTGCTCACCTCCGCTGCCGGCAGACTGCGGCTCTGGCAAGATACGGAGTTCCAGCGACAGTACTGCGAGAGTATCATCAAGCGGTTCAAACCATTGCACGAAAGCTGTAGGGCATGGTGACTAGACCCAAGGATGCGGATGCTATTTGGCGTGCAGTCTGTTAAGTCGAAGATCGATCAATAAGCAGGCACCATCTCAGCAGCTGCGATGCTCCCCCTCCCCGTCCGATACCACATGTAGCCTTCAGCCATATTGGGGCACTGACCCTATGGCACTGCCGATAGTAATGATTTGGGGTGAGTCGTTGTTAGTTCCTTGCGGATGTTACCTTGGCGGATGTATCGGCCTTGAATACCCATCAGCCACAGATAGAGAGTGCTGAGAGTCATCATCTGAAAAAAAAAAAAAACACAGCCCTACCTGACTTAGACTCAAAGAATGTCTTGGGCGGTGCATGCATTTTTGTCTTCCAAGAGTGGGTAACCTCAGAGACCTCAGTTTGCGAGACGTCCTTTACGCTGTCAAAATCCGTCAAACGAATCCCGTCATTCACCCTCTCTCCGTACGAATTAGCCTCCTAGGGCTTTTAGACAATTATCGGCTTTCCATCCTGATTCAACGACAGTCCAGAGATGATCCCCTTTACTACTCACCTTGATCAAAAGAGAATACCGGTGTTCCTCGACGCCGCAACAACAACGATCATGGCGAATCCACCCTCGCCCCATCGTTGATCCAGGAGTGTGCAACTTGACCGTGAAACTCCGTTGAAGCCCTTGCCTCGTGGAGTTGACAAGATCAATTGAAAAAACATGGCCGGCAACTCACGATAGCTTTCTCCTTATTTAGAGGGGGTATATACATGAAGGTATATACATGAAGGTATATACATGAAGGTAACAAAGTTGACGAAGGCAGGCAACTAAATATTAACGATGTAAGAATCAGAGTTCGTGTCTGACAGGATCTCCTCACCCACCTGTATCAGGGGCGTTAGTCCACCTTTCGAGGAAATCTCCTAGGTTGATCTGAGCTGCCTTAGCTCCATTAATCTAGTCGTCATCTAAACCGAGCAACTCGTTCATCTCTTGATCAAGGTCCTCGCTTTACTAGGCTAAGCTTAAGTAAAGCTCTAGACTATAATCCTAACCTTAGAATATATAAGATATTGAAGAAATATCTAAATTAAGAAGAAAGATGTAATAAAGTAATAATTGATTGATTGATTAGTTAGCTAGCTAAAGTATAATATTAAAAGATATAAGTTATAATATTATCAAGGCTGCTGGCACAGGCTGAAAGTCACCAGTCAAGTCACCCCCCTTATCACATTAGGCCGGCCTGACTATTGATCCAGCCAATAAAAATGGGGTATGACATCCTCATAGATGTGCCATTCCTCAGGCATCCGACCCCGCATGAGCGACAGAGAAAGGCTGGGCATTTGCTATCACCCTCATCGGAGTGAGTTGGAAAGAGATCACCACCGTGTCTATTCTTGTTATGGAAAAGGTACTCTACCAATAGAACAGTAGACATGTTGTCTCTATGGTTCCTGAGGTCGCAGCAGCCGACACTGCCAAGCCCTGTACACCGTCCGCTGGAATTCCCCGATAGCATCCGAATTATCCATCTTTTGAAGAGGAGGACGGTCGGCTCTGTGGCAAGCTCGAGCATGTTCGGCTATCCGACAAGCCATTGTACATAGCGCTGTCTTATGTCTGGGGGCCGCCGAATCCGCCGAGAAAGTTAACAGTAGATGGGCACCAACTCAAGATCACACCAAACCTGGCCGACTTCTTCGATACTGTCCAGAACCAGTCACCGGTTCCTGCGCTCTGGATTGACGCTGTGTGTATCAATCAGAGGGACAATGAAGAAAAGAGCATACAAGTCAAGATGATGCGGCGGATCTACGAAAGTTCGGGAGGCTTGCTCATTTGGTTAGGAAAGGGTGATGAGGGGACAGAGCAATTGCTCAAGAACATGCAAAGGTATAGCCGAGCTCTCCAGCAGCGATTGGGCTGTTTTGGATCTCTGGAAGCTGCATTCTCAGGCCCCGACTGGGTAGAGAAAATGGGATTTCGCTCGGCCGATGGAGCGGTGCTTGGACGCGAAAGATGGGAGCGCCTCGGGCAATTTCTCAACGAATGTCAGTGGTGGAACCGAATGTGGACTGCCCAAGAATTTCTGCCGCCAGTCAAGAAGCTATTTAGTTGTGGTCGGTATTGCGTCAACCCACAACGGATTGTCGATACCTTGTTCATTGTGGATCGTTTGCAGGAACAGCCAGGTTTCGAGTTTCTAGGCAAGGCAGGCTTTGCAATACCGCATAGAGCCGAAACTTTCGTCTGGGCTTTCCATGACAAAACCAGGCCTCGGATGACAATCTACGAGATTCTCACTAGACTAAGGAAAAGACGGGCGACCGATCCCAGAGACAAAGTCTTTGCTGCCCTAGGACTTGTCGATCCTGAGAACCTGGCTGATGGAAATCTCACAATCGACTATAAGCTCTCTGACGAACAGGTCATGACCAACGTTGCAGAGTATCTATTACGGAAACACCGGAACCTTGACTTTTTGGAGGCCGCACTAACTGCGGAAATCCAGGGATGCCCCTCTTGGGTCCCGGACTGGAGCTCACACAAAATTCTCGAACCGCTCCCGAAGCTGAGAGTCAATGCTGACGGCCGGTTTTTGCCACTTTATTCTCCATGGACTGGCAGTACAGGAAGTGGTTGGGATGAGCACCCGCCAAAGGTTGTACGGACATCAGGTGGTTCTCAGCTCCACCTTCGTGGTGTTGTCCTCGGCACAATCATCTGGCTGGGTAAGACGTCTGATGGTGATGACAGAGATCTCGCTACCGTAGAATCCTGGTTCCAGCATGGCCTTGAATCCGGTGGCAAATATCCCCCCACTGGCGAGCCGACAATAGAAGCTGTGGCAAGAACTGTTACCATGGACGTCAATGGGTTGATCTGGTCGGTATTGACGGTATTTACACCCGGAGCTCGAGAGACTGGCACTGCTTGTCGACTTTGTCGCTGGCCGCTGCGGTGCATGAACTGATGAGGGCGGACAGGAGAGATATCGTCTCCCAAGCCCAGGCAAGCACACAGGCTGACTTGATACGTTGGCGCCGGTTTGCTCAAACCAGTAACGGGTTCATGGGTATAGTTCCAGTGATTGCTCGTGTCGGAGACGAACTGTGCGCCTTGGCGGGCGGCCGAGTCTTGTACATTGTGCGGGGATTAGCTGGCTCGCAAAACCAATACCATTACGTAGGCGAGAGCTATTTCCATGGCCTTATGGATGGGGAGTGGAGATGCAAAGACAAGATGCCACAGCCTGGCGAGATGATTCTGGGGATATAATGGTTGGTAACCTTCTGGGGTTTAGGGTCAGGGTGGCTTGGGGCTGTTTGTCTCTCCATCGGCGATCTTGTCAATTATCCCAAACAGTGGCATAGTGCTATATACATCTCTTAGTTGTTGCCATGTAATATTCTGTTCGTAACTAAGCTTTGCAACCATTTTTCCAAAGCCAAAGACTGGTTTGCGAAGCCATGGACTGACGATAAGTAATCTCAGCACTCTTGGACGCGATATAGGTAGAAAGGGGCTGGGATTCGGGTGTAGCGTTATCCAATTCTGAAATATCCAGGGTCGGCCTTGTTAGTGATTTTTTCTCTATCTCCCTTGTAGTATTAATAACCAGGCTCTTTAGTTTGACGATAGGCCGATTCTCCTCATTTGACAACCCAGGAAAGGTGGTAAATTCCGGACAGACTAATAACTACTCGAAAGGAGCTGTCTGAGTACTGCTCTGATTAATAATCCTTAGTAGATTGTATTTATTGTGAAGAGGCATATCGCCAAAATGTAGGTTAAGATAATAGAGCGGGAAAGGACCTTAGACTTAATATTTTATATATACCTAAACAAAGCATCCAGAGCAGAGGCCTAAGAGAATCGTGCCAGGCTAAGGAGGAATCACCCATTTCAGGTTTGGGGTCATGTATGCGCTGTTATATACGTTGACCTAATCTGCTGTATTTAGATATGGACATAGCTATTGTGTTTTTATTAGTTATTATCGAGTGCTCAATGATGCTGCAGTTTCTTCGCAACGTTGTGGCCCAAGAATTTCTCCATATTTGGCACCAAGAACGACATGCTGAGAAGAATAAACGAGAAGGGGATGGTGGTGTAGAAGACAATCTTGAAAGACCCGATATACGAGTCTCTCAGAGCTAGGCTCACCGTGTTGATAATGCTATCAGTGATTCCCGGGACCGCAGAGTAGTCGCTCATGGCTGTACCTGCCAGGAGCTGCTTGATGGACGACTCCGGGAGGCCGGCGTTGATGGCTGCGGGGATGACGTTCGCGGGAATCTTCTTGGCCAGCTCGTTGTTCAGGACCGAGACGTACAGCGCCTGGGCGATGGCACCGCCAAAGCCGCGGATGGATCCCAGGATTCCCGTCGCTAGACCAATGTCTTGCGCCTCCCAGATGAGAGTCACTCCCGGGAAGGATATGTTCTCGACAAAGCCGATGCAAGTGCAGACGACAGTCCCAAGCGCGATGGTAGTAGCCCATCGATCAGCCGAGAGCGTAGTCAAAGACGTCATGAATGCAAACGCCAGAGCAGACGCAACGATGCATTGGTATTTGACCTTGGGGACGTAGGAGATGCAGATTCCCGCAATGATCTGTCCGAGGAGGATGCCACCGCCTACGACAGAGCTCTGCCAACCAATCTTGGTTACATCCGCCGTGTACACAGTGCCGATGATGGTTGGCCAGAGAATGGTGAGGGAGTAATAGACCATAGAGCCAACTGTAGCGATAGTGATGATTGCGACGAAACCGATCTTCTTGAACATCCGTGGTGGCATCAACGGCTGCGTCTTGCAGAAGAAACCCTCTGAGAATAGTCAGCACTTGGATCTTGTATCGGAAACGATGGTGCATACCGTAAACCTCAAAAAAGACAAGCAACCCAACACCAATCAGCAGAGTGCACAGAGTCTCGGCGCTGTTCCAGGGATACTGAGTTCCGCCCCACGACAGCCCGATGAGGAAGAGCACACAGCCGGAGATGTATAAGAAGATTCCGATGAAGTCCAGATCCTTGGTCATCTGCCACTTGCTCTTCCCGTTGACGTGCAGCTGGCTGTAATCCGGAGGATGGTAGAAGAACCAGTACAGGGCCAGGGACATGACTCCGAGGATATCGCCGATGAAGTAACTCCAGCGCCACCGGGAAGCCGTGTTTTCGAAGAACGCTCGCGCAATGACGGGCCCGAAGACAGCGAAGGGCAACGACGAGAGGAACACGAGAGACGTGATCGGGCCCCTCCACGTATTCGAAACGAGCTCTCCCAGGACGATGCCAAAGGAGAGCTGGCCCGCAGCCGCCACGCCGTTGCAGACGTTGGCCGCGATGAGCATCTCCACGCTCTGGGCGCACGACCCGATGATGCAGCCGACGAGGCCGAGGACGGTGCACCCCAGGACCATGTACTTCCGGCCGTACATGTCGGACAGGCGGCCGAACAGCAGAAAGCCGATCGAGCTTCCCATGGTCCACATGGTCGCCACCCAGTTGATGTTTTTCGAGGGGCCGATGTCTTGGTTGATGAGGGCTCTATGCGCAGGTTAGGGCACGTAATGGTGACGTTGGGTGGTGACGAACAGAGTGTTGGCTGGTAGTACCCAGCCTAGATAGGCACAGATGCTTCCAAGGCATTGAGCCTATGGACATGGGTCAGAATATTCTGTAAGATTATATCTAGTCAAGACTTGGAGTTGTGATGCATACCGTGACTGTGCCGATGAACTGCGGGCTCAGGAAGTAGCCCTTGGGCATCTGGTCATACTCGCCACCCACAGCTTCGGCATCTAGATAGTCGATCGTGCCATCGGCATGGACGACCTTTTCTGTGTGATGTCCTGGTTTATCCAAGACGCCATCGCCAGCTTCGAGGTGCGCGGCCTGCAGGTCTTTTTCCTCGGGACCGGAATCAGGCGACATGATGATGATGGCTGTTTACACGTCTGTCTCGGGAAAGCGACGAGTGGCACGGATATGAAAGGAAAACGTCGAGATGAGGCGGGAGATGCTCGTCTCTTATGAATCCTGAAGTGGGGAGGAGTGGAATAAGTTACCCCGGACCGCGGACCCCAGTCAGTCAGTCCCAGAGACCGGATTCTGGGGAAGGGGGAAGGATGCCGAGCTGTATGGAGAAGGCGACGAGGTGCAGCTCGGCGGCACCGAAAGGCTGGGCTTTGCAGAGATTTGTGCATTTCGTACTTCTGGCTGGCTGACTGATGTTGGCGCCAAGCCACGAGGTCTAGACCCGGGTCTGTCTTGTAGCTAGTCGCGGAAGGTAGGCAGTCGGATTGACGTGTGAGCCACAGCGGAATTTTAGGAGACGGCTTGGTTGAATTGGCAGCATAGCATAGCATCTCTCAGTTATCTGCATTGGACATTGGCACCCGTCTTGGCAGCGTCTTCATTGCGTGGAGGTTGAACTCGTGGCTCAGGACGGTCTGGAATCGTTCCAGCAAATCCCCTTCCAGGATGACTAACGTCACAAGCGAATTTGGAAAATAATGTACCCTGTATAAGCTGGCTGAATGCACCCGACCATATCCAAGCAATTGGAGACAGCTGTGTACTTGGGAGGACCTAATGGAAAACTATCTCCGTAGTGCAGCGTGCCCCTTTCCCCCGCTTCCCCACGTTCGGGAAGCGATAGCCGATCGGTGTGATCAAAAGTAGATTCGTTCTGGTAAACATGACCGCTTGGGGATATTCATTCGTCTCAGGTTGGTGTCACAGCTGCAGCTGGTACTTGGAGGGTTGTATCGGTGATCCAAACGCGTATTCCGCGGCTGGGTGCTTTATGCACTTAATAAGGAACTCTTTAGATGATAATTCGTCCACACGGCCGGGCTACTCTGAGTATCATTATACTTTTGAGTTGACGAATAATTCGTTCAATCACTATCGTATATTCTGTCAGTCTTGAAGCTCATCGACAGCCTTTAGGTACCACTTAGTACGTATGGCTATGCCTTGCTCCTGAGGCTTATCCGTGGGAGAGATGGATGACAATTTCCACACAGGTTCCGGGTCTGAGGTCCATTACGATTGGGAGCATTGGTGCATGCGATGGCCTAAAACCACATGTCTAATTAAGGCAATGCATTTAAGAAGGACTAGATAGGGTCTTTGCCTTTTTTTTTTGTTGTCAAATGAGTAGGTTATTCCATGTCACACACTGCGGGAGTCAAGGTGTTGAAATGTGTACTGGGGTATCTACACAGTCTGCAGGTTCGTCATTATCGGTCTGGATAATGAAACTGCCATCTTGATACAGTGGCGTCATTTCTTCGGGCAGACAATACATCGGTGAAAGCACAGACGAGTTCAGTTAATAAATTCCAGTTTAACAGCCAGGAGCTCCTAGGTATCAATTCAGGCCCAAACAAGTACGTAAAAGAAATCTAAATAAATAATCGTATCGACGTAAGTCATCACCGGTTCTTTCCCAGCATCCGTCCCACCTCCACCATCCTCATCACCGACTCGGCACTCTCCTTGGTCAGCCTCTCCGCCTCGCTCACCGCGTCGTCGAGCGTCATCGGCCGCTGGATGATGCACGTGAAGGCGTCAATCCCAATGTCGTAGTTGACTCGCGCGCCGGGGCCGATGGTCCCCGCGATGGCAATGACGGGCAGGTTGTGCTTCTTCGCCAGCCTGGCCACTTCGGCGGGGATCTTCCCGCGAGGCGTCTGGTCGTCGATGCCTCCCTCGGCGGTCAAGACGAGGTCGCAGTCCTCGAAAATGCCCGTCAGGTTGACGTACTGCATCACGATCTCGTATCTCGGGCGCAGTCGTGCCCCGACCAGGCGAAGGCCCGTTCCGAGACCTCCGGATGCGCCGCCGCCAGGGTTGAGCCGGACTCCATCGTCACGCAGTATCCGGCTTGAGATGTCGGCAAATGTTTCCATTGCGAGCGAGAGCAGCTGTGTCTGCTCCGGGGTGGCTCCCTTCTGCGGGCCAAAGATGTTGGCAACGCCACCAGGGCCGCAGAGGACGTTGTGCCAGTTCACGGCGACGTCGATTTGTGTCTTCGACACACGGTCGTCAATGCGAGACAGGTCGATGGAGGCAAGACCCAGAAGTGAGTCGCCGCCTGCAGCTATGGGAAGAGACATGCCATGTGCATCGAGAAGTCGCGCACCCAATGCCTGAAGCATTCCTGCACCACCATCACACGTCCCGGAATCCCCGCAACCAACCAAGATACGACTGGCGCCAGCATCTAAGGCGGCAAGGATGAGCTCACCTACACCAAAGGTCGTCGTCGACCCCGGGTGACGCTGGTTGGACGGCACCAAGCTGAGTCCCGCGGCAGCCGCCATCTCGATAACAGCAGTACAGGGCTCGCCCGGATTGCCACCAAGGATACCGAAGAAGGAATCAATACGGTCACCCACGGGGCCAGTAACGGAAACCCGATGGATGGTTCCCCCCGTTGACGCAACGAGAGCATGCGTGAAGCCCTCGCCGCCGTCAACGAGAGGCACCTTGCGGACCACGGCGCGGGGCTCGACGGCAAGAATCCCGGCCTCGATACAGTCGGCAGCTGTTCCTGGCTGCAGACTGCCCTTGAAGCCGGAAGGGCAGACAAGGATTCTTATGGAGGGTGTATCGGTGTGACGGGCCATGTCTAAGGTTGCAACTTTTGGAACGAGGTAAAAGTTGAAGTTAAAGCGAAGGTTGTCGTAATTATGAGTTGATTGTAGCGAATGCAGTGCCGTCTTAGAAGAACGAACCAAAAAGCGAATGTTGGTTGAGAGTATGAAGGGATAATCTGAAATGAGCAAGAGGAAAGAGGATCAATTTATCTATTTACGAAATGAAATAGTATCTACGCAAAGACTGACTTGACAAGTCTAGCTCATAGACCGCGTCATTTCTCAAAATCTCCCTCTCCAAATCACCTTTCTTTCCTTGTTCTGAAACTTCCCTACCGCAATTAATTCGGCGTAGATGGCTCAGCACTCTGAAACTCAGCCTCTCCTCTTCGGCCCAGCTGCCAAGAGGAGGCGCTGTATCAGAGCGAGGCGCGATCCTACCAGAATAGCAACATGTCGTATGCTATCCTTCTGCTTGTGGATTCGGCAATCCTCTGGCGTAGTTTCTAGCAGCCTTGGGCATCACGCGACAGGTGATTGGGGCCGGCCGGAGCCTGAGGCCGCGTCATTCTGGGTGCTCGGAGTGCATGGTGTGGCTGGGACGATCACGTTTGCGTGCTCTTGCAAGTAACAAGATACAGGATACAAGAGCCAAGAGCTGTGCCCAACGGGCTGCTCGGGACCAAGGGTCATGCTCCATAATCCGTCCATCATTCATTCCGCACGTTGCTGCCGGGGTCTGTTTTACATTTGGCCGGGGTCATAGCCACGGGGGAAATGCTTGGCATAGTTTATCCTGACGGCATTCAAGGCCGCGGAACCTCGACGGCCCAATCAAGGATGCACACGCGACAGCAAAGTACTCGCTTTTAGAATCAAGACCAGGGCTGGAGCGGGTCGCGATGGATTAGACTCCGTTTCCTTGACCGCATCAACCTTATTCGCGTTATGCTTCTTGGCGATCCGATTCACGAGCGTCGTCGGGCGGGCTTGCGATGAATGAGGCTTAGGCGGATAGCTTCAGCCACCACCCTGACGAAGACTCCCCGGTTTTAAACTCGCCGGCTCATCCAATGGAGAAACCCCGGCGGACACGCAGGGCCACCGAAACAAGGTGCGGCCTTGTCGATCTTCGCAAGCGAACACTTTAGAAGCATACACGTGCTACCTCTCGTGTGTTTCACCGTCTTCTCCGGCACGTCGTGGAGGTGTCTGTCCCTCTGTCACTATCCGCGGAATGGTGCCGAGGTGCTGCGGGCGCCGTCACGTCGTCAATGAAGGCTGCGTTGCGTCGTCACCTTGCGCCCAACGCCTTGGACTTGGGACCTCAGCCACGGAGCAATGACAGGATGCCATCATCGTCCCCGAAGTCTTAGCTCCGGGGTCCACTAGACGAGAGATAAATGAGACCCTGAAGATCCGTCCATCTGTGCTTCCACCAGCAATCACGGGCATTCCCCATCCATTCGCTTGCATCATCAGTTTCCAAACCACTCCGTCGTGGCCTTGTTCATTCGTTCCCACCAAAGCATGCCTCTGTCGTTATCGTCTCCGCAAACGCAGTAACGACATGACCAAGACCCCAACCCTCTCTCGAGCCAGCTCTAGGTCTTCCATCTGGAGGACTTGGAGCCCCATGTTCGATCCCCTTTCCAACTACGACAAGTCTCGGTCCCAGTACCCGTGGCTCAAGGGTGCTGATGACCATGATCCTGCCAGCACTACTCCTCTCCGACGTGCGACACCGTTGCCCTCGCTTATCGAGATCCCCGATAACACGCGCCGATCCGTTCAAGGCCAAGATTCCTACGACTCCGACCAGGATTTGGAAAGCTCAGACCCAGATCCTCTGCTGGGGGCCACCGAAGAGGACCCAAACCTAGTAGGTCCGACTATTCTATCAGTCATATCCCAATACTAATCATTCTCTACGTCAAGGTTACCTGGGATGGTCCCGACGACCCAATGAATCCCCACAACTGGACTCGCAATAAGAAATGGGTGTCTACCGTCCTCGTCTCCTGCTTTACCTTTATTTCTCCCGTCTCCTCCACCATGCTGGCGCCCGCCCTACCCGACCTAGCCGACGAGTTCAATATTAGCTCCGACTTTGAGACGTATCTCATCATGTCCATCTTCCTCCTGGCATATGCTGTCGGCCCGTTTATATTAGCGCCCCTGTCCGAGATGTATGGACGTGTGGTTGTGCTTCAGTCAGCTAACATGCTCTACCTCGTCTTCAACACTGTCTGCGGATTTTCCCAAAGCAAGCAACAAATTCTTCTGTTTCGATTCTTGAGTGGGCTAGGAGGAAGTGCCCCGCAAGCGGTACGTTATACAACAGGACGTTTCCAGTCCAAGGGTGGTCATTAGCTAACGCTTCCTACAATTAGCTCGGTGGTGGTGTTTTGAGCGACTGCTGGAGAGCCGAAGAGCGTGGTACAGCCACAGCCATATACAGCCTCGCGCCCTTCCTCGGTCCTGCCATCGGACCTATCGGTACGTTGACTTGTCAAGGCTGAGAAACGAGCTAATGTGGGACAGCCGGTGGTTACTTGACCCAATACATGAACTGGCGCTGGATCTTCTGGATCGTCTCCGCAGCTGATGCCCTCGTGCAAGTTCTCGCATTTCTGTTCCTCCAGGAGACATATCCCCCCAAGATCCTAAAGGTCAAGGCTCGGAAACTTCGAAAGGAAACAGGCAACAGGTCGTTGCGCACCGAATATGAACAACCTGATCGGACATTCGCTCAAATATTGCGCAAGAACCTCATGCGTCCATTCATTATGCTCTTCACGCAGCCAGCGATACAAATCACCGCTTTGTACCGAGGGTACTTGTATGGACTTATGTACTTGGTGTATGTACACTACTTCCCTATTCAGTCATATGTTACTGAGACTCCGCAGCTTGGCTTCGTTTCCACTTGTCTGGGAGGAGCAGTATGACCAGGAACCTGGCCGAGCAAGTCTCAACTACCTATCACTCGGAATTGGGTTTGTGCTTGGGCTTCAAGTGTCCGGCCCCATGATAGACAAGGTATGCTCTTACCAAGCAACACTGCGTTCCAGTCTATTCAGCTAACCAAATATCTTCAGGTCTATGCTTCCTTGAAAAGACGTTATTCTCATCCCGGTCGACCTGAGTTCCGGGTTCCACTAATGTTTCCAACTGCCTTAATCACACCAGCAGGCCTGGTGTTGTACGGAGTGTCAGCACATCTTCAACTCCACTGGATAATTCCCAACGTGGGAGCAGCCATCTTTGCAGCAGGTTTAATCCTCTCCTTCCAATGCGCGCAGACTTACATCGTGGACTCATACGAGCGGTACGCAGCCAGTGCCACGGGAGCCGCAGCGTTCGTGCGCACCATGGCCGGCTTCAGCTTCCCGCTTTTCGCACCAGACATGTACGAGGCTCTTGGCATCGCCTGGGGAAACGCAGTTCTAGCTGGCACTGCCATGGCCTTGTGTCTCCTAGCGCCTATAGTGCTCTGGCGATGGGGCGAGTGGATCCGGAAGAAGAGCCCGTACTGTGCTGGATGAAATGTTTTTCTGGAGTTCACGCACATATAATAGAGTTTGCTTTTACAAAGACGTTATAGATTATTTAGAGACTGAATTACAAACTTGCTAATGCTCAATTATTTGTCTTTAATGACTTTTATTTTTCCCCTTATACGAGCAGCATTATTCTTCCGTGTTCTTCTTATTCCTGACCCGAATATTCACGTTGGACATGGTACGGAGGTAAAACTTGTCAAGAGTTTCCTTATTGATACTTAAACTTCTGGGTGGCAGTTTCTCAGACACAGATAGAAAATTCGTAGGAACAATCTGCTGATGGACTTTGGGACTTCATCAATCTGCCTGGGATCGCGGATAATCTTTGGTCCGAGGTCACTTCCGCTTGTTATGATGACGACAACCAGCTAATTAGCAAATGTGGGGCAGATGATGTCAGCTACTCCTGAGTCTCCGACTTCTTTGGTGATTCCATCTGATTAGCCTTCTCTAGCATGCAAATTGTTCACTGTCAGAAGAAGATTCTGCACTATGTCACACCCTAGCGGCCTTGAACCGCGACCTCTCAAGCGCGATGGCTTCCAAGTTTACAGAGGGAAATACAGTGCGGGCGAAGGCGTGCCCGCGTCGAGGGCAAACGCTTGAAGGAGCTGTTCAATCCCAAAAGCCTCGGGTCGAAGCAAGAGCAGGAATCGGCCAAGTCAGAAGCCGACTTTTTGTTCAAAAAGCCATTCTTCATTGGACAGCTGAAGCACTACGGAATTAAGTTTCCCTCCAATGCCTCCTTGGGACGCCTTCGCGCCCTGCTCGAGGACGCAGTTGCACAGGGGAAGGTGAGAGCTGAGCCAGAATCTTTCTTCTTCATGCGCGCTCCACGTGATAAAGACCACTGCTAAGCTTCTGCACTCAGTGTGATCAAGTTCCAGAGCCGCTGGTCAGCTTAGAGCAGTCGATGCGACGCGAGTACGAACAGAAATGGGATGAGGAATTTGCCAAATGCACCACACCAGGTCAAAGAGCACTTTGCAATTTGGATCGATTTCTCGAGTATTACTTCCTCACTGATGGACTGCCTGACAAAACCAAAACACCAGAACCGCTTGCCTTACATGGCTTTGACGATGCATGGTCGATGAAACGAAAAACGGACTCAATTCCCGATCTTCACTCTCGCATAGGCGGGCCTCTTTCGAAGAGCCTCGTCTGCATTGGATGGGACCGGGACGCAGTTTGGGCCTTGGCCAAGCGTCTAAAAGAAGAGGCCGCCAAGGCGCAGAAGAAACTGGACGATGCCAGGTGGGAAGAGAAAATGGAAGCCCACAGACAATACCTTGCTCGATCAAGCCGCGACGGTCCATCACGGAGCACGAGAGGAAGGCCTACAAATGAGACATCTCCGGGCTCATTCACCCTCGAGCGGTGTCTCGGTTCCTATCTGGTTCAGGCCGAAGAAGTCACGGACGGATGGGATGATGTGCGTCCTGGAGACCTCACTCTTGATATCTGCATTGGCGGAAACGGGGTTTTGTATGCAAGTTATCACTTTGGCATTATAGAGGGGACTATGCTACTGAGCCTTTCGGACGAGAAGCTGGAAGCTATTTCACCCTGCCAATCCGAGACAGGGTCTTCTGAAGATTCCGAACCCTCCTCGGACGAAGCCGGCGAAGCCGACGATGCCGAGACGGATAAAGGGACGAAAAGGATGGCACCAACTACCGACACTACCAATCCGAAAAGACGCAAAGTGCAGCCTCCACGTCCCCGTCGAGTCTACTACAGAATGCGAGGCCGCGAGACGGGCGAGGGCGAGATGTTTCCGGGTCCAGGAGGGCCACCTCGATTTCCTGAGCGATGACTGCGCGACATTTGACGGCTTGGCTTACTGGTTCCCTTTTCTCAGCGCAAACGTTAAGCTTCAAGGGTACAAGGTGTCAGACGAGCCAAAAAAGAAACCCGAGGATTGGTACTGCTTTTCCGACTATGGCTATGGGTATGAGTATGAGTTATGCTAGAGTGACGAAATGGGTCAAGGAAAGATCATGCTGTGGTCACTGAGCTCTGTACTATCCGGAATCAATCTGCAATGGGATATTTGGTTGGGGAATTCGCTATTAACGAGCTACCGTATGTCCTAAAAAGGGAGGACACGGTTCATACTGTATATTAGAAAAAGTGTATTGCATATACAACTTTTATTTTGTCTACGACGGAGTTTCCCATCGATTTCACAAACACCGTTAGGATGCAATCGAGTCAATCTCAATAGTAGCGCTTGTGTCTCCTGGTGTGATAATAAATACCGCTACGGCAGGACTATCAGGACTGTTGCAAGCCCTGAATTGGGAACGGCACGTGCCCCCATCTGAGCACTACAGCACCTGATCCTGATACACAGGCGACGCACACTTTACGTAGCAGTTACCGGCGGTGATACTGCTGGTGCCGGTGAAGAGTATGTTTCCCAAGGAAGACGTAGAGGCCGGCCCCGGCCACCATTAGGCAATTCGTGGAGCTCTCAAGAGAGTGCTCGCAGTATTGTACAAGGCAGCGAGAGTGGCAAATACCGGTCCTGTACTTTAGGCTCTGGCCGTTGCCAGCCTCGGCCGAGTTGGCGCCCATGACGCTAACAGTGGCGAGTATATGAGATAGGTAGTAAGGCTTAAAATACATTAGAATTAAAATATGTCCAGTAGTATAATATAGAATATTTAAAAGAGCTAAAAGAAAAGAAGTCTACCTAAAGTATGATAGTAAAGCTTATCTGTACTGGGACTCCAGCCCTTCGGAAGAGACTAGGGCGTTGATAAGAGCTTCTCTAGCCATTCCCGACCGTCGGATCTCGGACTGAATTCTTCAATCCAAAGCCGACACGTCACGGTCTGACTATCTGACTACCAGCGACAATGCGATCCAGTCTGTCCTACGAGTTCTGCCGGCAAGCGTTTCCGATGTCTACAAGCCTACTAAAAACTGTAACGGAAAATTTAACTAGAACTCGACAGGAAATCCAAGGTCAAATGCGTAAACTCTGGCAGTCCGCCGTGCGCAAGGTGCGAGAGGTTAAACAGGTTGGGTCGTGAGCTCACAAGACCTGCTGCCACCGCAGCTAAGAGAAGTTCAAAAAGATCCCGGAGAGGAGCACCTCCAGCATCTCTGGACCCTCTTCTTCAAATAGCTACTGGAAGTCCGCCGACACCAGAGCGCTCCGAGGCTCCCCAAATTGCATCTTCGCATTCCACGCCAAGTCCACTACCTGTGACCCGAGACGTCCAGAACTTCGACAAGAGCAACATCGACGAATATTTGACGTCTCTTCCTTAAAGAGCGTCATCATAAAGGCTCTAATGTGTTCACGAGTAAATTCCCCGAACTCGGGTTTCTCTAGCCTTCGCTGTTCATGGCGGAATACCACTCCGCCCGTTCCACCGAGAGTAAGGCGTTGCTTTCCACAGTGCTTGCTGCGACGAAAAAGCAGCCGTCGGTACGTAATGAGTTCTGGGCGAAAGAATTGCCTAATAGAGAAAGTCTGGCATCGTACGTGCGAGGCATTCTGTCGTATTGCATCCTTCAGCCGCCCAAGGTCATTGTAGTCCAAGTGCTACTCATCTTGACGCTTTACGAATGGGGTGTGCGGGACTTCCAAAAGGCCTGGATGCATTGTGGTGAGTTATTTGTATGTATTTATCGTAGGAAGCTCACATGAACTAGGCATCGCGATTCGAATGATGCAGTCGCTCCACAGCTCTCGTGTCGCTCCACAGCTCTCGTGTCGCTCCGTATCCCCTCGACATCTCGCGTAGAGCGGAACTAGACGACCTGTCTGCCGTTGTCGAGACAAGGACCTACTGGGCATGCTTCATCATGGACTTTACTATCAACTCAAGGACTTACAATCTACGTATGCTTCCAATGTCGGAATTGGAGAACCTGAAAGTCGCTCGCCCTCCAACATCTGTTGAGTTTGTGTTTGGGTCAGACACGGCAACTCCGTCCACAGAAGACCAAACTTCAGCGTCAACTGAGACCGGACCCGTTACTCTTGATATGGCCCATAGCTTTGAGATCATGGCAAGTGGCTTTGACATCAACGTCACCGTGATGTCCTTTCTTGTTCAACGACGGGCGACGTCACCGGGCATGTGCGCTCCTGAGAACTGTCCATGGGTCCCGACCTCTCCTTGGGCTACCTGTCTGAAGCGCCTAGAAACATGGAGAGCAAGACAACACGAAAGATTGCATTATCCGAGAAACAGCGTGGCCGTCCACATGACGCTCGGTTTTGGGGAGTCTTTCATTTATCTGAACCTGCTCTACTATCGGAGGTGAGATGCTTGCTCCTTCATACTGGACACAGAAGAACATCTGCTGACCAGGGCGACTTTAGCATCATGATGCTGCATCGCGAATACTTCCCCTTCTTACCGACTACGGACTTGACACCACGCGGCCCAATCGACCAACCCCTGCTCGAAGCCGAAGCTCCGCCTAGGTGGTGGGACGACGGTGCTCAGCAACTATTCGGGTCTGGAGAACATATCATCACCTTACTCAAAGAAGCCTCTGAGTGCGGCATCCCGGCTATGACACCTTTCTCAGGCTTCTGCGCGTTCTTGGCCTGCTTCGGAAATCTCTACATCGACCGCTTTCCAAAGATGAACCTGCATCGCAGCCCGCGGGCGAAGGAGCTGATGGAATCGGGGCTCGAGTATCTGACCGAGTTTCAGCACGCTTGGGATCTAGGCAGCGGCTGGATAAGAGCGTCAAAGAAGGATATGAGATGTTGTAACTGGCTGACATTGCCAGATAAGAACTATCCAAAACTCGTCGTTGTTATATGAATGAGCCACGTCTGAAAGCCGGTTGTACAGAGGAAAATCCCGGTTCGATTTTGATACACTTCATCAGTCAGTCCATGAGTTCCGAGTCGTCGAGATCAACACATGCAGCAAATCCATCGCGCTGAGCGAGACAGCACCAGTTGCATAGAAACTTCAAGAGGAGAAGCTATGAGTCTTGACGAACCGCAAGCAGATCATGTTTTGACGAACCCTGATCCTGGTGTGGACCTGGGCGATAACCAAGGACAATGGCCGAATTGGTGGTCTATGTTGGAGGAAGCGGACTTTTCGGAGGCGTTCATGGCTAGCTGAATCAGTGAAACAGCTGCTACTTAGATGAAAGTAGTGTTTATTGATTTTCAATCTATGTTGACTAATATACCTTGACAAATAGATGCTTAGAATATGTCAGTCGAATCGCTACCATGAAGATGATCCCAAGAATCGACATGGCACTGGCGTAGTATGCTGCTGGCCTGTACTGTGCCACATCTTTGCTGTCTCCAGAAAGTGAATAAAGTCCCGACGCAATAGGCGTGCCCTGCAAAACTAGTCGCAGTCTTGGTGAGATGATGAAATAGCTTACGAAGAAAAAGCCGAAAAACCAACTGGTTCATATGATCGGCAAGATGCCAAGCGTTTTCTCGCCGCCAAACGTGACGCCAACAACGGGGGGTACGAGGCTGAAAAAGGCACCGCAACCTACCCGTTGAAGACAAGAAACACGGAAGAGACGCCAATGGAGGATGACAAGGGCCAAATGACGAGCGAACTGATACCCTTGAATAATAGGCAGATGATCAAGCTGTTGATTGGATCCAACAGGGAATCGGCCGTGCAGCCGGCCAAGACGCGACCGACAGTGGAAGCAAAGTTCCATGCTGCTAGGATAACGATGGCAATTTGGTTGGAGTGGCCCATTGACCGGGGGAAGATGGGAATGAGGTAGGGCAGGATGAACAACGGGAAACAAGAGAGGGCAGTTCCGGCAACGATCGCAAGAAACTTTGCCTCCTTAAAGCGATACCTAGATAAGAAGTTAGTATAGTATTTTTTAACTTTACTGGATCTTGTGTTACCATTGCAGGTTCAATGTTGTATTCTCTGATCCCCCTGGCTGTCGGATGAAATACGAGGCCGGGATACAAACGCCCCATAGCAAGAAACCAAGAATACGGAACGTCCAGGCAATGTCCAGTCTTCGAATTAGAAAGTTGGTGGTAATGCTCATGAGAGCAGCGCCTAGGCTTCCACCCCCAAAGACGACGCCCATGGCCAAAGCCCAATACTTCTTAAACAACCTCAACGGAGCCGTTGAGCAAGCCTGTGATACCGCGTCAGTCATCAGTCCACGGGAAGAAGAGGGAGAGAACACCGATGAAAACCGACAATCCTCCCCCCACGCCGAACATGATACCATGCAGGGCAAACAGTGCGCCGGCATGTCCAGTCTTCCAACTGGCAGGAATTCACCCAAGCCCATGAGAAGGCCCCTAGTCAAAGTAGCCTATTGATATCTAAACTTGCGGACGGCGATGCCGGACATGATGCTGATAGAAATCATGAACGATGTCGCCAGAGAGCCGACGAAAGTCAATGTCATTAATGATGAGGATGTCGTTTCCACCAGTCAAAGTTGCATGATTCCCCACGAGTAAATGATTCCGAGGTAGACGAACAGGGAGCATGCTGCCGCTGATACCGCAATCCATACTTTCAACCCATCAAACGCGACATTTTCAGGCAGAGTCTGAGACGGCGTGTCCCTTTGTGCTGGATCTGTCTCATCCACCTTTTCGGAAGATGACGAGGATTCAGTCCAAGGGCAGGTTCCAGAGCTTGACACGGTGTACATGCTGGCAATTTCGTGATACAAAGGCCTCGAGAAAATGAAAACTTCAGGATAAAAAGACATTTGAAAATAATTTCTTTACATATTCACTTGCGGAGTAAGACAGCCATGCATTGGCACGAAAAGAAATGGTCGGCTTCCGGTTATCGACTTTGAATCCGACGAAGAGAAGCTCGGGTTCAGAGTAGTTGGGAATATTAGGTTGTCTTCAATTCCTGCTAAGCCGCCTAACGTAAGCCCGGTTACGGGGCTTCATCTTACGTCTTGGGTGATAAGTGATTCATCCTTAATGCGTCGTCTTTTGTGGTGTTTCTGGTACTGGTCTTTCCGCCTAATTGATCTCAAAATTTCTTGACCCACGGGGGAAGGAAGTAGTAGCAAGCTCCGTGTATCATACAGGCCATTAAATCAGGCACCCTAGATAAGACTGGTCAGTTCCTGGTATGGTGGCAGTTCATGAGGCGCCTTACCAATGAACCCAATGCCACGTCGGAAATCTGCTGCCCACGAAAACACCAAAACATCTGGCTGGATTCAGACTAGCACCACCATATCCATATCTCGTGTAAGCCGTAGACAAAGCCAAGGTGCCGAAGGTCAGTCCGACGAGGAAAGGAGCCAGGGTCGGGCCGACAATCTTGCTTTGCCTCGGATCCAAAGCGACTCCAAATGCCAGAAAGAGGAGGATAGTCGCCGAGACAAGTTCAATGACAAAGGCATCTTGCACAGGGACAACCTCGGGATACATCCAACAACCACCAGCTTGAAAGTCCCTGGTTCCGTAACTGGCCCTCACCAGTAGCCCAGCAAGGGTACTGCCGCCCAACTGAAAGATGACGTATAGAATCATGCGCGGAAGCGAGCAGAGACGAGCAAAGAACGTAGCAACCGTGATGAGTGGGTTAAAATGCGCGCCAGAGACGGCGCCAAAAGCGGAAATAAAGAGGGAAAGGAATAGGAAGTTTGTGAGGCCGCCGACAAGAGGCCCCAAGAATGCAGCGTTGTTGAAGTTGCCGAATCGGGCGGTGGGTTTGGTGGGTATGACTGCTGGGGCCGTACTCCCCCAGACGGTGATGTACACGAGCATGAGTGACCCTTTTTGACGAATTTAGCGATGAAGACAAAAGGAGATCTAGTGTGAGAAAACGAACCAATACCCTCAATAAATGCCGCTTTCCAGAGATTGACGTGCAATATCGGGCGCAAGTCCAGCAACTCTCTGAGTGGAATCAACGGCGCCGCATCCGGTTCCTTTTCCAGAGGCCCTTCATTGCCTGCTAGAGCCCGGTCGAGGATAAAACTCTGGTTGGCTCCCAGGCGGCCAGCAAAGGGTTGGATGTTATTGCGGTAGTGTGGAAGGGTCGGCTCCGAGTCCGACGACGGGCTGGCCCGTCGTGGTGGTCCCAGTGCGGCGCCATCGTAGGTTCTCCGCGTTGTGTGAGGGTTGGACATGGTGGTGTTGAGTAATATGCGAGGTTTTTTAAGGGGCCAATCTGATGTGTGTGATGTCCGCCCTATCTGTATATAAATTAGAGAGGATTGAACGGGTGTGGCGTTGGAATCACGCGTGAACCTGGCGTGGCCTTACCAATCAGTTGTGGACTGACATGTCGGTGAGGTTTGAGACGTTGGTCCTATTACGACGTGCTTATCGCCTTCAATTACTCCCAGCATCTGGAAATGAGAGAGAAGACAGATGGAATTTGCTTTAATATATAGAATAGAGTGATATCTAAGTTAGTGCATTGAACCGTATCCGTTTGACAGTTCTTTCACACGTATGGCCACGATCTTTGACGAACTGTGCATGTATTGTCAAGTAAGCAACGACTAAGGTGGGAGGCCGAGATTATGTAAGTTGTTATTTTCAATTATTACCGCCCGAGTCTCAGTGATAGGTCTTTATCCATGCTTGGACCCGCTAAGATTTCCGCAGGGAGCGTTACTAAGGTTTCTAGGACGGCTTACACAGGATGACAGATACATGACCAGGTCGCTGGGTCTGTTGGACGGCCCAACTTAGTTCTTTCTGTGCTGGAGATTGATCGATAGGTCGCTATTCAATTACTCAATTGCTTCGGAATTCTCCTCATCTTCATTTTCTGGTACTTCACCGTCATCCTCAGCAAAACTTCTCGATATTCCCGCTTTCAGGGGAGGATGACTAATACAAGGTGCTTTTCATTTCCTATTGATTTTAACTATCCCATGGCAAAACCCCAATTCCAGCCGCGCAATCTTCTACGTATTCTGTCAATCAATGGATGCCAGAAGCGAAGTTTCCTAGATGGACCTTCTGGTCAATTCCCCTGTGCCAGTAAGCCATGTCGCCCTGATCAACTGTCTCTATTGAGTAATTAGGATAGTAAGTTGGGCTCTGGCATCGAGGGTATGACGTTAATATAAGATTCCAATTGTACAATCTATCAACCGAATGTTATGGTATACGTTTTCATCTCGGACTGCCTGGTATGGTGTGGCGGAGGCGTGTCGTTCATCTAGTGGCGGACACTTCCGCGTAAACAATTGCAAACTATGTCGCTGCATCATCCAGACGAAGTAGTCCCACGGGATGCCGGCATTGGAATCCCTCTTTCCAGTGTTGATTCCCAGAAGCTTGTCAGTATCAAGGATCAAGAGATATTGTAGGACGTTGGCGTTTACATGCATTGCAACCACGGTAGTGTATCTTCCGAATAGTAGCTCATCGAGTATAGAGATTCCAGCGTGGACGAGGCAGCGCAGTACGAGGAGGCTGTTGCAGACCATGCCCGCATAACTGGCGTGTCGTCAGAATTTTCCTGAACGTTAAGAACAGTATCTTGAGGCATAAGAAGCAGTTTTATCGTTTCGATGATGGCATCGGAGCCAGTATCATTGGGACAGATCACGACCAGCGCAACGGCGTCTGTCCCCACCACCATCGACGTGCAGCCGACGCACCCACAGCTAACAACACAGCAACGGCATCAGAGTGGTAATACTGTGCGGCCCAGTGAATTACACATCGCCCATCGTTAGTTTGTCGATGGATGGCATACTCGACTTAGAAAAGAAGACGCAGACGCATGCACTCGATCCCGTTGTTCCTTGCGGCTGCGTCTACTCTATGTAGTTAGCCTTCTCGACGTCTGCCCTCACCTGGATCAACTCTCCAACTGCCTCGGCGTGGCCCCATTTGCGAGCGTGATGATGATACATCTGTCATATGCTGTGTCAATCATGCATTGCTCAGACAGCTTGTTCTTTTGGTCCGAGTTATTAATTACGCTGCTCTACTCCAACCACGCGCGACTACACATACCTCGGCAATGCCTGCTGTGACGAAGATTATCCTCAGCTATCCACTTCGAATCATGAAAAGACTTACTCGATTCGTTAATGCATCACCAAACCATCTTGTTCCCGGTCAACACTCTGGATGGCGAAAGTATCTAGTTGGAAGCCTACCTTGAGAGACACTTCGAGTAGCACTACGGAGCTTCCCACAGCGCCGAGAACCTTGATGACACCAATAATGCTTCAATGGAGTTGTGCCAACTGCAACAAGGATATTATGAGACGACGATCTGCCAAGGAAACACGATGCGGGGTTTTAAGTTAAACCTGACCGAACTAGCAGAGCATGCCAGCCTGAGGATCTATGTTCTTCCAACGTCCCCAACACAATCACGACACGGCGCGCGCAGGTATACTACTCTTGGTTAATAATTCGTTGACACAGACCCCACGCACTTCCTCCTGCGTCAACGATTATTTATCCGATACATCTGGGTTGAGGCGCAGCATTGGAAACAAAGTGATTCACCAACAGAACGAGCCGGCATGACTCACCCAAAAGGATCACGACCAGGCAACCAATACGTTCACCGTATTCTGAACTCGAAATGCCAAGTTTTCTTTCTCATCGGCCTACCTCCGAATTGAATGACCGGCCTTCAAACAGAGAATCCACCTTCATTTTGATCCCGTGTCCCGTCAACCTAGGCCGAAGCTTTGAGAGGGTCCACCATCCTCAACTCCCACCAGGCAATTTCCCCCAGCAAGACCGACCATCAGCCCATCATATCAGCGACAGCGATATTGCTGCCATCGACAACTACGAAGACGCTGTCGTTGTTGATCGCGACGACATCAGCAACTACAACCCAGATCAAATACTCCCGCAGTCCCCCAAAACTAAACAAGAGATCCGAGCCTGGCTACAATCAACCTCATACGACATTGCCGGTGGCGAGTACCGCAAGCACCTATCTTCTCTTGTGGCCGGTACGGGAGCTTGGCTCACCTCAAGCGAAACCTACAAGCAATGGCTGCAGAGCATCGAGCATGGACTGCTTTGAATCAAGGGCATCCTAGGGTCCGGAAAGTCCGTCATAGCGGCCAACCTGATTGACGAACTGGCCAAGGCAAACCTAGGCCGCCCAGTGTTGTTCTTCTTCTTTCGCCAGATCACCGAAGCCAACCACGAGCCTTTGTTGCAGGACTGGATGGACCAAGTGTTGGACTACAGCCCGCCTCTACAGAAGCAGCTTAAGACTTACAGGGACGGCTGTTGGTCCATTGACAGGTTGTCCACCAACGATATGTGGAATGATCTGCGCATGGCCTTTGCCTGTCTTCCCGGAAAAGTCTTCTGCGTCGTCGATGCTCTTGATGAGATGGACAGAGAAAACGACACGTTTCTCAAGGCCCTTGGGTCTCTCGGCCAGTGGAGACCTGGAACAGTCAAGGTGTTGCTCGCAAGTCGCCCAGTTCCCAGCCTGGAGGGTCCTCTTCGAATGACTCCTTGTCTTCACCTCAGACTACAAGAACGCATGGTTGACATAGACATTGCAACATACGTGCAATTCGCTCTGTACAGATCAGCCATACCACAGAGCGAATGGAAGACTATTGCGGATGCTGTTCCCGGCCTTGCTAACGGCTTGTTCCTCTACGCTAAGCTGGTCATGGATGAATACCTCCAGCCACATGTCGATATCAACACGGTACTCTCCCAGCTCCCGGCAGACTTGAACGTGTTGTACACAAATCTACTGCTGGAGCACGCCCAAAGATCTGGAGTTGCAGCAGACATCCAACATTTGATCTTGCAATCCGTCACTCATGCCAGTCGTCCTCTGAGACTGCTCGAGCTCGCGGAGATGATCAGAGTCATTAGTCCCAACGATTCGACACGAGACCTGAAGGTCACAAAGAACCTCATTCGAGCTGCATGTGGGCCATTGTTGGAGATTTTGGCCGACGAGACGGTTTCGGTAATTCATCATTCCTTCATTGAGTATCTCAAAGGCACCACATGATCCAATGAAGAACGAGAATATCCTATCTTGGAGATGGACTTGATACATGCCCAACTTGCTCTGGCATGTTTGCGCTACTTGCAAGCTGGGTGCCTCGATCATGTAGTTATTCAGGCCAAAGGTACGCCTTTTAGCTTCCCTGGATACAGCTCCGAGGAATCAAGCAATTCCACGGACGACCAGGATGTCCAGTTGAAGCTAAAGCATCCGTTCATCGACTACGCGACCAGTAACTGGTATTATCACATCAACAAGTCCGAAGTCGCTGAGTACGATCAAGGCGAATTCAATGTACAGCTTCGCAAGTTCTTGGACAACACGAAATGAATGCAAACATGGCTGCAGATCAAATGGCCAGGTTTCCTGAAATGTCAGAGAGAACTCTCGAGAATCCATGTCGCTGCCAAGATGGGGCTCCTCTCTTATACAAAAGAGCTACTCAACAGCACGGCGGTGGATATTCTTGATGGCGAGAACAAGACGCCACTGTGAGTATTCCTGTGACGCCTTTTTTCTCAGTATATCGATACTAATTTGCGAACTCCAGGTGGTGGGCTGCCGATGGCGGACACACGGCCGTGATCCGCGCATTGATTGCGAGCGGTGCCAACCCAGATCTAAGCGACAACGGAACTAATCGCACGCCGTTACATTTAGCAGCCATTTCAAACACCCACGAAACCGTGAAGGTGTTGTTGAGCGTCGTCGTCTACCCTCTCACACCAAAGACCCGTCCGACCTACGGATCGGGACTTACAGATTTTCGTTCAACCCCGGGAAGGACAGCGGTTGAAATGGCCTGTCAGCAGGCTCACTTGGAGGCGGTTGAGCTATTTCTACCGCTTCTCAAGGACAGTGCCTCCGTTCACCAAGCTCTCGTGTGGGCTACCGAGATGCGGAGAGAAACGGTTGTTGCCAGGCTTCTGCAGTGTCCCGGCGTGGACGTCAACGCCAAGGTCAACCACAACACGCTTCTCTTCGTAGCTTGTGGCAACCCCGACGTGGCGACAATATCGACTCTTCTGCATGCCGGCGCTGATCCCAATATCGACTGCCAGAGCGGCTACGACGACTCTCATGTCGCCTAGAACTGGGTGTCTTGGCGGAGCATGCCCAAGATGAACTGCCTGCACCGACTATGCGCCCTACAATGCAAGGACGAAGAAATAAGCAGCATAAAAAAAAACGGGCCCGGATGTCTTGCAAGCTGTGTTCTTGCTGTTAGTCGAAGCCGGAGTCGGTGTCAATAAGCGTAATCAGTTTAGCGAGACTGCGTTGCACGGTGCCGCCGCCTTGAGCTCGTCGGTTCTGACCCGACTTCTCCTCGATGCTGGGGCGGATGCCAATGCCGCTGATCGACATGGCACTGTGCCTCTTCATTCGTGTCTATCAAACGTGTAAGAAGATTCTATGGTTCTCCTTATTGAACTCGGACAGGCGGACGTCAACGTCGCACAGAAGGACGGACAGACTCCTCTGATATGTGTGCTTCCCCGGCGAGACAGACAAATCGTTCTGAAACTCCTGGAGTACGGTCCCAACTGTAAAGCTGTCGACCGCTCAGGGAACAACCCGTTGCACCTTGCAGTTGAGTATTCTAGGGGTCCTGCAATCGTTGAAGCTTTAGTTAAAGCTGGCGCTGACCCGAGCCTGAAGAACCGTGAGGGGCTGACGCCCATGCTCCTGCTGCACAAAAAGACTCACTACAACAGCACGGAAATTGCAGACGTGCTCTTCAGCGCGGGTGCAGATGTCAATGCCACAGACAGGAATGGAGAAACGCTGTTCTTGCACTGGGCCGGGCGTCACGCATCCGAACATATCCAGACTCGAAGTCAGAACGCAGATCTCAGAGGCCTCATTCAGCGGGGAGCTTGGATATCTGTCCGTGATATCAGGGGCCGTACAGCCCTCCATCACGTAGTCCAGTCTCCTGGTTTTGGGCAGTCAGATCAAGAGCAGTGGGAAGAGAGGTTTAAGTTTCTGGTTGGGCGAGGGCTTGACGTGAATGCGGTTGACTACCAAGGAAATGGTCTTCTCCATGAACTAGCCACATTCGACTACCATCACCATTCTGTCTCGCTCCAGAGTACTACGAAGCTCTGGCAATATCTCGTCAACAAGGGTCTAGAGCAGAAGAACCACACGGGCCGTACACCGCTACATCTCTTATGTGCTAAGAATATCACCCAGTCTTCGGAAGAAATATCACTGGTTGACTTCATACTGTCACGCATTAAGAATGTCGACGACGCTGATAACGATGGCATTACACCGCTCCACATGGCGGTCACGTTTGGACATGTGGCCACCATGAAACTCCTCAACGCTGGCGCTGATCCCACGGCGTACACTAACGAAGGACTAACGCCCCTCCATCTTGCTTCCCGGTGCAGAAAAAGCAACGTCGTCGGGATGCTTCTAGATGCGCTGAGAATACGCTAGAACGCATCGATTATCGACAAAGACCACAGCACTACGTCAGACGACACAGACGCATCATCAGAACCAGTCCTCGGAGTGAACGCCGTTACATTCGGTGCAGAAGACGGTCCAACACCACTGTTCTACGCCTGCCAATCCGGAAGACCGGAAACAGTTGCACTTCTCCTCGCCGCTGGCGCCGACGTCACCCTCGGAAAGCTTTGCAACGCCATTGACGGGTTCGAGGACGAAGATGCATTCTGGAGGAGTCCTCATCAACCTAACAGTGGTGCTGTCGCCCTCAAGCTGAATGATACTTCTCGTCATGTGCGAAGTAAACAAGAGAGGTCGGAATTACCCGTGACAACCAGACTCGAGGAGATTGTGGACATGCTCGCCAAGTATGGATTTGACACCTCTCAATTCCATAACTCGTACGCATTAGCATTCCGAGAAAAGAGGGACTACACGGCCAGATGCCTTAAGGACACCTGGGACAAAAATCACAACGAGGAAGACAAGGCGAAGTCGCGCGACACGTACAGTGCCCTACACGGCCTTATGAAGGAAGCCTCGATCCGTTGGCTAAAGAACTCCAAACACATCGATCCTGGAACAAACGACAAGCATGCATTCCTCGGCTTCCTGGCCCGGCGAGATTACTATCTCGTGGAAGAACTCGCCTACATGGGCATGAACTTCCTCGCCATGCCCAGGATTCATGATACGTCTAAAATGCCCATCCTCGTATACCACGGCCTCGCTTCACTGGTGGCACGTCTACCAGGCACTCCGCCACCTACTCAATGCCGGCGCTGACACGAGCGTCCGGAACAACAAAGGTCAGAGTCCGCTTCACGTCGCCCTGGAAGCGGACGCAAAGTCGCCCGGTTTGTTCGGCAGTGACGCTGTCAGGATGCTTGTCGAAGCCGGGGCAGATGTAAACGCGGTTGATGAGGCGGGACAGAGCTGTCTTGGGTCCTCGCAGCACAACATCGACACCATGAGGCTTCTTGTAAGCCACGGAGCGACTGTGACAGCTGACGCGCTGTTTGCCGCAATAAGCTCCAAGCGGGTTGGGGTGCTCAAAGAGCTTCTGGCTGGTGGATTCAATCCAAACACGCGTCGAGACAAGCTGCTTGAGAATGAAACGGGGTCTAAGAAGAATCGCGTGCAGTCACATGACCTGTTCTCGCTGTACCAAGCTGCAACATCCATGAAATTACCTTGGGCACCAGGACCATCAACTGCTGACGAATTCGAGTCTAGGACTCAGCTGGTTCGACTCCTATTGGCCCATGGTGCCGACCCGTTTGCAACGTTCCTACACTGGGAAGGGGATATGACAAAAACAACAGACACACCTTCAATCACGGTTCCCGAGGGCTACTCTGAGCACACAATCCTACACCAAGTTCTGCTTCACGTTAACCGTCGAGACGCCCAGGGCCGCACTCTCCTTCTTGCAGCTTGCGCCGATGGTCCGCACTATGTTATTGGCTCGCACGCGCAGAAAGAAGAAGATCGAATTAAGGGTGAAACTATCTTCAAGCGACTCATCTCCCTCGGTGCAGACCTCGGAGCCCGGGACAACTTTGGCCGAAACGTCCTGCATTACATGCTTGGGCGTGGGAATATCTGCCTATTTAGCGAGTTCAGGAAGCTGTTCGCCGAGGTCCATAAATTAAAGCCTGATTTGATCAACCAGGCAGACGGCGATGGCAAGACACCACTACACTATGCCATTACTCGATCCATGGTCACGAGAAGCATACAACTACCAAAGCTCCTCCTAACAGCGGGAGCCAATTTTCTCGCCTTCGAGAAGAATGGCGACACTGTGCTTCACATTATCGCCCCGAATCTTCACATTTTGGATTTTTGCACCTTCTTCGAGCATCTAGTAGAAGAAGGCGCGGATGTCAACACCCGCAACACCAAGGGCGAAACCCCTCTATTCGCCTTGTGCGACGTCCCGAAGAAGCCAGTGATCGATTACAGGTTCTACGGGTTCCCAGGCTCCGAGCCGAAGAAGCTCTATGCGGAAGAGGTCATAGCCAGGTTGAAGAAACTGGGTGCTGACTTCTTTGCCAGAGACAACCGAGGCCGAGGACTGTTGCATGTTGCAGCGCCCAAAGACGTGCAGGTGTTCGAGCAGCTGATGCAAATGGGTCTTGATGTTATGCTGGAGGATGACGGGCACCAGACGCCCATTGATGTGGCCATTGCGTGTAAGAACAAGGAAATACTAGAATTATTTGAGAAAAAGGACTAGGAAAGAGGATTTGGGTGAGGAATGATATATCGACGGATGAGCTTGGGATATGCAAACACCAGACTGAATGTATTCCTAAATGAGAATAAGAGATGCAACTCTTCGGATGAGATTTTGAGATTATCATTACTCAAAGTCATCGAGCTTGTCAGTCAAGAAACGTCCTGTGTGATTACGATATATCGCAATAAGCAACGAGTTTTCGGGTCGCAGAGGACCCAGACTCATAAGACGTACTTCGCTCAGCGTTAAGCCAACTTCTTGACGAGATAAGTGGGAGGTAGCAAAATAGCCCACTTCCGAGGCTACGCTGGCGAAACTGTTCAAGGCTTAGGCTACAACTTTCACCTAACACTTCAATCCCGATGCGCCTAATTTGTTGTGTTATCCACCATCGCAACGATCGTGTTCCAGAGGAGCTTCTGAAGGCCAAGGAGGTTCTTCAAGTAGCCATTGTGGCAGACAAATACGATCTTGGCCTTGCGCTGAGCTACGCCAGAGCACAGTGGCTGAAGCCCAGCTACAATGAGGACATGGAGAACACGGCGTATCTCATGGCTGCCGTTTTCTTATTCTGCGACATGGATGCCTTTGTGACTCGCAGTCTCGACCTTACCCTTCATTACAAAGACCGTTATTAGGGTCTTCTGGATGACGAAGATGTCAGTCAAAGCATACCTTTGAAAACCTGCCGTATGAAACAACCCCGAACCTGTAGTGACGACACAAAATTGAGATGTAACACTGACTTCCCTACTAGAAGAGAAGGACAGAGGGATATGAAAGTAGCGTGCAATGATGGTTCAGGTGAGGTGGAGCTTGTCATGTCTTGAAACAGTACGAGTTGAATTCTCAGCAAAAAGGAATGTGCTGTTCTAAGTAATAAGTACAAAAGGATTCTATGGTAACCCCCGAAAAGAACATCGCTATGTAAGGAATGTCCAAAACCAAAACTCCTATCCATGCAATATGCCCGTGTAAGTCGATCGCTCTAGAAGCCTCTAGTTCTTCTTGTCATACTTCTCAGGAGTCCACTTTCCATCGTCGAAATCAGTGCCCTCGCCCTCGTACTTGCCAGGGGCCCAAGAGCCATCGTCATTGCGCTTGGCCTTGTCGTGGTACTTTCCATCGTCGGAGCCAGTACCTTCACCCTCGTACTTTCCAGGCGCCCAGCTTCCATCGTCGTTGCGCTTGGCCTTGCCGCCGGGGTACTTTCCGGGAGCCCATTTGCCATCGTCAAAACCGGTGCCCTCGCCTTCGTATTTGCCGGGGGCCCAAGAGCCGTCGTCATTGCGCTTGGCCTTGTCGCCAGGGTACTTTCCGGGATACCACTTGCCATCATCGTGGCCAGTCTCGCCGCCCTCGTACTTTCCGGGAGACCAAGAGCCGTCGTCCTCGCGCTTCGTCTTGATCTTCTTGTCGCCGGGGTAATTGCCAGGGTACCACTTGCCATCATCGTGGCCAGTTCCTTCACCCTCGTACTTGCCAGGTGCCCAGGAACCGTCATCCTCGCGCTTCGTCTTAGACTTATCACCGGGATACTTTCCGGGATACCACTTGCCGTCGTCATGGCCAGTTCCGTCGCCTTCGTACTTGCCGGGGGCCCATGAGCCGTCATCATTGCGCTTGGCCTTGCCGCCCGGATACTTTCCGGGATACCATTTGCCATCATCGTGGCCAGTGCCGTCTCCCTCGTATTTTCCGGGGTACCAGGAGCCATCATCTTCCCGCTTGGCCTTGGCCTTGTCGCCGGGGTATTTTCCAGGTGACCACTTGCCATCATCATAGGGAGTGCCCTCGCCCTCATATTTGCCTGGGGCCCAAGAGCCGTCGTCGTTGGGCTTGGTGGTGGGAAGTGCCAGAGCCGTCACGGCGAAGGCGAGGATGGTGTATGAGTAGCGCATATTGAAGAGTGGATGAAAGACTGAGGAAATAGGAGAATTACAATATGGTGGATTATTGAGGGTTTGGTGTGAGAGGTAGTCGGGTGGTGTAGATGTGATTGTCTTGGAGTGTGGTTGTTGGGTGAGAGTGTTGGTGAGGAGAGTTGTAGAAGAGGTTGTTGATGGTGATGGTGGTGAGTGATGGTGATGATGAGAATGAACTCCATCATAGAACGGGCTGGCATCTTATATACTTGATGCTCTTCGCCAAATCTTCTCTGTGATGCTAAAGTCGCTGCTGTGCTAACTCCCACGAGGCTTGATGACAGATGGCAGATGGCGGATGGCGCAGCTGGCATCACCGAAGCCTCACTTCTCACCATGCCGCTCCAAGTCGGCAACCTACACGACAATAGACTTCTATTTTCAGGCCCACCCGGTAAGCGGCCAGCCTGGTCGCACCCGAGCAGACGGTCACTCGCCCGTAGCCGGACAATGTCCTAAGCCACAACCGGGTAGTCGAGGCGGGCAATGTCCTCCAGCTGATCAGCGCTAGACGTTGCGCAGCATCTAGCGTGTTGGTTAATTCTATTGTCAGGGGTGGCTGTGCTGACGGAAATGTGCTGTCGAGTTGTCGACAGTGCCACCGCCGTCGCCCTGCAAATCAGCTGCTAGCATCTTGGCATCGCCGACCATCTGCTTAGCCACGAAGTGAAGAACAGTATGACAGTCGTCGATGGGAGTGCGCCCCGTCTCACTGTACGGCGACAACTACGCGGAATTTGTTCCTATCACCATCTTCAGTCTCCACGAACAACCCCGAGAATCCTTCCTTTCGTGTCGGGACAGCAACGTTGCGTGTAATATGAGTATTGGTGGTACGTCCGGGGAAAGCAGCCAATTTGGGCAATTTCTAAATCTGGCGTTTTGCAAGGCGACACACAATGCGATTCTCCTGAGTGCATCATCAACCCGAAGAGTCGAGACTCGGACGGGGGAGCCTGGGAGGCAGGATTAGTGTATGCATGTCTCTGTCAGTGATTGCAATTCTTCAAAATGATCCCAAGTATCACCCATCAATTCGGGCTCTGTCTACAATCTAGAACAGCATAACCCTACTCACGATCGTTACCCAGAACCTCGCGGACGTGCTTCCAGACATGCATTCCGCTGCCGGGATAATAGGTCACCTGCCATGTGCTGTGCTACTAAGAAAATGGCCGAGCCGGCTCCATTTGCTTTGTGCCAATGTGCCACCGTATTACGTGCTTCAATTTTACAAGACACAAACGAGGCTGTGCACATCGGCGACCATTAGAGAAATGTTGCATCCCCGCCAACTGCAGAGAACAATCGTCTCCGAGCTGGAACAATCAAAGGCCGGCTTGAGGTAAAACAGAGTTCGCCGATGACACGCCTCGCCATCACCGAATTACCGCTAGAATGTCGACTTGACTGAATTAAGCCACACGGCTGGTGGCAGCTGATCCTCCACAGGTTTTGGTCTTGGGCTAAAAATGGCAGGCTAACCAATGTTGAGTGTGGTGCAAGCCAGCCGGTAGGAGCCCCTCTCGCCTGTAAGCCAAATTAATTTATGTTACTAATTAGATCGAGACGGTTTTATGGGCAACTGCTAGCTGAGGATGCCTGTCATCCATAGAGTGATTAACCTACCCAAATGACGATCTGCTTTTAATTTAGTCTGCCCTTGATCACCGAGATGGTTCCCTGTTGATTTACCATCCTATGTGATACGAGAGGCACAAACCCCGGATTACTCAGATTCAATTCCATCGACCAACGTGGCATAGTGAGATGGTGGGATGCTTGGCCAGAGGGCTGAGTGAGAAGCTGACATAGCTGAAGGGGGTTGAAACCTAAAAGAATCCGAGCTGAAGTGCTCCAAAAGAGGAATTCCATGCTTATCTCACTCCTTCATACCGCCCTAATACTCAAAGGCGGCCTCCAGGAATTCCTTCCCCTTCGTATTGATCCTCTTCAACTTGTGTGACATGATCTTGAATCAAAAACCATTGGGCTGACATGCATTTATGGTAGGACAAGGGAGTTCTTTATTCACAGCTTAGGATGAGACGATGATTTATGTTTTAAACGCGGTATGTATTCTCAATCTATGGGCATACTCGTCCTCGTACTATGTCTAATCATTATCATTCGTAAGTCATGCTATTCTAACTAAAGGAAAAAGGCAACAACAGCGAAGGCTGCAATCATCGATCCAAAGCCACTACCGACTCGTCCAGCGGCGGCAGTGACCTGATCGGGGGTGGAGGAGGAGGAAGACGCGGGAGACGCGCTCGTCTCAATGGCGGCAGCCTGGACGACCTTGTTCTCGATGTCGTCGACGTAGGCTGGCTTGGACGCGGTGGGTGGTTCGTAGCCGACCTTGGAGGAGGTGGGCTGCTCATAAGCGGCCGTGGATACAGTAGGCTGCTCGTAACCGACCTTGGATGAGGTGGGCTGTTCATAAGCGGCCGTGGAAACAGTAGGCTGCTCGTATCCGGCCTTGGATGAAGTAGGCTTCTCATAGGCAGCCGTGGATGAAGTGGGTTGCTCGTCCACAGCAGTGGATGAAGTGGGCTGCTCATAATGGCCCTTGGATGAGGTAGCTTGTTCAGACTCAGACTCGGTGGTGGCAGACACTTCAGGGTACAACTTGGTCTTGCTGGTCTCCTTGACAACAGTCGCAGTGCTGTTGTTTCCGGTGGCGGACCTAGTGAGAGTGGGAACGGCGTCCGAGGTGTGTCGAACAACAGAGCTCCATTGAGAAATGTAAGCCGTGCCAGTGGGGTAGACGGTAGATGTCACCTGGCCAACCGTACAGCTGTGCTTCTCAGGAGGGCAGCTGGTGACGGTGTAAGACTGGGTGGTGTAGAGCGTCGAGATCAACTGGGCAGGGGCTGTTTCCGTGACGGGGCAGACAGTCGTCGAGATACCAACCGTCTCGGTGGTGACGTAGGGGCCGTTCGGGCAGGGAACATTGGCGCCGCAGTACGAGACAGTTCGCGTCTGCGTAGCGTAGATGGTAGACGTGGTCCATTTGGTGGTCGAGCCCGTGGCCACCCGCGTGGTGTTGGCGTAATGGGGGACGTGGATGGTTGTGACGGGAACAACAGGTGGCTTGGTGTAAGGGACGGCCTCGGTGGTCTTGACAACCTTGGTGGTCTTAGCAACCTCAGTAGTGGCAACTTCAGTAACGGGGCAGACAGTGGTCGAGACGGGGACAGTGACGGTGGTGACCTTGTTTCCGTTGGGGCAGTCGGGAACATCGGGAGCGCAAGATGTGATGGTATGGGCGTAGGTGGTGTAGACGGTAGAGGTGGTCCAGTAAGTGGTATCATGGTGAGGCGGCTGAGTAGCCGTGGACTCAACCTTCTTGGTGGTACCCTTGGCAACCTCGGTGGTCTTGTCAACCTTGGTGGTCTTAGCAACCTCAGTAGTGACAACTTCAGTAACGGGGCAGACAGTGGTCGAGACGGGGACAGTGATAGTGGTGACCTTGTTTCCATTGGGGCAGTCGGGGACATCCGGGGCACATGAAGTGATGACCTGGGTGTATGTGGTGTAGACTGTAGAGGTGGTCCATCCAGTGGTCTTGGGTCCCACGGGGGTCTTCGTGGTCTCGTAGTGAGGCTTGGTGATGGTGGTCTCGTGGTGAGGCTTGGTGACGGTGGTCTTGACTCCTTCAGAGTTGGTCTTGATAACAGTAGTCTTGTGCTCGGACTCAGTAGACTCGTGGGCCTCGGACGTCGTCTCGGGCGTCTCGGTCACGGGGCAGAGCGTGGTGGAGACGGCGATGGTCTCGGTGGTGACGTGAGGCTTGCTGGGGCAGCTTGTGACGTCAGGAGCACACGAAGTGACAGTGCGGATCTGAGTGGTGTAGATGGTGGAGGTGCTCCATCCAGTAGTGGACACAATCTGAGATTCGCTCTTTGTCGAGACCTTGGAGGTGAATCCAGAGGCAGTCTGCGAGGTCAGCTCGGAGGCGGTCTTGGAAGTGAGCTCGGAGACGGTCTCGGAAGTGAGCTTGGAGGCGGTCTTGGAGGTCAGCTCAGAGGAAGTCGCGGGCGTAGTAAGAGCGGTAACGGTCGTCTTGGTCACATGGGGGACAGAAACCGTGGTCTCGGCGGTCTCCGTGACGGGGCAGACGGTAGTGGAGATGGCGACAGTCTCAGTGGTGATGTGAGGCTTGTTAGGGCAGTCTGTGACATCGGGGGCACAAGAAGTGACGGTGCGGATCTGCGTGGTGTACACTGTAGAGGTGGTCCACAGGCTGGTGTAAACAGACTGGGATTCGCTCTTGGTCGCGGTCTTGGAGGTGACGGAAGTGAACCCAGAGGCAGTCTGAGAGGTGAGCTCGGAGGTAGTCTTGGAGGTGAATCCAGAGGCAGTCTCAGAAGTGAGCTCAGAGGCGGTCTTGGAGGTAGATTCAGAGGCGGTCTCAGACGTGTACCCAGAAGCAGTCTGAGAGGTGAGCTCGGAGGTAGTCTTGGATGTGAATCCAGAGGCAGTCTCAGAAGTGAGCTCAGAAGCAGTCTTGGAGGTAGATTCAGAGGCGGTCTCAGACGTGTACCCAGAAGCAGTCTGGGAGGTGAGCTCGGAGGTAGTCTTGGAGGTGAATCCAGAAGCAGTCTCAGAAGTGAGCTCCGAGGCGGTCTCAGACGTGTACTCAGAAGCAGTCTGGGAGGTGATCACGGAGACAGTCTTGGACGTGAATCCAGAGGCAGTCTCGGAGGTTCGGGGAACGGAAACGGTCGTCTTAGGAGTCTCTGTGACAGGGCAGACCGTGGTTGAGATAGCAATGGTCTCAGTAGTAATATGAGGCTTGTTGGGGCAGTCTGTGACGTCGGGGGCGCAAGACGTGACGGTTCGAATTGTCGTGGTGTAAACAGTTGAGGTTGTCCACTCGCTGGTATACTTGGTACCAGTCTCGGTGGTCTCAGTGGTCTTTGCAGTCTCAGTCTTGGCAGTCTCGGTGGTCTTTCCGGTCTCAGTCTTGGCAGTCTCGGTCTCGGTAGTATCAGTGGTCTTCACAGTCTCGGTCTCGGTGGCCTCAGTGGTCGTTCCAGTCTGAGTCTTGGTAGTCTTAGTCTCGGTGGCCTCAGTGGTCGTTCCGGTTTGAGTCTTTGCAGTCTGAGTCTCAGTAGTCTTGGTCTGAGTCTCGGTAGTCTTGGTCTGAGTCTCGGTAGTCTTGGTCTGAGTCTCGGTCTTGCCAGTCTCAGTCTTCACAGTCTCAGTCTCACTCGTCTCAGCAGTCTCGGTCGTCTTCGCGGTCTGCGAGGTAGCCTCAGATGTTCCAGAAGTCACCTGAGACGTCAGCGACGTCCGCGTCTCCAGAGTCGTTTGGATAGACACCGAAGTGTGCGCAGTCTCAGTCACGGGACACACCGTAGTCGAGATGGCAATGGTCTCGGTGGTAATGTGGGGCTTGTTGGGGCAGTCCGTGACGTCGGGGGCACAAGATGTGATGGTGCGGATCTGGGTTGTGTAGACGGTTGAGGTCGTCAGGAGCTCGCTGGTGGTGCCTGAGTGGGCAGACACAGAAGACAGAGAGGTCTCAGAGTTGACAGGTGTCTTGTAAGTCTCAGTCGCCTCGGTCTTGGTGCTAACAGTTGCCTCGGTGCCAGTGGTCCCACCGGAGGTCTCAGCAGAGGTCTCGACAGAGGTTTTAGCGGAGGTCTCAGCGGAGGTCTCAGTAGTGGTGATCACGGTAGTGATCTCGGTGCCTGTCTCCTTGGTCTTGGTGCTCTCAATCACCTCGGTGCCAGTGGTCTCGGCGGAAGTCTTAGCAGAGGTCTCAGCAGAGGTCTTGGCAGAGGTCTCAGCAGAGGTCTCCTTGGTCTTAGAAGTCTCGGCGGAGGTCTCAGCAGTGGTGGCCACGGTAGTGACCTCAGTGCCCGTCTCCTTAGTCTTGGTACTCTCGGTCACCTCGGTTGCAGAAGTGGTTTCGGTAAGCTCAGTCACAGGACAAACGGTGGTTGAGATAGCGATGGTCTCAGTAACGACAGAAGGCTTGTTGGGGCAATCAGTGACCTCAGGGGCGCAGTGAGTGACAGTTCGGATTTGCGTCGTGTAGATGGTCGACGTGGTGAGCTCCTCGGTTGTGGTGGTTCCGCTGGAGTAGTCAGAAATGGAAGAGACAGTGGTCGTGGTGTGCTCCTTGGCTGTGCCACTGGAGATATCAGAGAGGGTGGAAAGGGTAGCGAGAGTAGTCGGCGTGTTGCTAGGAGTCTCATACACGTTCGACGAAGTTCCACTGGAGAATCCAGAGACGGTGGAAAGGGTAGCGAGAGTAGTCGGTGTGTTGCTGGGAGTCTCATACACATTCGAAGACGTTCCACTAGAAACCCCAGACAGGGTAGAAACAGTAGCGAGCGTTGTTGGTGTGTTGCTGGGAGTCTCGTACACATCCGAAGACGTTCCACTGGAAACACCAGACAAGGTAGAAACAGTAGCGAGTGTTGTTGGCGTGTTGCTGGGAGTCTCGTACACGTGCGATGTAGAGACTTCTGGGTATGTTTCAGAGGCTTCCGAGGAAGTTGCAGGGACCTCGACGGTAGGTTGAGAGGCAACCTGGGTAACGGGGCAGACGGTAGTTGAGATGGCGATGGTTTCGGTAACGATTGAAGGCTTTTGCGGGCAGTTGGTCACCTCGGGAGCACAATGAGTGACGGTCCGGATTTGGGTGGTGTAAACGGTTGAAGTGGTGAGCTCCTCGGTAGCATAAGCAGACTCGGCTGAGGTGGTGAGCTGCTCTGTAGAAACAGACTCGACAGAAGAAACAGACTCGGCTGAAGAAACAGACTCGAAGGCAGTGGTGAGCTGCTCAGTAAAGACGGACTCGGCCGCGGTGGATGTTACTCCAATGTCCGAATATTGCGGTGCAGAGTCGACAGAAGTGGTGTTGTAAAGCAGTGCGGAGGCGTTGGCCATGCCCGCAGCCAGGGCGGAAAAGACCACAAGGCCCTTCATAATTACGGTTGGTGGTTTGTGAGCGAGTGTGGGTTGAAGGGTGGTTGTGAGGTTGGAAGAGTAGTGAGCGGGAGTGGGATTGGGAGTGGGAGTGGTGAGTGATGAAACATATCGAAACGTCGCGAACCAAGTCGTTTATAAGAAAGAAACAGAAACAAGGCATCATGATCTGCCATGCCGTTGCTTGCAGTCACCAACCGTCGAGCCGCCCAGAATCTGGCCTTAGGAATACGAGTTTCTGCAAATAGTGACCTGGTGTTGGCGACGCGCTGTTAAGCGCTGGCAGGCGGATACGAGCGCGGTGGGCCGAGAAGGGGGCCGGCGTGCAGATCTCACCACGGGCCAACCACGGCTTCGGACGGGGATATGGGCTCCGCGAGGGGTCCTGAGGGGCCCGAGATTCAGTGTATTTGCAGACCAAAACCCCACGCGCCTGCTTAAGTGCCTCTCGTACGTGCGTGGAGAAGGCAGGTAGAGAAGGGCCCATCGCGGACTCCACGGCGACCGACACGGGCCGGGTCGTGTCGATTTCCCATGGAAGCAAGCAGGGTTCGCCTGTTTACCGACGGAAGTGCATGGAAACAAAAAAACATGTGGCCTGGGCCAGCTCGCAACCACCAGATCGGCCTCGTACTGCCCGTTCGGGCTGTCAACTCCATGACCAGCCTGGGCAACGGGCGGTAACTACGCGCCCGAAACGTCTACGCGCCCGAGACGTCGGCTGCCAAAACGGCCCCAAAGGACCTCAAAAGAGCCGCCGGATAGCCCCAAGAAGGAACTGAGACACCCAGGGCGGCTCCGCTTTTGGATGTCCGGAGCAACCGACAGGGACCGCGCAGGCGCGCCCCGAGTCGCCGGGCTTCCGGGAGCGGCTCCAAATATAGACGTGGAGAGTTGTCTGTCTGTCTGTCGTCGGTGAGGGACATGCACTGGACCATTCATCTCAGCGCTTCCGGCCTCCTCGTTGGCTGATCGATCGGACAGTCACGCCGGCTCGGTCCTAAATTTAGGCCATTCTCCTGCACCTCGGCCCACTGTTCGCTGGTAGCTCGCTGCACGTCGTATTGCAGCCATCAACGCAGCCGAACCCCGGGAGAGCCCAACTCGGCCGATGGCCCTCGACACGGTGGCGAGTGGCCTGAGTTGACGCACAATCCACCGTTTTTCTCCGCATCGTGGGAGAAGAAACCAAGACTTCTCAGCTGGCATCGTCTCGTTTATGCGCCTGCACCGGAATCATCTCATCGCGTCCCCAGTCTTTACGGAAGTGGGACTCTTCGAAGCTGAGGAACGATGCCGGCTTTGCTGGGGGGATGCATGCGAGACCTTCCCAGATACGTCATAGGCGGCCGATTCGATCCCGGGAAAAAGTGCCCGTTGCTTTATTTGGGGTTTGTGCCGTCGTAAATGCACGCAGCTCGCCATCATCGTATTTCGTTCTGTTGTCATGAGTGAGGGGATTTCTCTGCATCGATTAGGCTGTTTTTTTTCTTCCACCATCTCAGATCAGGATGTCGTCTACGTCAGACATCGGCATGTCTGAGGGGAACGCTAATCTCTTGAGCTATTGATAGGGCCATTTCTGTACTTCTTTCGCTCTCGTTCTGCCGTGTCCATCACATTACCGTAACGCCTACATACACTAACGAGTAATTGGCCAAGAGCTTAAGGCCGAGGAAATCGGCCAAGACCGTGTGGAGGACTACTCAAGGGTACAGTTTGGATACCCGTACCCACTTGGTACTAGAAGCAACGCTAAGACGATTAACTACGCTCCATTCTCCGGATAGTGACATAAATCATTCCAACCGCAAGTCTAAACGGACTTCATGATGCAGTTGGTCCTTACCTTGCTGTGGTGCACAGCGTGCCCGGAGGTTGCATTGGCGGGAAGGTTGCACAAGGTGTCGTAACCCCCATTATGTCTTTTCCGCATGTCAGGCAATCATCGCTCCTGGGAAGACTGAGAGGAGTCCAAACTAGGTGTCGCTTTGTGGGGTGAATATTGTTAGAAATTCGATCGACCTCGTAACTCCGAGAGAAAAAAGAACTTGGTATTGGACACTATGATACTACCACATCTCGGCAACACACTGCATCTAGATGCGCCTCGTCCCTTCCAGAACAAAAATTTGACTGAAAGAATCCCACTACCAATTATTGTTGACCGTGTTGTTGGTGCCAAAAGAAATCCCCTTCATCTGTCCGCTAAACACGCCGATTTGCTGTCCGTAATTGTAGGTCGCAGAAAAGGAGACCTTGCGTGAATCCTTCTGGCCCTGCAAGGTCTTCATTGCGGCCTCCTGCAACCGAGGATCGCATTTTCCGATGACTTCCAAGAGCGTGTCGAGGTTGTCGTCTATCGCCTTGGAGTCATCTAGGCTCAACTCCATGAGCTTACTCTGAGGCTAGACAAACGTCTCCAGCTCGTCGAAAAGCTCTAGAATCGGGGTTGTGAATGACTCCCACTGTTCCCTATTGTAGACTGTCCATTTGATGTCTTCGACATGGGTCGCGACGCTGGGATGCCTCTTCTTCACTAGCTCTTGAATTTTCAGATCCAAGCGCCTGAACCGAGGTGGACCTGGATCGACTCCGTTACTCTCCAAAGAAGCTAACTTCTTATCGTTATCCTTGGGCTTCGATTTGAGTGAATCCTTTTTGGCCTTCTCAAGGACCGCTTTGGCTCTATACAGCAGGTCTTCAATGTGGTTGATTTGATTAGATCCCCCTTTCAGAACCAGCTTTGTGATCTGGCTTTTTTTCGCGTCGCCTGAACCCCCATCATTTACTCCGAAGTCTTTGTTCAATCCCGCGGCTTGGGCCCATCGCGACAATCGGAGCTGGAGAATCGCTGGCTGTGCCTGGTAGAGCTTGAAGTCGCCTCCGAATGGTCTGGAGATTTGGATGCACTGAAACTCGTGGATGACGGTGAACAAAAGGGTGGAGATGGTGGACATTGTGGAGGTGTTTTCAGCGCGAGTTGCGGTTCAAGTCGTCGGTTCACTCGGAACTGGAGACTCATAGTCGAAATGCAGGAGGGCAGGATTACTTGCTGTACTTACCACCTTGGTCCTAGGCTTTACCATGCTACCTCGTTCCTTTAGGCGAGTCATCCAACCTGGCGCTCGTCTACAAAGTACCCGCCCACCCACGCGCTCACCAACAACCGGGTTGACTAGTCTGGCAGTCTGGCCAGTCAACTCGCCCAATGCAGATCACTAACGGGCTTTGGGTTGCAATTTGTTTCAAACCCCCATAGGCCCGACGAATAAAAAGAGCGGATAAACAGGCTCCCATGTCAGCTAATGTAGCTCTGGGGCTTTGGGACAGATGATGATCCTAAGGTTGGCGACAAAAACCAGACGCGTTGAGGCAGCAGGGGGAATGCTGGATGTTCGTTTAGGCCTATTTGGCGCTGTGGGAGGAGGTGATCAATCACTATTCGTACAACTGCCGTTTACGACTCCACAACACCCTCGATTCTCATTTTAACGAAAGGCATTCTTGCCGCGCTGCTCAGACTTATTGCCTAATGCAGTAAAAAAAAGCCAAAGAGCAGTTAACTACTAATACAGAGATCACACTACGAAAAACCAAGAACATGGATGTTTTTAGAGAACCCCGTCGATCGACATACGATCCGTGTCTCGAATTGAAACCTCGTCCAAAGAAAGTAGATGAACCTCTTCCAGGTTTGGAAAGTCGCTTGGAGCGGTCACAATCAGCTCGATTATGTCCCTGAAAGTAGGCTCCGTAGCTTCATCAAAGGTCAGAGACTGCATGGGGAAGGAGAGCATGTCGGTGAGTAAAGTGCCGCCAGTTGTTAAGAGTAGCAAGGTGTGACGTTGCGCGCAATGCGAAACAGTGTTGCCTGTGGCGCTGCAGTAGTAGGCTGGTGGGTCCATATTAGGCAGATCAATAGTCAAGAATGGTATGATACGACCATAAAGGCCCAGGAGGAGAGGCTATATAAGAATAGGGAAGGTCGTAGAAGGATGAGGATATGAAGATGACACATCCGCCATTCCCAACATTGAACTATATCCCCTTCTAACCACCGAATTCTTTTCATCCATGTATATCGTCGCCATCACTGCGCTCTTTCAACTTTGCGCCTTTCATACTTTAGGATGTCGCCACTGCTGCCAAGCAACCCAGGCCTGGAAGACACTGACAACCAACGTCAACGCTCCAAGCATCACCGCTACGAAAAGACCAATAAGTGTTGCCATCATCGCATGCCTCGCACCGCTTTTCCGCTCCAACCACTTCTGGAAGTAACCTCTCGGCGTAGGGTTCTCGAGTTCGTCGTATAAGTCCAAGAGTCTGGATCCCCAATACTGATATATCATGGGCTCATTTGTCCCGGGCTGAGAAGGTGGGGAATCGACGATGCGGGCGATGTCTGGGTCAAACTTGGCCCTGGATACAAGAGTGCGAAGCATGGACTGTGACACTTCATCATCGGGAAACAATACGTCTTTGATGGTCGCAAGTGTTTCCAGTGCCAAAGGGGCAGGTATGCTCGAGCTATCCAATGGTTAGGCAACCTTCTGTCTAACTAGAAGAATGTGTCTTTTCCGCCAGTTGGAGACTAACCGAAGGCGGGTCGTTGGACCTCCCTGATGGCTTCCTTCTCCCTCATATGCCAGGTTTTCTTTCAGGACGCTCGTGTAGTGAAACACTGCCAAAGTTCCGTTTTTTGTATCCAGAAACAGGTGACTGCTGAGGTTGTCGGTGGGCACCATCTTCAGCTTCGCGATCTTCTTCAACCTCTTCGCCATTATCGAATGCACGTGGGTCTTGGCAGTATCGACGACGTCGTTTCCACCCGTCAGGCTAGGGAACTCCTGTTTAGGGAACACAGAGCTTATGAAGCTGGCAAGGGAAATCTCGCCAGGCCAGACAGGAGGCTGAGTGCCTGTTTCCAAGAGTCCGTCGGACTGGTTTTCAGCCGATGGCAAGACCATGGTGACAACACGAGCTGCAAGGTTGAAGGCTCGGTTTTGGTCGCTTAGCAGCGGCATCTGGCTTTCCTCCGCTGCTCTTGTGGCGAAATATCTAGCTGTAAGGCGCATCCGAGGCTCGTCCATGTTCTTCCTCAGTAGGACAACTATGTCTCGAAGGTCGCCGTGGGACCGAAGGGCAGGTTTGGATCTCCCCATGTCATCGGGAAGATAGTACGCGGTGACGTTCCTATAGAAATTGAAGAAGGGTTCGAGTTTGTTCGCCCGCAAACATGGGCAGCCCGCCGAGACCAGGAAGCAGAAGCCACCCTGAACCCACTGCGAACATGGTGACCAGCCCCATAAGGCGTCGCAGATATTTGCAAGATCTTGGGGCGTTGCATTCGCCAACGGATAGAGTTCTTGTGTGGCCTTGTTCATGTTTCATAGCTCGACTGATCGGTGAACGCATGGATCAGTCTCCTGAGTTCTTGCGTGTCTCGGAAAATGGGAAAAGCGGGAAATGAGTAGGCGGCCCTGTTGGCTGACCTGTCCGCCTTACTTTCGTCATCAGGCTCTGGCAGGCTGCACAGCCTGAGGAGGCTGTAGGCAGACCAATAAAAACCCATCGTTCTGGCATAGCCTCAGCAAACGTTCCTCAAGTTACTTCGAACTTCACTTCTCTTGTGAACCCCGCTTCTCAGGAGGGCAGATACTTTTGCTTCACAATCCCATCCTTCGTCGCCAACCGGAACCACCGTTCACCACTTCTGTCCGACGCTCATCAACAAGCTAAAACCATCGTTGGTCGACATGAATTCTTCGACTTCGCAGATACGAACTGTGATCGGTGGGGGCAAGCATGTTTCAGAACCACCAGATTACCAGGGGGCGGCTTCGTTTGGCAGGCAGACTGATTCTGGCTATGCCTCTCAGGGAGCGACGCCTGCTTCGCATCCTCCAGTGGCGACTCCTTTGGTCTTCGGCAAGTTCCCGTCAGAATCCATCTGGCCACTATCGAGCAGAAACGAGAAGAAAGAAAGGATTGTGTTCTCCGACCTTGCCGTCGATAAAGCAACCACCGACCGATTCACTGCCATTCGACCGCATTTCGAGAAGCTCCTACTTGAATACGTTCGCAAAGGCCAGAAGCGTGGAGCGAGCTTCACCCCGATTTCGACCCGGCTGCTCATGATTGGATCATCGAAAGAAGACGCTGTGGCCGAGATAGCTGTCTTCTGTCACCCCGATCAACGAAAAAGGTTGAAGAAGTTTGCAAAACTTCGAGGGGTCACAGATCTCTGCCAACCAGACGACCCAGGAGAGAAGACGTTCCGAATAACAGTCTTTGGCAATGCGCCGATGCTCTTGGCCAGGCTGGGCGAGTCCAAAGTGGCAGTGATTGCTGACCATTTTCTCTTTTACGATTTGCCATTGACGCTTTGCGGAACTCGAATCATTCTCCGAAGTCCTTCAGGGCAAACGAGTAACGCTACTGTTGGGGGTGTTATCAAAATAGTGACCGAGATTGGCGATGTTCAATGCTATGGAATGACAGTTGGACACGCGCTTCAAGAGTTATATAATAGCGATGCTTTTGACGATGAGGAGTACGACAACGAAAAAGACGACAGTGATGACGAAGACAGCGACGACAATGACAGCATCGATACCGATGACAATAGCGATATCAGCCACGATCCATCCCTGATGCGTTCGCTCACAGACTCTCCGTCGTCAGGTTCGTCAGTTGGCCCCAGTTCCTGGGGGTTTCTCGAACCATTGACAATCGGGGAAATCGTCGAGCCATCCATGAGGACAACGGAAGTGGCACACTACTACGACTGGGCTCTATTTCGCCTACTCGACGCTAGCCGCTACGAACTGAACAAGCTGCTGTCAGAAGAAAGGGCAAGCATTACTCTCACAAAAAGAGCACCTGGGGAAACCGGCAGGAGGTCGGTATGCATGATGGCTGGCCACACCGCCGTCAAGAAGGGCCATTTATTGCCGTCGCCTGGAAGGATTGTCATCAATCCAGGCCGAGACTTCGTCGATAGCTACATGATCACAATCGACGATGGAATTGGTTAGTTCACATCTATTTATCTAGTCTTGGGGTTAAAATGCTGACCAAACCTTTAAGGAATTTGTGAAGGAGACTCGGGGTCCTGGGTTGTGGACGCCGACACCTTCGAGCTGTACGGCCACCTTGTCGCTTCGGACATGTTTGATTCAGGATACGTCATCCCCTTTTCTGGCGTTTCTGACGACATCAAACGAGAGTTCCGTGCTCAATCTGTCACTCTACCCAGCATGGTCGACATTTTCTGTGCTCGGTACGACGAGATACCGATAACCGCAGCGCCCACCCCAGCGCCCAATGTACCGACGAAAGACTCGTGCATCGATTCGGGGTACAGTTCAAACCCTGCGGTTTCGAGGTACATCTGAAGGGTCAAGATATTGGATGAAAGGTCTTGCTTTTTCTGGTGAAGTAGGGCAAAAAAGGTCGGTTTTAAGATATATCGATTTAACAAAGAAAAAGCGGTTTCAAGGGGCAAGGCATTCCCTTCATTGTGGCAAGGGGAGTAATAACGAAAACCGGCCTGTTGCTTAGTCGGACCTCGGGCTCTAAATTAACTTTGGAGTAATTTATGTCTTATGTATAAATGCGAACTTGTCGTCAAGGATGAGATAGGCACGAAAGAGACTTTGTTGCATCAGAAAGGAAGGGTACATTGAGATGTAATGGAAGCTCTTCATTTCTATCTAACTAAGGGCTCGCGGCAGACCTATTTGTAGGTTGCTCTCATAGCTATGATAAGATTCTCGTTAGACCGGATCCCGAGGGATCCGGGTCTTCGAGACCGGCTTGTTAGGAAGCCGGGCCTTCGAGACCGGCTTGTTAGGAAGCCGGGCCTTCGAGACCGGCTTGCTAGAAAGCCGGGTCTTTGAGGCCAGTTTGCTAGAGATCCGAGCCTTTGAGACCGGGCCGCGGTCTCAACAGTTGCTGGGTGTGACAGACTTCTCTAAGGCGAGGCACATTCACAGCAGCAGCACCATCCAACCCCACGGTGTTAGTAGTGATAAGTCAAACCTAGTAAATCAACAGACGGTACTATATTACCATAATCAATCCTGTTTCGTCGAAGACGTGAACACGCATGACTACAAAAGCGCTATTTTCCAACTGTTCGTGTAACACATCCTCAAGTGGATCTCTTGTTGCTTGGCGCGAGATAAGGTACCCTACACCTCGGCTTTCGATTCTCAGATTTAGAAAGCTTGGGTGGATTTATTGATATAATTAGGCAAATTGAATCGAAACAATGCGAGTATTTAGCCGTGTGATTGGTGTAGTTAATTGTTGATAAGAGACTCTGAGCACTCCAATAAAGATTTGAATCCGAACCGCCAGTGCTTCATTCCCGAGTGCTATTCGGGTTTCGGGTTTGGGTGAAATAAATATTCACAGGAGGCACAACCCGTAACAATGTCCTGGCTTTATGCGAAAGAGCCTCAGGAAACTCAGGCAAAATAAGAATCAATCAATAACTTGTCTAAGTTAAACCCTTCTCAACTATCACTTTTACTCACTCAATGACATCCTCGAGAGACGACACTCACCTTCCAGCTGTGGCCGTCAAGCCACGGCACGGCGAAGGACACCTTTTGCACCGATCGCTCGCGCAGAAACCATCCATGGTCGCGTCAGCCAGTGGAATTGAGCTGAAACTTGCCAGCGGACAGACCATCGTTGATGCCTGTGGTGGTGCCGCAGTTGCGCTGATTGGCCATGGGAACGAGGAAGTCACCCAGGCCATGGTCGAACAGGCGCGGAAAGTCAGCTATGTTCACACGCAAGCCTACACGACTGCTCCGGCCGAGGAACGTGCCGACATTATCCTTGAAGGCAACCCCTACGGCCTGGAGAAGGCGTTCTTCGTTGGAAGCGGGAGCGGGGCTGTGGAGTCGGCTTTGAAACTGGCTCGACAGTACTTCTACGAGAAGAATGACCGGAGCGAGTCCATTTAGTCTCGAGGCAACAGTCCTACCATGGAAACACCATGGCGGCCATGTCCATCTCGATGAATCAGGCCAGAAAAGCACCTCACCAAGGCTTTTGCTATCCCAACGTTTCCCACGTCTCACCCGCGTATGCCTATCAGTACAAGCACGACACGGAGTCCGAGGCCGAGTTCACGGAAAGACTGCTTGCCGAGCTAGAGGCCGAGTTTTCGCGCGTCGGCTCCGAGAAAGTGGTCGCGTTCATCGCCGAGACAGTGTCCGGCGCGACGCTGGGTTGTGTCGCGGCGCCGAAGGGCTACTACAAGGGCGTCCGGGCCCTCTGCGACAAATCCGGCATCCTGCTGTTCCTGGACGAGATCATGTGCGGTGTGGGCCGGACGGGGACGTACTTTGCCTTCGAGCAGGAGGGCATTGTGCCGGACATCGTCACGATTGCGAAAGGTCTTGGCGGCGGATACGCGGCCATCACGGGCGTCCTAGTGCACGAAAAGGTGGTTGACGTGCTCCGTCAGGGCTCCCAGGTCTTCAACAACGGCCACACGTACCAGGCGCACCCGATCTCTTGCGCGGCCGCGCTGGCGGTGCAGCGGATCGTCCAGCGGGATCGTCTGATCGCCCGGTGCGCCGAGATGGGCCAGGTCCTGGAGCGGCGGCTGCGGGACGGTGGGCGACATTCGCGGCCGGGGGGCTGTTCTGGGGCGTCGAGTCTGTGAGGGACAGGGCGTCGCGGGAGACGATCGCGCCGGGGGTCGGGTTTGGCGCGCGCGTCCAGCAGATTGCGTTTCGGAAGGGCGTAGCCGTCTATCCGGGGGCTGGCACGGTGGATGGCGTCCGCGGCGATCATCTGTTGGTGGCGCCGCCGTTCACGGTGACGGAGAGGCAGCTGGAGCGCATCTGCCGGGTGCTGAGGGAGGCGGTTGAGGAAGCCGAGGGTTGTCTGCGAGATGAAAGTGAGTGTGATTCGGTTTGAGAGACGACAAGAGACGGCGTAACAGATAGATAGATGTTATACACAATCTGGTAAATGTATCCTCATTCTCATGTCCGAGAAAAGCCTCCTCCCTTGGCCCTTGATCGCTCTCAACTGCCGTGATAGACAAGTTAGACCCACCGCCGATTGCACATTTCACCAACACCAACCCCTGCTCTGCCTTGCCTGCCCGGACGACACAACGCCTCAATTCATACGTATCAGTTACCCCGCTCATGTGACTGCGTTGACGAGGCTCTGGTGACAAACTAGACAGATGACGGAGAGAGTCGTCTCGCTCCCATCTCAGCTCCTTCAACATTCCCCCTCGCTATACGCAGCCATCTCCAGTCCAGTCCACTGCCCTCACCAGCCTTCTCCTCGTCCTCGTCCTCGTCCTCGTCCACAGCCGCCTACCTCTCCTCCTACCTACTCAGCCATGGAGCGAGGACAACCCAGGCCCCGCCCGGTCGGCGACCCGGAAGTCCACCCGACGCACCGCCTCGAGAACGTCAAGGCGGGCGACACCAGCGTGCAGCTGCTCGTCTCGACGCACGACGACCTCTACGACGTCAAGAACATCGCCGCCGGCGCCAACTCGTGGCAGGTCATCGGCGCCTGGCACGACGAGTCGGTCCAGGAGCTTGGCAAGATGATCAGCACGCGCCAGGCCGTCCTGAACGGCGGCACCGCGTTTGGGTCCAACCACGGCGCCGGCCGCACGCTCGGCAATGGGAACCCTAGGATCGGGCGGCCCCAGGGTACGACTTAGACCACCGGGGGGGGCTGGGGGAGGGCGGCGAGGGAATCTCCACTGATGTGCATGGCTCGTTTTACCTGTCGAATCGTTGCTGAGGGATTGCCTGCGGCGGCCTGGGGGTGTTGATGATGGGTTGTCTTTGTCGATGTTGAGCCGGAAGCATGACGGCTCTTATGGTCCTGGTTGTTCACACTCCAGACGGGGGTTTGTGCCAGTATCTATAGGTCAGACGTCATTGTTTTGCGTCTCTTGCTGTTTGTGATGTTTTCTGTTTGTATTTGTTGAGACGTCCATCAATCGAGCCCCTGTCCAAGCCAAGCTGATGCTGCGCTTATCTGTGCATCGTCCACGCTACGGTAGCCTGCATCTTAATTAAACTCTCATCCCGCTGCATTACTAAACACACTCTCGTCGCGTCTCTCGTCATCTTTCGTCAAGTTGGAAGCTTAGCCCTAAGGCAGCCTATTGAAGCTGCTGCCAAGCTGGGTAGTAAGTAGTCGGAGCAGCACACACCAATGACAATCCAGATGACTGTTGCATCCATTCCACTAAATATCCCTAGCGCATAAGAGCCCCGAGCGTCGTCTTCCAAGAGAGCCGGAAACAAAATCTAGGAAACGAACCACGATCTCACTGTCCAGAGCTCGTCATACGGGGTCGCGTCGCGGAGGAATGCCAGTTGTCAGCGCCAAGTCCATTGGCCGTCTACGCGCTTTGAAGTCTTCTCCACCCCGGCCAGCGACGGCAGTCAAGTCATGGTTGAGGTGGAGGCAATCACGGACATTCCTCGCCTTGTCTTGCAATCCTTGGCAGCGTACTTCATAGATTGTAGGCCTTCCTCCTGAAAACACACCTTTTCGCCCTATAGAACTATCCAGATGATCTTAATAAACCCCGGAGGAAATGAGTCCTAGCATCAACGAATTTTAAACCCGTTTCATCCGTAGCCTCCATTCACTTGCTTCAAGCTTAGCTTCTCCGAAGTCCGATCTCGTCCCGAAAAGCCCGCAATCGAGTCATGTCACGTGATCGAAACTTTGATATCTCCCCGCCCACTTCCATCAGACAATCCTCAACCAAACGGCGACAAGGCCTCGCATCTTCCCTCCGATAGTCGTGTCTCTTCTGAGCAACGCCGTTCTCCAACATGGGGCACCTCGTAACCGTCGCCACGTGCTCGCTGAACCAGTGGGTTCTCGACTGGGAAGGCAACACGGACCGCATTATCAAAAGCATCCACCTCGCCAAGGAAGCGGGCGCACGGCTTCGTGTCGGGCCTGAGCTCGAGATTTCCGGCTATGGTGAGCTTAACTCAACCCTTCGTTGGTAGATGTATCAGTTTTGCTGACTTTGAAAGGATGTCTTGACCACTTCATCGAGCAGGACCTCTTCCTGCACTCCTGGGAGATGGTCCGCCGCATCCTTCTGGATACGAGTTGTTACGGCATCATCATCGATGTTGGCGCGCGTAGGCCTTCCTGATTCTGTCGACTCCTGGGCTGCTTGTTTTATTGCGGAAACTTGGGATAGCCAAAAGTAAACTCAGTCTGGAAAGAAATTGCTAACTCGCTTCGTAGCTGTCCAACATAGAAATGTGTAAGCAACCCTAAGTTTCTAGGAGCTCCAAGAAACCAGACTCTAACTCTTACCTTGTAGCAAGTACAACTGTCGAATCCTCTGTCTCGACGGGAAGATCCTGATGATTCGACCCAAGATGTTCCTCGCCAACGAGTATGAACTCCTTTCGAAACCAAGTGTGAATCTTGAGATCATATCTAACTCCAAGTAGTGGTAACTACCGTGAGAATCGTTACTTCACTCCCTGGCTCCGTCGCGGCCAGACCGAACAGTATCATTTACCCCGCATCATTCAGCAAGTCGTTGGCACCACTCACGTCACTTTCGGAGATGCCGTCATTTCCACCCCCGATACCTGTCTCGGTGCCGAGACCTGTGAAGAGCTGTTCACCGTCAAGGCGCCTCATCTGGATATGAGCCTCGACGGCGTGGAGATCTTCACCAACTCTTCTGGCTCGCACTTTACTCTTCAGAAGCTCCGGACAAGGCTCAAGCTCATCACCGAAGCCACCCGCAAGTGTGGAGGTATCTACTTGTACGCCAACCAACAAGGTCAGCTACCTCTACTGTGATATGTGACCCTACGTAAAAGCTAACCCAATTTTAGGCTGTGATGGCGATCGTCTATACTACGATGGATCAGCCATGATCATCGTCAACGGAGAAGTAGTCGCACAAGGCTCGCAGTTCAGCCTCAACGACGTCGAAGTCGTCACTGCCACTGTGGACCTCGAGGAAGTGAGAGCCTATAGGTCATCCTCCAGCCGAGGTCTCCAAGCCGCTCTGTCAGAAACCAAGTATGAGAGAATCCAAACGTCCTTCGAGTTCAGCACCGACGAAGACGATCTCAACGTTGCGAAGCGCCCGACACCACCCATCAAGCCTAGACTGCACTCTGTCGAGGAAGAAATCGCCCTGTGCACGGGATGTTTCCTGTGGGATTATCTGCGCAGATCTGGTGCAGCGGGCTTCTTGGTGCCGCTGAGTGGCGGCATCGACTCATGCGCCACGGCTGTCATCGTCTTCTCTATGTGTCGCATCATCATTCAAGCTATTGAGGACGGGAACGAGCAGGTCATCGAGGATGTGAAGCGTATCGCCAAGTACTCCGACAAGATCCCCAAGACTGCGCAGGAACTCTGCAACCAGGTCTTTACCACTATCTACATGGGCATGAAGACGCAGAGTTCGCGAGAGACTCGTCAGCGGGCCAAGGACTTGTCTACTGCCATTGACAGTTACCACGTGGACATGGATATCGATGATGCATATAACGGTGCGTGCTGCGAACCTCTAACCTTGGACCTATAGAGCTCAGACTGACATGAAAAATAGCCCAGAAAAACTTCATTGTCAGCGCGACCGGCTTTCAGCCCCGGTTCAAGGTCGAGGGCGGCACGCACCAGGAGAACCTGACGCTGCAGTGTCTGCAGGCTCGTATCAGAATGGTCACTGCCTATGAGTTGTAAGTTATCAACTGCAACATTTGGACGATGTCATGTTTGATGTACTAATCTGCCGTTCTAGCGGACAAATCCTTCCCACGGCAAGAGGACGTCCCGGGGGCGGTGCTCTCCTTGTTCTTGGCTCGGCCAACGTCGGCGAGGTTTGTTATCCTCCAGACCCCGTTCCCTAAACGTGATACTCATTTATCGTTCAGAGTCTCGTCAGCTACCTAACAAAATACGGCAAGTCTTTATTCCTGCTGTCTCTATAATAGCGGTACTAACTCTAGATAGATTGCTCCAGTGCCGATATTAACCCCATCGGCTCCATTGACAAGACAGATTTGGTATGTATATGTCCCCTTGTGCTTAGGATTCTCACTAACAGGGTGTGCCACATTTAGAAACGCCTGATCTCATGGGCCGAACAACCAGAGAACTTCAACAGTTAGTTTTCCCTCCCGTCGATGTGTGCGCAACTTCCTTACTCATGATCAGTCCCTTGTTTGCGTGAATTCCTTGACGCGATTCCAACCGCCGAGCTTGAGCCTATTACCGACACATATGTACAGAGCGACGAAGCAGATATGGGTCTCACTTACAAGGTCACTATTCATTTTCTGTCTCGCATCGTATTGCACTGCTAACAACTGAGCAGGAGATTACAATCTTCGGCCGACTACGGAAGGTCAACAAACTAGGACCATTCGGTAAGAACCAGCAGGATGGAAATCTATTCACATCCCCACGTGCGAATGCTGACTATTGTACAGGCATGTTCCAGCGCCTTGTGCATGACTGGAGCGCTGACCGCGTGCCTGGGCCCGAGGACGATGACCCGTTGTATACTCCCGCTCAGGTTGCCGAGAAGATCAAGCTATTTTTCCACAAGTATCAGATTGGCCGACACAAGAGTAAGTTGACGTGAAAGAAGTCATGACTTAGCTGACCCTCTTCTAGTGACAACATTAACACCCTCCGTCCACTGCAATGACTACAGCCCTGATGACAACCGATTTGGTACGTTTCCCTTGTGAATGATGACAGCAGCGCTTGATGAAAGTACTGACTTGACCCCAGACCTCCGCCCCTTCTTGTATCCCCTTGCCTGGAAGAGTTGGAGCTTCAAGAAGATTGATCGGGAATTGGAAAGGATCGAAAAGAGCAAGGCCAATAAGTGAAGCTACATGCCACGGACCGGATAGCTGGGTTGCGTTGGCGCTTTTACTTGGGATAAATCTAGAGAGGCTGCCGGTATGACATAGATGATGGATTCCACAGTAGATAGACGCCCGGTGGCCTGTTCATCTCCGCTCCCCCGCAGTAGAACCAACGATAACACATCAATTCGTAAATTGTATATTCAAATCGTAGCTGTTTAGTTATAAGCCATACTCACGGTTATACACGGAGGATGGAGCCGTGCAGGCGGAAGTGACAGTTCTGTTTGTAGATACTTCGCAATGTAGAATGTACGACTTTCCCTGGTCCCCTGGAGATATGACCAATGAAAAACAAGTCCGACCTGGCCACATCAGAAGAATCGCCAGTTACGTAGGTAACTTGTACACTTTGTATGCCTGGTAGGCCTTTATCAGCCCCAGCCCTCACTGTTCAGACGCCTTTGCCCGGCTTCTGTATTTCTCCTCCCCATACACAATCGGTGCCAAGAGTTGGGGTCTCTTTGTCGTCAAATACATGTTCGATAAGTGACGATAGCTTCCTCTAAGCCTTCGGGTTGTACTTACGACTGTTCTGTTTCTGTTGACTAAGACCGCTCGAGGAGTATGGAGATCGCCCGGTCTGATAAGTAAGTCTTTCTCAAGACCGTTGATTTTTAAGTTGAGACAGTTGTGCGCGGCCAGAAATTAATATCGAAACTATTACGGCCTTACAAGGTCCCAGTTTGCCCCTCTAATACTCCATTACTTATCTAGACTGGTGTCGTATATCACTACTACTGCAACTTCACCGCCGATATGCCTCTGGCGGCCACGGCGGCCACGGCCCTTCCCCAATAATTTCGACATCCTCCAGCTCCCGGCGACGACGAGATGGCACTCCGTCCGACGTGTCTGACGACGAGTTGTCTCCTTTATTGGTGAAGTGTGCGGCCCAGACACGAAGGACTATTCCGATGCTCAGAAAGAACGGAATGAGCTGAGCTACAGTGGTGAAGTCGCTAATGCCATCGATGTCGTTCCATTCAATGGAAAGCTCGATGGCGGCGACGAGCACGCCAAAGACGGCAAAGCCGCACAGGGTACGTGCTTCGTGAAGCAGATGGACATGTCTTCTCCTAGATGATGTGAGTCACTCTCAATGCCTTGGGTGAAATGCCTGCCAAACGCGAATACCTGACTCTGCTATAGTGGCGAGGATCCTCCTGGAACTGACAGCAGGGGTGAAACAGGAGAACAGCAACACACGCAACAAGAACGCTTATGTAGAACATGGCGGTAAAGGCGATGTACCTCTTGTCCTCCAGATTGGTCTTGCCAAATACAAAGGCGTATTGACGACAATCGCGGTCCAGGGCGGGCAAGTACGAAGTGTAGTACCAGGTGCCGACGCTAGCGTTGGTGACGAGGAGGGCAAAGGTCGAGGCTTGGTAGACGAGCCCGTGTTGTTCCTTGGACAGCCTAAAGGGATCCAGATTGGGGTTGCATCGGGTCAGGACGCGCCATACATGCAGAGGCATCTGGAAGAAGAAGAAGCCGATGGCGAGAAGGAGAGTGATGTAGATGTCCATGGGCTGGAGCTGCTCGCGGAAGACACGCACAAGAAGGCTGGTGGTGGCCGCGGCGGAGAGAAAGGCGCCGAGAAAACGCAGGTCGGGAAGGTCGTCTTCCTCGATGTACTCGACGATGACGGCGCCTAGCCATTGTATGTAGAAGGCAGTTCGGATGCCCAGGCCGTACATGTCAGGGCGGCCATGAGTTGGACAGAGAGGGGAGCCTGACGAAGGTTGGTCCATTCACGGTGAGAGGGCGACTTGCAACAAGGTCGACGATGTAGCCGTTCGAGGATGTTGCAAGTCGAGGAGACGGACGGAGAGACGGGAGATGGGAGACGCGGAGACGGCGGGCGTGATGGCGCATTGGGAATCTCGCATACACTTGTATGCCACGAGCCATGAGCCGTCCGCCGCGACGCGTGCCGGGGTTCGGGCTGAGAGGACGAGTCCGTGGCTCGCAGACGCAGACTGCAGACGGTAGAGCAAGTCAGATGCGGAGAGCTGTGAGCTGTGAGCTGTGAGCAGCGGGTATTGGGCATTGAACACTCCGTCAGTCAGTCAGTCAGACGCAGACGTGGACGAAGGCGCAGACGCAGACGCGCAACAGGGCAATGGCGCAACCACAATGCTGCATCCACCCACAATGCCGCACCCCGCCAGCAACCAACAACGTGGGTACGCCTGACAAGCCTGCGCTGTTGACGGCCCGACGCGGTGTTGCGGCAGTCCGTCCTGCTTGGTGCGCCCAGTGAAGCACCCGGTCAGCGAGTGGTTTGGTCTCACAGCTCGGTCAGCGGCCTCGTTGCAGACTCGCTGCACCTCGCAGTGGACGCGCCGCATGCCGGCAGCAGGACGTGGGGAGCAGTGTGGCACGCGGGAGCCAGCCAGAGGGGGCCACACATTTTGCAGCGGTCGTGGTGCTGGCCGCAGATGAGAGTTGAAAGATGGATGTGTCCGTTCGTCCAGTTGCGATGCGCAGTTGCGTTGTTTTTGCTGCTTGGCCGGCCAACCTGCAGCATGATGGACATGCGGGGATGAAACTGAAGCGAATGCTACTAGACAGATAGATAGACAAAGGAAGAGAGAAGAGAAGAGGAGAGAAGAGGGAATACAACTCGAAATCCGCCGAGAATACAAAGCATCACCGGTTACGCATCGTCCAAGTCTTGCTTGGAGCTGGCCATGCTGTGTCTGCCACTAGGAGCCCATTGTGTCTGACGGTGTCGCATGCCAGACCACGGAAATTCCCCCGTCAGCGAGACGCTAGACCATAGAGGCCATTCCGGAGTTGTTTGGGCGTTGCGATGCGACATGACAACGGACGCAATAAGATTGGGCGCAGATTCGCAGTTGGGAGTGTGATGTGTGATGTGTGATGTGTAATGTGATGTGAAGAGTGAGGATGCATCCAAGTGCAGAAGTACGTACCTCTCTTATCTCCACCTGATGGATGATCTAATCCGGGTGGGTCAGCCCAGGTCCACCCTCCGCAAGTCAGGCATGGCTTATCGATAAGACAATCTTTTTTTCTCTCGTCTTCCTGGCCGTCGAGAAAAGCAGAAGAAAAAACCATCCCACCTTTTTCCCAAACCAATCCGCCGGACAATCTTCAAGGGATCACGCAAACATGGCTGCGAAAAAACACTCCCTCGCTGAGAGCGAGGACCGGCCCGCCAAGAAATCCAAGGTCGTCGACGACGCCGTCGCGAAGGCCCGTCTGAAGAAGGAGAAGAAGGAGCGCAAAGAGAAGAGGAGGGAGAAGAAGCGCAAGGAGGAAGAGGACGGTTCGGCTGAGGTTGAGGTTGAGGTTGAGGAGGTTGAGCCCGAGGTGAAGATGGCCAAGAAGGAGAAGAAGCAGAAGAAGGTCAAGGAGGTCGAGGCCCCCGCCGAAGTCGAGGCTGAAGTCGAGGAGGCACCCAAGGCGAAGAAGTCCAAGAAGGAAAAGAAGGATAAGAAGAAGGCGGCCAAGACCGACGCCAATGCCTCCTCCAACGATTCCTCCAACGTCCCCTCCAACGGCACCTATGTCCAGACCATGGCCCTCTCAAACGTCCCCCAGGCCGACATCGACGCCTTCCTGGCCACAAACGAAATCACCATCACCGACCCCAAGACCGACGCGCCCACCCTCCGCCCCATCCTCGAGTTCCGCCACCTGCCCGCCACCAACCTCCTCGAGAAGAAGCCCTCGCCCTTCGCCGCCTACAAGACCCCGACCCCCATCCAGTCCGCCTCGTGGCCATTCACCCTGTCCGCCCGCGACGCCATCGGCGTCGCTGAGACCGGCTCCGGAAAGACCATGGCCTTTGCCCTGCCCTGCGTCGAGGCCGTCCTCGCCGAGTCCGGCAAGCACACCAAGGCCGTCGTCGTCTCGCCCACCCGCGAGCTCGCCATGCAGACCCACGAGCAGATGGCCAAGGTCGCGGCGCTCGTCAACCTCAAGTGCGTGTGCCTGTTCGGCGGCGCGTCCAAGGATGACCAGCGCGCGCAGCTGAGGCGCGGCGCCGACATCATCGTTGCCACGCCCGGCCGCCTCAAGGACTTCATGTCCGACGGCACCGTCGACCTCAGCGGCGCCAAGTTTGCCGTGCTGGACGAGGCCGATCGCATGCTGGACAAGGGTTTCGAGGACGACATCAAGCAGATTCTTGGCGACTGCCGGCCCCGCGAGGAGCGCCAGACGCTCATGTTCACCGCTACGTGGCCCGCCTCCGTACAGGCTCTGGCGTCGTCCTTCATGGTCAGCCCCGTCAAGATCGCCATTGGACCTGGCGGCAAGGAGTCGGCCGATGGCGCCGTTGAGCTGCAAGCCAACTCGCGTATCCTCCAGCACGTCGAGGTCGTCGAGCCGAGGGACAAGGAGTACCGCCTACTTGAGATTCTCAAGCAGCACACCCAGGGCAAGCAGAAGGATGACCGCATCCTGGTCTTCTGTCTCTACAAGAAGGAGGCCACCCGCATCGAGGGTTTCCTGGCCCGCAAGGGCATCCGCGTTGCCGGCATCCACGGTGATTTGCGACAGGAACAGCGAACGAGGAGTCTGGAAGCATTCAAGTCTGGTGCGACGCCGGTTCTGGTCGCTACCGATGTTGCCGCCCGTGGCTTGGATATTCCCGAGGTCAAGTTGGTTATTAACGTCACAGTATGTCTACCCCGTCCGATGCCGTGTCTTGACCCCGTCTAACTGTTCTAGTTCCCCTTGACTATCGAAGACTACGTCCACCGTATCGGACGAACTGGCCGTGCTGGCAAGACCGGCGAAGCCATTACCATGTTTACCGTCCAGGACAAGGCTCACTCTGGCTCGTAAGTATCCCGCTTCAGATGTTGGAAACAATTACTTACACTGTACAGCCTTGTCAACATTCTCAGGGGGTCCAACCAGGAGGTCCCGGAAGACCTTCTCAAGTTCGGAACCACGGTCAAGAAGAAGACCCATGACATGTACGGTGCCTTCTTCAAGGACGTCGACATGAACGCAAAGTCAACCAAGATTACGTTTGATTAGAAGATTGCCGTGGAGATAGATGGGCCTTATGATGGGCGAGCTTGTGGATCAATGGGCATGTGAATCATTGTTTGGCGGCTTTGCGGCCGCGGACGTATTGGAGGCACTCGAGGATAAAACGGCGCTCGAAGAGCAGGCTACAGGGAATGTTAGATGTTGCACGTTGCGGGATGCGGTTTTCGGATTTGTAAAACGTACATAAGAAGCAATACTGGGATTGTTGGGCCGGCAATTGTCACTAGAGTTTTGATGGGCTCGTCTTCTGCGCCCTTGTGAACCTGGAAATACCGGAGGACTAGGGCCGTTGCGACCGGCGCCGTTACGCTCGTCGCGCCGTCGGGCAGTAATGTCCTGAAACCAAAGTCGACGCCGTGACGCCGGAAGAAGCGGTGGATGAAGACGCTGCTCCAGACGATGCGGCAAAACATGTTGATCATGTTGGCTACCACCAGCCCGATGGCGCCGAGTGGGAAGATGCGCATAAAGACAAATGCCGACGAGGCAAAGGCCACAGAGAAGGCTCCCATCCAACCCAACTGCTGATGAACCTCGGCCTCGGTTGCGACAGAAGCTACGAACGACTCCGTCAGGCCGTTGAGGGCGAGGAAGGGAATGTAGAGGCAGTACGCCGCCAGCACGTCACCGGCACCGGAGCCAACCCAGCTCTTGCCGGCGACGATGGCCAGCAGAGGAGGCGCAGCGAACGGGCCAATGTTGATGATAATAACGGAGAGGAGAATGTAGAGCTTAAGAAGAGTGCGCAGGTTGTGCCGGGCCTCCGTTACGGCTGGTGATGGTTGAGCTGGTGCTTTGTCGCCGGCTGGGATGGGCGCGCGCGATTCCGGGGAGGACAGCAGACGGGAGAAGTAGCTTCGGCTGCTCTCCTCGACGGGCTGGAAGAGAAGACGAGCCAGCAGACCGCCGTAGTTGTTGGCCAGCGCGTACACGCCCTGGACCTGGGTGCTGGCCAACATGGAGACGAGAAAGGTGTCGCCCTGAGTGAGTAGATGCTTCACCACGCTCTGGGCCATCATACTCCCAGCGAGACTCATAGTCGCGCGGTCAAAGTAAGACGCCCAGAACCGGGAATCCTTGGTCGCTGGCATTGATTTGGGAAAGATGGAGAAGCCCATGGACGAGGCCAGGCGGTAGCCCGAGGCGAGGTAGACGAGCAGCAGGGCGGCGCCGTACGTCATCTGGCCCAGCGCAAAGGGTAAGACACCGAGATCGCGCTGCTGCTTGGACGCCCAGACGGCGGATCCAAAGACGACGAGACAGCGCAAGAAGGTGGCGATGGACTCGGCGGCGGCGCGGGTGCCGAACTGCAGGCGCATCTGCATGAGCACGAAGCACGGCTCTGAGAGCAACTCAACCATGGCCGCGATGCCATAGAGGTACAGCGAGTGGACGAGATAGGGGGTGGTGAGGGTGGCCTCGTTGGCGGAGGCGAGATACATCCACCCGAGGCTCAGACTGACGAGGGTTCCCAGCGCGATGGCGAGGTATCCAAGATTGACAACGGCCTGGCTCTCCGCGGCGGCGGCATTGCGGCCTGGGTCATCATCCCGTCGACTACCTTTGCGCTGGATGGCGACGCGGAGGCTCTCGCGGGCGAAGAATAGCACGGATAGGTAGTAGACCTCAAGCTGGGTAGACAGGCCGAGCAGCGGCGCGGTGAGGAAGCGCAGGAGCAGCTGGTTGGCGACAAAGGTGACGAGGCGCGAGGCGATTTGCAGGACGATGAGGAGCGAAGCGCCTTTGAGCATGGACGGGGTGGCGGCTGGGGAGGAGGGCATTTTTGCGCTTGGAGGGCCGGGTGAGGACGGCATGGTTGTGAGGCTGGTGGTAATGTTGAAGGTTGGTTGAGAGGGAGGAAGGTGATGGTGGTGTTGATATCTTGTCGGCGTGGACACGTGTTGAGGCTGAGGTTGAATGACGAGCACTGTTGATTTAGGGCGTAGGGCGCTATGGACGCCGGCTTATGGGGGATCTGGCACGCTAGACGCCCTGTAGCGTGCACTGACAGTTGACGTCAGTGGAGCGGGCGAGCATTCCAGTCGCTGTCTGAGGCTGACAGCTTATCTTCTGTCCTTCATCTTCAGGATACGTTGCTACAATGGCTTTTGCGATGACTTTTAGCATAAGCTGCCCGGTCAACGACTTGATTGATGAATAAATATGCGACCATTTTAAGTCAGCCATCTCATTCTCTCCTCTATCTCAAACGCAAAGATGTCTTCTCAACCCCTCTTCAGACCTCTTTGCCCATCTGTGTGACCTCTATGCCAAGTATCGACAGACGCAGGACCTCGAACAGAAAGGTATCTTCTACACGCAGGACTGCCACCAGATCTGTCGTCCCAACCCCAGCTACGCGGCCCAGGACAGGTCCACCATCATCCGCTATATCCGCGAGTCCGGACCACTCGTCACCGGTATTCTTCGGGAAGCCGGCCACCTAGACGCTAACCAGGACATCAGCTCGACGACGAGGATCAGCCACTACACGGTGCTGCCCCTCACCGCCGACGAGGCCCAGGACTTTGGCACGGCGGAACACGTCCGTCCCGCGGGCTTCTCGTCCGTCGCGGAGGTACAGGATAGGTCAAAGGCGGAGCACTGGGTGGGCATCAAGGTCGACATGTGGGACGACGACGGATATGATCGAGGGCTGCTCGTCCGCGCGAAGTACTGGTGGAAGTTGAACGCGGAGGATGAGCAATGGAGACAAGTCCTGCACGACATTTTGTACCTTGGCGTCCGCGACGGGACCGAAGGGAAAGACGGCGGAGTAGTCAAGAGAGATCCATAAGTTACCTTGGCTGAGAACAGCTAGAAGCGCCCGGGTGGGATCGAAGTAGCACTTGCTTGGGGGCTGCTCTGCTGATTCGAGAAGAAACGAGTGCACCCCGAAGTTGAGGACGAACATGTCCTGGAATTATTCAGCCGTGGCACAGCGGTTACCTGCATATTCTAGTTGTCGTTGCTCTTCTCTTAGTTCTGTGCGAATACCTCACCCACGTCCTAATCAACTTATTACAACATGTCTCAAGCGGCCTCAACCTGACAAGCATGAGACACGTTGGCCAGAACCCGTACTGGATAGCAGCCGTTCGCGACTTTCCCGTCTTTGCGGAGCGACATGAAGAAGCCAAGCCAGCATCGTCAGGTGCCGTGCGGGATACTGGTTTGACGCAGATCGCCTACGCCCACGATGCTGGCGAAAGGAACATCATTCAGAAGCTCATAGACTTTGGCTGGATTCAATACCGGAGCAGCTGCGAAGCCAAGTCAAAGTCTCGTACGACGAGTCGAAATCGCACGGCTGGGCAAACTTCTCTTTCCTCAATCATAACTTTGAGCGCCAGGATGTCAAGAGTCTGTACTCGTTGGGATGTTCATGTGCGGCAGTTGCGGGCTGCAGTTCAATACTCAAACACGTCTCAGATCTCATATCAATACAGCAACCAGCTTCAGGTCCAGATCTTCCAGAACGTGTTGCGGACCACGAGTAACTTGGCGCTTGCGTGACAGACGTATTTCACGCTCATCGGACGCATGACCTACTGCGACATGCTCGCGTACTTTGACATCGGCGACCGCGCCATGATATCCTGGTTCCGAAGTGCACAGTTCCCGAAAACGTCGTGGGGGCTGAGCGCGGTGATTGGACCGCTGGTCGTGCATCTTGTCCTGGTCGCTTTCATCTCGTTTGTGTTCCTTACTGGGACGGAAGTTTCCCGCGTGGGAGATAATGCCTGGCAGTGCCTCACGCAAGCTAACTACGGTGAAATGAGGGATGAATTCTGGGGCTTGACGCACAAAGAGGATGGTGATGTGAAGAAGCTCCTTAAAGCGGAGGGTTTGGATGGAGCTGTGCATGTTGGAGCCCTAGAGGAGTATCTAAAGCGCAAGGTTGAGCTGAAGAGGGTTGGGTAGCTAATTTAGATGTGATTATTACTTGTCACCTTGTGATATCTCTGGACTCTTTGTAAGTTATTGATGTCTTTTTTGGACATGTTCTATGGAAATCGTCGTAATAATGCCCAATCTTTGATGATCATGGCTGCAAATCTTCATCGTTTTGGTGTCTTGTTACGCTGCAACACATATCGGATCCAAACTCCAGGTTCCGAGAAGCCGAGCCAGTTCCGGAACACCCGGAATGGTGCATCTTAACTATGGTTCACAGGATTTGAACTATTTTTAGCACTGGGTATCGGATTAATAAGATAACTTGGGGATTGCGGATCATTTCCGAACTCATCCTCATCTTGCTATCCCCTCACCACAGATCCGCGACACAAGGCAAGCTTGTCTACCTCGCAAAATCCAGCTGTTAGTTAAATCTCAAGATACTACCAACATGAGCTCTTTTCCGCTCTCCGGCCTTGACGGGTACAAGTCTAAAACACTTAGCTTCAAGTCCACCCCAGACGACAGCATCAAGCTTGACGTTGTGTACCCAGAGCAGATAGACGATGCATCGCCGAGCACGGTGCTCCTGCATTATCATGGTGGCTTCTTGGTGAGTACCCAACAGCAGTACAAGCTACGCAGTATTGAATCTTGTTCTTAGATCTTTGGCGACCGATATTCTTTCCTGCCGCACTGGCTTGTTCACGCCTGCGTCGCTCGGAAATGGGTCTTCGTCACCCCCGATTATCGCTTGATCCCGGAAACCACCGCCCAAAGCTCCGTGGAAGACGCCGTGGACGCGTACGAATGGGTCCTTTCGTCGCTCCCGCAAGAGCTCGGCTGTAAAATCGGATCGGTCCTGGTGGCTGGCTCAAGCGCGGGAGGGTATCTGGCGCTGGCCACAGCCGCAGCCGTGACGAAACAGCCGAGTGGGCTCTTACTCATTTACGGCATGCTGGATACGACCTTTTCTCGATACACGAACCCCGGGACTTCTATATTCGGGGAACCGGTCTTTGACACAGCGCCGGTTCTAGCCGAGTTCCCGATAGCTAGTCGCGATGATAAAAGGCCGGTGTTGTCTGGATACCAATTCCGCGAAGATGCGCGAGTGGCACTGGCCGCGGCTCTCCATATCGACGCCTTATACCTAGACTACATGGTTGGTGTTCCAGGACTCGGCCGCGCAGTAGCCAAGGAAGGAATCGAGGCGATCCCACAGCATCTTAGGAACCTGTTTCCTCTCGCATTCGGCAACCTCGCAAAACTACCGCCCACGATGCTGCTCCACGGCAAGAATGACTCCGCCGTACCGGTGGAGCCGAGCATACAAGCTGCCGACAAGCTCCGAGCCGTCGGTGTCCGCGTGCACACGGAGTTTCCGGACGATGCGGAGCATGGTTTTGATGTTCGATCTGGGGATGTGGACGTCGAGACAGCAGACGGGGAAAAGATCGCTGCTTTCCAGAGCTTGAGGAATGTCATTGATTTTCTTCAATCTGTAGCTTAAGAAATGTCGACCAAGGATCAGACTGGCCTCTGTGATCCATAAGCAATACTCTTCCCCTGCTCAGGTCTTCAAAAGAACCGATCTTAAGAAAAGGGTTATTGCGACCTGTGAACGACTTTTGCTTGTGTGCCAACGTTACAATTGCTCAATCTGAAAGACCTGCCATTCTAACTAGGGATTCTCAGGTTCGGATACTCGTTCCAGATAAACGCCAACATGTACACCATATCAATACAGATAAAGACGAGTCCATTTTCCACTTGCTAACCAATCTTCCCCTCCATCTTTCTCTTCTCCATCATGGCTATGGCACATAGTCCACAACCCCACACGCTGGAACCCTGAGGGATGAGACGTCCTGGTTGCGCCGAGAAGAACCAAGCCGGCAACACCCTTCACAATCTCCAGACACTTAACCACCACTTCGTCCGCCTTGAATAGATCTAATTCCCCAGGCACATCGGTCACAACGTTCGCAAACGGTCTGCCTTTCGTCTTTCCATCAGGCACCAGAAGTCCCTGCTTTGGGAGCCACAGCGCCTGTCTCATGTGGCCCTCCACGCACAAGTAGCTGATGAGCGAGTCGGATAGTTCCTCTGCATACCAAAGCCGGTCGTTGGCATGGCAGTGGATAATCTTGAGTGCTTCGTCTGCTATAGGTCTTCGCGGTATAGTCCAGGTGATGACGGCAGAGTCGACGGAAAGCCACGTCCATGAGGGACAGCGATGGTCCAGACGACGTGGCTGTCGAGATGTATCTGACACATCCCTCTGCCAGAGCAACTCCTGCTTAAGAGACCTCCTCCACAGCCCAGCTTTGTATTCCGAGTGCATCTTCTTCTTATACTCCATCGCTATCGCGTGTATGGCCCGAGGCTTGTCTTCGGGAATCTGGAGGGATCGCTGCGTGTAGTTTCTCACCAGAGGCTGCCAGCAGTGGTGCAAGACCTTCTCGGGTTCCCTCCAGATCTCCGAGATGCACTTTCCGAACACGGCCGGGTCTACCCGCGGCGCAAGCTGCTTCAGTCCCTGCAGACCGTTGCTCTGCCGCGGATCTCGACAGGTCCTTCTCAGCTGCTGCGTCCCGTACTCGAGGATCCGGCACGCGTTGACGTGCTCCTGTAGCGTCCAAGCTCGACTGTGGATGGGCTCGTCGGCGGCATCGAGGCCCTGGTGGAGATTCAGCCCGCCGAGCTCGCCGTTTGGGAGGATATATGGGATCGTGGCGAGCTCGGGTTGGCGGGGGGCGAGAAACCCATCACGGCAGGTTTTGGCGCTTGCTGCTGAGATTGTGACGTAGGCCGTCTCGTAGACGTCGGACATGAGCTTTATTTCTTTTTCTTGGTCTTTGACGTCGTCTTGGATCGTGCAGAGGGAGTCTACCCAGAGGTATCTCAAGCCCAGTTCCTTAGTGACGGTTACGGCGTCCTTGATCGTCTGGGGTAGTTTGTTCGTTGGAATGTTCCGTCGACAGGAGTCGATATTCTTGGTCGTCAGCGTGAAGTCTTGGCTCCCTCCCCAGCAGTAACTCAGCGCGGCGTATTTCCCTTCCTGGTTTCCCTCGGTCTCCATCAGGTTGATCTTGTCATCTTCGATCTTGAGCACCCGCGTCGGCATGTATCCTCTGTTGGAGCCTCGACACGGCACATGTGACCTATGACATTCCTTGAGCCAGTCGATCGATAGCTGGAAATTCTCCCGGGAAGCGACGTCGCTGTTCAGTGGTCTCCCGGCGATGTGCTTGGCAGCTGGCGTGTCTGAGAGATATGTCAACTAGGACAGTCAATGCCATCGATGCCCTAAAGTCCTTACCACTGCTCACAAAAGCTTTCATCGAGCTATGCGGCTCATGTGATTTGTGGGTGGATGTGAACTTGATCGATGATATATCGTGTCTGTTTCCGTGAGGGTGCATAAGCGATAGAGAAAAGCCATCCTCTGCGTTATCGCGTAGACTGGTGCTTTGCTCCAGCCACTTGAAGACTGTGCATCCATCCTTGGCGGCTTCTTCCACGTCTGCCGCAGCGAAGACCTTGCTTCTGTGCTCGATTGCTGGCTCTAGCTGCCTTGCGTCAATGAACAAATTCTGGCAGTAGAAGCAGCTATGGTACCCATCGGGGACGAGAGACAGCCACTTGTTGGCGTCAAGGGGCGGCCGATGCGTGGAAAACAGGTTTCTTAGCCCAAAGGCCTTGGGTCTGAGCAGGACCGGGAGAAGATGGATCAGTTGACGGTACCAGTCCTCAATAGTCTGTTCCGTTCTCTTCAAACCAAACTCCAGTATCTTTGTAACCCATTCTTTTGTCAGGATCGGAAGTACGGAAGGGTTTGTCCATGCGGTCCGAGGCGAGATTTCTACCATGGTCGACTCGACTCGGCTTTTGTGGCTGGGGGAAACATCGTGGCCGTAGGTCAGATGAACATGATCGTCATCCTCGGCCTTGAACCAGCCGACGAGGTCGTTGAGGTTTTGGCTCCAAGGACCTCTCGGTCCCCGATTCTCGACAAGTGTAGATTGGACATGTCGTCCCATGATGTATGTTCAACGGCGACACAGACTGAAGCTGTTGAAGGATGGATATGATCACATATTTGCAAATGCAAATGATCGAATGGCATCCGTGTTTCCGCCAGAACGAAACGAGAGGAGCGGCATCGGTATCTTTCAATCTGCTCCTCGTCCTCGGAACCTGCTAAGAGCCGATTGGTCGCCGATGACATGGCTTGCCGTTGGTTGCTGGACCTAGCTAAATCATCTAGCTTGCATACAAACTATTGATTGATTGCATACGACTGCATGAAAATGTCATACGACACGTAACGATTGGCAAATCTACAGACATTCCACTATGCACGAGCGTCTCACCTACATAGGGCGACATGTTCGCCTGCACGTATGCTGAGCTGTGGAGCGCAGTCGACTCTGACGGTTGGACGATTCATTTTGGTTGTTCAGCTTGGCTGCTCGTAGGGTTGCTTCCGACCGTTTAGTTGAAATGGCTCAGTCTATGTGGCATTTGCTGCTTCTGCCATTGGATGCCTTCCCCGGACAACCTCCAGCGTATCGGCTTCCTCGGGATAGGGTCACGCCGGACATGGCGAGCTTACGGACAGCAACTGGTCCCCGATGATCTCGATGTGGACTAGTTGCCCTTGACGAATGCCGGGTACTTTGTTGTCCAGAAGTGCTGGCTGCGAGTATGTTGTCTCTGGTCATCCCGGTAGTCGATCTGACGTGGTTACTGGCTCGTTGCTCGTAGGGCTGACTGAGGCCCACGGATTCTACACAAGCCTTGTATCTAGATCATAGATGTAGGCTTGTGAAACCCTAAATTTTAGAGCCGGATTAACAGGTGGTAAGGATAAGCATGGTCCTATGCTGCGTTCAAGCGATAACCTAGGCAAACCGCCATCTCATCGTGAGATGCTACTCGAAATAGGATAGCGTCAGGGCGTCCATGCCCCCATCTATACCCGACGTCTCTTCAATACCCCATTTAAGCTGCAATTGACGAGATTGCTGACTTAGTCCGGCTGTAGAACATTGATTTATCAATGCAATGTTAATCTAGGGAGACAGGAATGGCTATATAACACCAACTTTTGCCCGACTTGGCTCAATATCCTCAACTCGCATCCTGCATCCTTATCCTTCTTTGTTCACCCGCATCTCGAGTATTTTACATTCCAAACTCACACTCCAACCGCCAACACGGTTTCCTTCCGCGCTCTCGCCACCTTGATGCTTATTACCGACAACCTGGCAAGGGGCCATGCCTGCACCTCCAGCAACTGTCTCGCTCTGACCCAGCTCTACTATCCCCCCGAAGCCGACTGCTGGGAATACAAGGTTCCCGTCACCGTCACCTTGGATAACCTCGTATTTGACTTCCCCGACTGGAAGGACGACTACGTCCTGCAGGACTTCCTCACCGCCGTAACCCCGCGGGCCAGCGCGGGCTATCCGAATCCTATCGTGGGCAGCAAGAACGAAACAGCCACTTATACCCTCGCGGCGTCGTTCTGCACCCCGAAAAAGGTAAACGGGAGTACTGTCATCTTGGCTACTCACAGCATTGGCCAATCTCGCACTCACTGGAATTTTGCCTACCGGCCTGAAGAGTACAACTTTGTTCAGCACGCCATCAACAGCGGATATTCCGTCTGGTTCTATGACCGCTTTGGCACTGGAGAGTCCGAGAAGTATGATATAGGATAGTGGTGAGGATGATTACAAGCAGCTAACATATTCCAGGGTCTCGGGCTTCACCAACCAGCTTCGCGTCCAAAAGGCCATCCTCGTGGAACTTGCAAAGACAGTCAAATCAGGCAAGTTCACCGGAACACTTGGAAAGCCGGATAAGCTGGCAGTCATGGGCTTTTCGTTTGGCTCGTTCATCACGCACTTCGCGGTGGCGGAGAAACCGGGTATTGCGGACGCTGCGGTTCTGACGGCCATCAACTACAACACCACAGGGCTCAATTCTAACGGACTTGTTCGTTCTTTTGTTCCCCGCGTTGCTTCACTTCAGAACCCGAGACGCTTTGGAACGCTCGACCCCGGGTATTTGACTTGGGTGGATACTATTGCTCAAATCAACACATGAGTCTGGCGACATGTTACGCTTGATTCATTGTGTCTAACATGTTATGACGCTTTAGATACTTTAAGTACCCGTTCTACGACACCGCTACTGCATCTTATTGCGAAGAGAACAAGCAAGTGTTTGCCATAGGCGAGATTCTCACTCTTACCGACGGGGATTTTGACGCAAGCGGCTTCACGGGTGCTGCGCTGGTGAGTCTGCTACCTGAGCAAATATGGAGAAGATACTGATCTGCGATTTTAGGCCATCACGGGAAAGAACGACTACATCATCTGCGACGGAGAATGCGAGGGCATCTTCGACGAGCCAACGCGAACAATTTGGAGCAACGCCAAGTTTACGCCGCATCTGCATCCAAAAGCAAGCCACAATTTCAACTTCCATCGCAGCGCCACGGGTGCCTATGAGGTTATCACCAGGTTCTTGGACTCCAATGGGCTCTGAGGCTAGCGTAAGCTCTGGGTGATAAACGAGCCGTAGTGAATGTGGTGGGTTCAGGCTTGGGAGGATATCAATTAGTACAATTCTTTCGTTAAATGTGGTATTTATACATCGCTTCCATAATAAACGCTAGAGTTAGTTGTGGAATGGTATGGCATGTTTCTGTGCTGCTGTGTCGTTGTTCAGAACCGTTCTGTCAAGACTGATACATATTGCCATGCTATGAATTGCCAAAGATTCACCATCCGAGGCTCCATGTACCGAAGACTCATTTTCAGCGTTTATTTGTAGACGTGAGACACTGTCCTCTACGCGCCGATTGGACACCCGCGTCTGTCGGTAATCTCTAGGGTGGGACTCGGGCTGACGTGTGAAAGATAGCGCTTTGCTTCAGCCGGTGAAGCGTGGGAAGAGAGCACTCAGCCCTATAGAAATCGATCAAATGGGCCTGCTGGAGTCTAGGATCCCCTGTCTCCGTAGTGTTGTAGCAGTCGGTCGTGCCGATGCGTTGGGCTGAATCCAAGGCATTTATGGCGATTGCCTTCCTGCAATGCTTCATAAGAGATATTTGACATTCTGATCCAGCAGCTCTTTATACGAGCGGCTTTTCTTACATAGTCTGCGTGGTAATCACCCCCATCACTTTAACCTCATTATCCATCCCTTTTGATCGGGAAACATCCCACCGTTCACGCAAAGATCGCCATGGTGGGCGTTCCCGGTCGCAGCAAAGGCTGCAATACCTGCCGAAAGCGACGCGTCAAATGTGGTAAGAAACCACAACGTCGTCCCTTCAGCACCCATTAACAGTACCCAGACGAGACCAAACCAACATGTGTCCGATGCACCAAAGCCGGCTACGAGTGTCTGGGCTACGAACGAGTCCGCCTCTGGCATCACACGTCCGCCGCGCCGTTCCCAATAGTATCTCCGCCCGTCTGGGACCTCGCACATCGACGCAACGCCGCATCAAACCGCGTCCAGTCTCCGCCCCCGGAGCTCAGCCTGGTCGCCTTCCAAGGCGACTTCTGCTTCTCCTTCATGTTCTCCAACTTTGTCTGGCGCTCCTACGGCGCTTTGTGGCTCGACCAGGCCGCGCAGGGAAAGCTCGGGGGCTTGGCCCTCGACGCGACGAAGGCGCTTGCGCAGGCCAACTTTGGGCGGCTGAACCACAAGGCGGACATTGAGCTGGAGGGCATGGTGCAGTATGGGAAGTGTCTGGGCACTCTGGCGGCGGACCTCGGAAAGTGCATGTCCATGGTGCAGCGTGCGCAGGAGCTGTTGGTGCCTATCTTGGTGTTGATGATGCATGCTGTGGGTTCAACGTCGACTGGGATAGATGGGATAACTGACGAGCAGTAGGCGTCGTATGCGGATCGTACTGGAGCTATGTTCCATCTCAAGGGAATCGCGAGGTTGCTGTACATCTGCGGACCAGAAGCTTTCCAGCAGCAGCCATATCTGAATGCATTCGAGGCCGCCAGATCCACACTGGTACAAGCTCTAGTCCTTCTGATATCGTACCGGCTCAACTAACAACGACAAGTAGCTCATCGCCGGCTTCGTCAGCAAGCAGCACCTCTTCTTTGACGACGAGAGGTGGCGAACAGTGCCCTGGGCGCTCAATCCGGCATACAAGACAGCGCAGAGCGAACTCCTCGACATGCTCGTGATCATCCCCGGGATATTGCATGACCACGCAACACTGGACGGCCCAGCACTTGTGGCTCCCTGTTCGTACGAAAAGATACTCGAACGAGCAGAGAAGCTGCTCTTGACACTCTTTCAGTGGCGATGGAGGTGGCAGGCTAACTCCGGTGACCAGGTCAGCGTCGACATTAGCATGACATGGCAACCCAACGGATCTGCAGCCGCCGTCCTGGGGTCCATCGGAACACCTCTTCATCTCGACCGTCTAAGATTCGGGCGCTTCGTCGCCGCCATCGAGATCATGCTCTACAACGCCACGCTAATGTGGCTCCTCGCCCTCCTCTGGAAGACAGACCCCCTCGGCGCAGGCATCCGCATCGAAGCATGCGCGACTGGCGCGGTGCCCTCGAACGAAGAAGCGAGATATGCTTCATTCGAGCCACTCCGCAGTCCCGGGGCATCCTTGACGGTACGCGACCCAGCGATGGAGGTTTGCCGCGCGTTTGAGTGGGTGACTCGACACCACAGCCGGAACAAGGACGCGTCGTTCCTGTACTTGTTCCCCGTGGGCATGGCTATGAGCGTCTTGGAAAAGGAGCCTGAGGAAATGGCGTGGGCGCAGGCTCTTCTAGACAAGAGCCCTATCACGGCGAATTATAGCCAAGGCAAGAATCCCGCGGGCTTTGGGTTTTATGTCACTCGTCAGGCCTTGCATCCTGAGGAGGTGCAGGCGACGCAGAAGTTGTTCTCGGTGCCTGATTTGGTGGCGGTGAGTAGTAAAGAAGTTAAGTTGGTAAATGATAAAGAGTAAATGACTTGGAGATCAATGTCGCAGGCCTTTCGATATACCAACTTGGCTATCTAAGTTCATCATCAACTCGTTCCCTCCGTATCCTCCAAGTGCTCTCCCCAAAGTACTACGCCTGAAAAGATCGTTCAATCAATTTGAGAAACTGGCCCTCACGTATCGTCATGTGTCATACCAATATGAGTGGGGGCTATTTAAACCCCTCGAACAGGTTATCGGAGCCGGAGAAAGAAAAGAAATCAGGAGGACAGAGACCACCAGGAGTATTTTCTCCCTGTCCATTATTTGGACCGTCCTGATTGGAGGAGGCCGCTTTGTGCTTTGACGGCCTGCTCTAATTTGGAGTCAGTTCCAGCGAATTTGAGTCACTCATCAAAATGAGTTTATACCGTCTGCTTCTTGGTCTCACTCCCTGCTTGCTTCTTCTCTTTGTCAAAACTCTTTCCCGTGTCTCTGTCTTTATCAACTTAGTGTATGCCTATCGTAGGCGGTTAATAGCTTACTTGAGGATCCCATCGTGGTTGGCTCTTGGTGCAATATCTCGTCTGTTGGGTCTCTTCATGCAAGTACCTCGTGATGTTTAGAATGCAGTGCAAGGAATGTTGTTCTGAGTTTGATACCTCTATGACTACACTGGATACTATCGTCATTCTTTCCATCATCTTTATACACGTCTATTTCTAAACGGATGTTCCACGGCTGGCTCCCTCCAAGCATTCAATATCCAAAGGCTTACCCGATTACCAAGACCAAGGGCGCTGCAACATGGCTGGATTGCATGTAGTCCAATAGATGTTCGATCACAAGTCTTCGGTGAAATTCAGCCTTGGAGAAACTCTACATATTATTTCAAATACTATGTATGGGGGGGTTTTGCGAGCAACCGAGCTACAATGGATGGAGGTCGTCAACTGCGAGAGGCCGCTAGGCCGAGAGAGGCTGGCATTGCCGCAAGAAAATCGTATCTTTGGGGCTGATGTTTGTCACATTGGCGATGACGTTGTTCTCGGCCGAGCCAGACTTCAAAGCTATGGATTCTGCGAGCAGCCGAGGGAAATTCGGTGGCGTAGAAGCTGGTGGTTGAGGAAACCCATGGAAGATTCAGCCCTAGGTAGTGGAGTAGACAGGGAAACAGGGATAACATCATCAGCATCGAGATAGCCCACACAGGAAACAATAGCCACAAAGCAGGAACCATGGAAGACTCATTGATACATGGAATCCTCCGCCATTGGTAGATCCAGTCGATAGATTCCATCGTTGACGCACCCGCAGCTTCAAACCCCTGTCGTCAGCAGTGGCTTGGCCGATGCTAGCGTCAGACCCGCCTGATGAGGAATCAGCAGCAAGGCGGAGTAGACCAATCAACTCTGGCTTTGGGAATGAAGCCATCTCCGTATGCAGTTAGATTCCGCGAGGTGCATCGGCCAAACCTGGGGCTTTCCAAACATCTCGGGAGTTGCACCACCAACGATGTTGTAATCTTGCGCGCCACGTATGACATGATTTGATCTCTTGTTGAGCCCGTTCGTGTGCTCAGGACAGGCGTGGCATGATCGTCGTTGAGTCAGGGGCGTCTAGCCTCTTCAAGCTACAGGATGCGAGCTGAAAATCAACGGTTGGACACCACGAGGCAGTCCGCATCACTCGGCACGCCTTTATGTCAAGGAGTCTAGTGACTAGAACTCAGTCCAGCCTTGGTTATATCCTTGTTCATCTTCTTCAGGTGTGGCTGACATGCAGTATTAAGCATGGCACATATTCCAAATGTGACGAGCATATGCCTTGCCGTCGAGGTATAAGAATGTGCCGCTCCTCCAAGATATACTTGCATCTGTTTCATCGACCACTGACATCATCAGCCTTACCATCTCACTTTGTCAACCTACAATCTCAGCCACAGCCCTTACAGACGTAAACTCCCACCATGGCCTCCATCCTTCGAAAGCTCTTCCGCCGTAAGAAACAAGCCCCCCTCGTCTGCTCCGTCTCCCTCGACGACCACGGCAACCCCATCGGTGACGACCCAAGCCACCAGCACACCTCCGCGTGCTTCATCTCCTTCGAGCCCCTAGCCGTGGTCGAGCTCTTCCAGTCACAGGGCTGCAAGTCGTGCCCGCCGGCGATCCCTGGCATCCAGGACGCCACGAGCCACCCAAACCTCCTCCTCCTGACCTACGACGTCACCATCTTCGACCATCTCGGCTGGAAGGACACCTTTGCCATGCCGGCTTCTGATCAGCGCCAGCGGGCGTACGTCAAGAGGTGGGATCGCACCAGCCTCTTCACGCCGCAGATTGTCGTCAACGGCGTGGTTGACGGTTCTGGCGCGGGCGGCAAGGATGAAGTCGACGGCATCGTAGGCCGTGGCAGGGAGATCCAGCGGGCCATGGACTGGCACATCTACGTCGATGCCAACGACACGGATGTTCGCATTGACTCGGACAAGTACGAGATCGAGCCACACGACATTCTCCTGGTACTGTACAACCACAAGGAAGAAACGGTCAAGATTGGCAAAGGCCCGAACAAGGGTAAGAAGGTCAAGCATCGCAACGTTGCTACCAACATCATCAAGATTGGCGAGTGGGCCGGTGGCAATCTCGTGACTCCCCTTCCCGCGCCCAAGTCGTCCATGGAGCCTGGACAAGATGCTGCAATTCTAGTCCAACAAGGCGCTGGAGGGCCAATTATTGCGGTTGCCAAGGTTTAGTGTGACTGCGAGGAGAGAATGAGGTCTACGTCACAAACCTGCTGGGCCGAGCTGGGGGTCGAAAGCAACAAAGGCCAGCATTATGTGACAGAATGAGTAGATGTTGTCGTATATCTTAATCAGAAACTGTTTATTTTATAGGCAGTTCATCTAATACTGTGCCTATGAATTTCCTGTCTTGTTTGTTATTATCCAATATTCACTATGAGGACAGATAGCTACAAGATAATCCTTAGACGAAGGCTACGACGACTAGGCAAGAGTAATTTGACGACCTAGACAAGAACATGTCGGGGATCAAAGGTCATCCAGCGTGCGAGGCATGATAGAACTATCTCTTGCTATAGTATGAGACCTCACTCTTTTCATCGTGTTCACGCTTGGTGTATCCAGACTGCTTAGGCCCCCAGTGCGGATCACCTCGGATCTGGAAATACGCGCACAAGGTCATGGTCTCTCTAGAGCAACTCCTACTGCGTCGTTCGGATCCCTGGGGCATCCAACTCATTTCGTGAGAACGCTAAGGCTCAGTCAACGCAGTTGCATCTTCAACTCAGCAAAGTCGATGACGTCGAGGTCATGACAAAGTCACAAACGTTCAGAGACCTTGCAATTTGAGAAAACAACGAAGCCTTGACACCATTGAGTGAAATTGGTGAAATATCATTCCACTGGATGAGAAGTTGGTGAAATATCATTCCACTGGATGAGAAGTTCCCCGGTACATGCCGTTGATATTTTCCGAGGCCACCACCTATATCAGGAGGGAGGCTTGTAACAATTTCTACAAACTCGAAGACGGTAAACCCAAAGAAGAAAAGCGCCAGTCAGTTCATCCAAGCACACCAAGGACGGTAATCTTTTCAGACTTTGGAGACGCCTTCGGAAAGATTGCCGTCGAAGTGGCGAGGCGAAGCGGCGGGGAAACCCTATCTTCACTTGAAGCACATTCTAGGCCCGTATGTTAAGGCAACCTCAACAGGGAATGGCGGAGAGAAGTGGACAAGCAGGGACCGGCGGAAAGAAATGGATACGATGATACTATGGGACGGCCGCCTTTCTGCTGGATTCCTAACTAACCAATGACCTTCCTCTTCTAGCGAGACTGAGCACCTACTCACCCATCGGCGTGCTCAACCCCGTTCCCGCCATTAATCCGTCCCTCGGCAAGCGTCGCCCTACCCTGAGTATGGACGAGTTCCTTCTTTGACGATTCACCAGCATCTGGCAAGGCCAACAGCGATCTCTGCTGGGAACCCGAACCCAAGCCGGAACCGACGGCGACACCGGTCCCGTTGCAGACTTGGTGGCTCTGGACCATCACGGACAACCCAGGCTCTGGCAACAGTTTCCCAGGTACCGACACTAGCACATTTTTCCAAATCTTCGACCACGATCCGAATTGCAACGAGGGCGAGAATAGCCCCCAGATCAGCCAATCCGAGGATCTAAGCCACGACGGTGACATCGGTATCCGACGTGGCGGCTGCGGTGGAGGCTTTGACGTGAAGGAGGTAGAGTTTAGGACTGAGATTGGGCACTGGAGTGAGTACAGTTGTCTCTGACAGGCTTACGTTGCTAATGTCATGTCTTTACAGCTGGGTATGCTAACCGCGATGGCGACCTGGTTGAAGCCGTTACCGGAGCAGTTGTCGGGAACTGCGTGCCAGGTAGAAGCCTTAACTATGACTGCCCCGGTCCAGGTACCCCTCTTGGTAAACGAAGTGGAGGATATGAGATCCGCGGCACTGCTGGTTTCTTCCCTTATTAAACAATACTATCAAGTCGACTGTGTCGGGGCGGGATGGGACGGTGTCATACAAAGGACTTGGCCTTTGTTGGCCTTCAAATAACATAAAAACGCCTGTCTAAGATGTGTTACAGTTGCTAAACCCAACCGAGTATCATACCATACTCCCTCAGTCTTCATTATCCCCACCGCTATCCGCAGACTCCTCGTCTTCCATTTTATACCCCCAGAGACGCTTTCGCTCTAACCCCCACCACCCGGCCACGGCCTCGGCCTCGACGAGCCATTTTGACGCCTCGACGCCGTGCTTGCTCTTGACGGCCGCGACGAGCGTCACCATAGACCACTTCAGCAGCGGGTCCAGCTCGAGCGGGTCGCCGGCGAGGTCGGTGAAGCGGAACTCGGTCTTCTGGTCCAGCGGCAGGACGAGCCGCCAGGGCGCATCCGCCGACGTGATGGAGAGCATGCGGCCGCCACCGTTAATGATGCCATAGTTCCATGCGCGCCGGCCGTTGTGGGAGGGCCGGTAGGGCCGTATTAGGGATTGGCCTTCGTAGTCCTGCGCCAGCTCCGTCGCCGCGGCCGTGTCGTCGAGGTTGAGCGAGCCGGTGTTGATGAGGAGGTCGAGGATGGTCGGGAGGATGGAGAGGGAGGTGGCGTTGGCGTTGTATTGCACGCGCGGGAGGTTCGGATGTCTGAAGACAATCGGTACTCGGAAGTTGCTGATATGGCCGTTTTCATATGTGCCCGTCTTGGAAACGTCCTCCTTGAAGGCTTGGCCGTGGTCGCCCACGAAAACAACCAGCGTCTCGTTGGAAATGCCCTGGTCGTCGAACATCTGCATCATCTCGCCAAGCCAGTGGTCGTTCCAGCGGACCGTGTTGAGATATTTGTTAAAGTCCTTGTGCCACCGCATCGTCCCCTGCGTATGGAGATACTGGGTCGACTTGAAGTCCCTCGGTAATACCCAGGGGTGATGGGTGGTGCTAGTAAAGTGAGAAAGAAACATGCGTTTGCCGCTGGACTTGGCGTCCTTAATGTACTCCTCCATGTGTCGCTTGAGGGTGGTCTCGGGATATCCAAAGTAGTTGATCTCTTCGAGATCGTCGTCCTCGCCCGCTTCCTCCTCGAGTCGATTCTTGGTCACGATGTGCTTGAAGCCAATCTTCCTGTCAAACTTGGCCTGTCGGTCGTAGTCGTCCGTCACCGACTGGAAGAAGGCAGGGTACCACTGCTGGTCCCTGAAGTCGGCCGTGGACTGGTTCTCCTTCATCTGGTTGAAGAGCTCGAGGACCTGCGGGATGCAAGGCTGGTAGCTCTGGGTCTCAGATTCCTCGAACTTGTCCACGGGCATCGGCCAGGTGCCGCAGTGGATGGCGGCCAGGCTCTTGGTCGAAACGGAGCTGGTGGTGAGACCGCCCACGACGTTGATTCCGCCGTACCCGTGCCTTGTCACGTCGTTCCATTCAGGCTTCGCTCGTACATAGGTCGTCCCATTGCCGCTGGTGAAGTTGCCGTAGATGCCCGTGATCTTCTCGGCGTTGGGTGATAATCGGGATACGCGCGCGTTGGCGGCTTCTCTCTCCTCCTCTTCGTACGATTCCATGATGAACCTGTGAATATCAGAGCCCTGCTGGATCGGGAAGAGCTCTTCGCGAAGGCTTTCCATCATGATCAACGCGACGTGCTTGATTTCGACCTCCTTGTTCGCGAGGGCCTCCTGCAGAACCTGCAAGATGTCCGTGTTGAGATTGGTGATCTTCATCGGGTCGCTGACGGGGTTGTAGAAGGTGTCCGACGTAGTCGTCGTCCCGCATCGGTCGGGCTTTTCTTCATCGACAGGCTTGTCCTTTTCGGACTGCACGAATCCGTCCGTTTCCGACGCGTTCTTCTGGGCGACCTTGGCAGCATCATGGGGGATCCATTTCGAGAAGCCGGACGGGATGGGATCGGGGAGCCACGCGGGCACGGTTTTTCTATAGCGAGTGACGAACATGTTCTCGGTGCCGGGCGCCCATCCCTTGAAGTTCGCTGTTGGGGTTTCCCACTTGGACGAGTTGGTGAGGTCGGGGAGCGGCCATCGGTTCCCCGTGAGGAGTTCTTGCTCCTCGCACATGTCGGGCGGCGAGTTGAAGACGTCCAGCAGCGGGAACGGCAGCGTCGTGGACATGTGGTTGTAGGGGCTCGCGGGCCGGAAGATGGTCGTCAAGGCCAGGAAGCTGAGTCCCAGAGCGACGGCCACCCAGGAGCCGGTCCGGCGGAAACATTGCGGGCTGCGACCAACGGAGTCGGTCCAGACTTCTCCGTACACAAGCGCGACGGCTTCGTCGGCGTCGTTCTCAAAGTCGGACTCGAAGTCGGTCGAGTAGTCGTCCAGGTCGGAGCTCGGTTCGGGAGGACGGTCGGGATTGCGGTGCCTCGCGTGGCCTTTGACCGGCCCACTTCGCCAGATGGATCTCCAGGCTAAGAACGACGGTTAGCAATAGCGTCATCATTGGGACAGTCGAACATGCCGAAAACAAGAGGTGCGCCGATGCCGACCAGAAAGGTCCCCACGGCTCGATACAGAAAAGACTTTGCGAACCCGGCGAGCACGAGGATCAGGATGCCCGAGACCACCACGGCGCCGGCTCCGCTGAGCAGAACCTTCATGCCCTCTGCATCGTGCGCAAAGCCCATTGCGTCATCCCATTCGATTTCGTTGCCGGTTTCGTAGAAGAAGCCGAGTTGTGACGATGCCGCGCATAATATCACGAGGCTGGAGGTGGAAATGTCAGCACAGTAACAAGCGACGAAAAGGAAGCGCCGGACCGGGACAGAACGTACGCCATAAGACAGCCCAAGACGCAGGCTGGAAACGCAAGCCATGACCTCTCGCGGCGCAAGGCGAGGCGGGCGCTGCAGATGACGAGGGCGTCGGGGAGGAAGAAGGAAGGGAGGTAGAGAACGAAGGCCGCGGCGGGGATGGCATCGCCGTGGATATACAGATGGACCAGCTTGGAGAGGGCCAGGGAAACAACGATTACAGAGAAGCAGAAGGGAACGAAGGAGGCGAACATGATCGCTGACAATGCCAAGGAAAAGAAATAATCAGAGGGAGAGGAGGGAGAAGGAGGAGGAGGAGGAAGAAGAATGGCCAAGGAGAGAGCGCATGAGAAGAGCAGACGACGACGACGGAGAGGTATCGGAGAAGGAGGAGGAGGAGGAGGAGAGATCCATAGACAAGGGATCTCTGTCCAAGCGATTAAGTTTATCCTTGGTCGGAGTGAGCCGTGAGGGGAGGAGACTTGGGGATGACCTCTTTGGTTTCTTTGGGAGAATCGGAAAATAAAACGGGTAACATGTCGCGTGGTCAGGTCGACGAAGTTCTCTGGACCTGGGATGGACTGGACAGCACTAAGAAAGTAGTGACTCTGGGGCCGCGGACCGAAGCAGGGGGCTAATCTAGTGAGTGACACCTAGCTAGCAACATCCAAAGGCCAGAAGGACAAAGAAGGGAGTTGGGTTGGGTTTGGTTTACGACGGGGCCTGTAATGAAGAAGCGTCCGGGTACAAGAGCCACCCGCAGGCTCCCACAGAACGGCCGGGGGGGCTTGAGAGCCTTGGTGAAAGGGCTGTGAAAGGGCTACAGTACAGTACGTACGGTCCAGGCCAGTAACCCTCCCAGCTGTCAGGAAGCAAAAGTGCCAGCAGCAGGGCTGAGCATGCTGTGGCGGTCGCGAAGTGACCTGTGAGCTCGTATTCAGGCCAACAGGGCCCCATTTATGTCGGCTTATGTGCGTCCAGGGGGGGTACAAGCAAAGAGAGAGAAAAGAAAAGAAAAGAAAGAAAAAAGCAAGGGGGGCGGTTCTAGTAGAGAGCGAGTGGCTATTATGAAGCACACTGTCTGTGAATACGGTGCGCGGTACGCGGTACGGCAGTGTTGTATTGTGTTGGTCAAGGGGAAACCGCCATTAAAGGGACGCCCGAGTGACACGAGCCTCCCCTCCTCTCCCCAAGCCAAGGCAAATTGCCGTGGCCCTGCATAGTCGTCTTAGCGAGGCTTGTTTTTTTCTTAGTTCGGCGCGTCGTCCAGGGTTCCCCAAATCACGATGCATCCATCCATCATCATGCTTCACCCAGCCGAAGCCGAACAGACAGACACCGCCATCCCACCGGAAGGGACGCCCACTATTAACCGCGTCTTCGGGTCAGCCCTCTCTCTCCCAGGAGGTGGCTCAGGCCGTTCTAGCTCCGGTCCCACGATAATTTTGTGACTTCATTATGGAGGCGTGTGTGTGGTGCCACTCCCTCTCACGCCCCCTCCTCCGCCCCTCAGACCGGTTGGTTGGTTGGTTGGCTACTGGTGACAGTGATCAGCGCTATTGCTGCAAACAGTGCAAAGGCGCTGCCGTGTTTGGATCGCCGTTCAGAAAAGTGTTGGCCAGTTTGTGTGCGTTCGGGGATGCGGCGGGACACTGTACAGCCAACCGGCCGGCTGGAGTGAGTACTTGGTCGATCATCTCATCGGGACACTTTTCCAGGAGGGCAGGTTCCCGTTCGTTAATAAATCGGCGACCTCGGCACTGTCCACTGGTGCCTAATTTAGACTTGTACTTGTGTCCTACGTATGTATGTATCCCATGTGTGCCAAATGTCCCTTCACTGTGCGCGCTGTCCACATTTCTGCCAGGGGTGGAAACAAAGCTGGGAGATGATGCTCGTACTTTGATGAACAACAATGCAGTAGGCAGATGATTACTTCGTACGCAGTGGATAAAGACATCAAAAGCCAAAAGCCAAAAGCCAAACAAAAAAAACCACCCTTCTTCCCGCATTCCAACAGAACGAACCCGCAAAACACGAGGCTTCCCACCAGCCTCACCTGGCCGCCGCCGTCGCAAGAGAGTTGGCCCCTGGGTGGGACACCTTTTTCGGAGTCCGGAAGATGCGTTCCCCGCTGAAAACCCCCCAAGGAAGTCCTCTGAGTGGGTGGTGCAAGCAAGGAGCGAAAGAAGCGAGGGGAGAGAGGAGACGGAGAGGATGCTCACGCTTCGTTACTCCGTGATGAAACCTGTAGCCGCCGCCCGGTTTTTCAGGCACGCGATCAATCCCATCCCATCTCATCTCATGTCGGTACTTTGCACTTGGCACGCTTTTAGAGCGTGAGCACGCGACCACGCCCGCCCTGGGCGTGGATCCAAAAGGGTTTCAACTTGGTCAAGCTTTCTCGCTTTGCTGTCGCCCCAACCTGTTCGCCGGTCGGCAGTCGACTGGGATGCATCAGACGGATTTGTCTGAGCCATCCAAGTCCTCAGTCAGCTTACATATTATTTGCAGCTGAGATGAGCGATGGATGCCTCCCGTTGTCCCTTTTTCTGGCCGTCATCCGCCTGTCTTTGCCGTCTTCGCCAGTAGACATCCCGCCTTGACACATAATTGTGGTGCCCCGGACAAAGAACGAAGCAGGGCAATCTCGATCTCCTCCTCCCAGGAATGTCCAATGTCGGCCGTCTCGCGTCATACCCGGGCTCATCACAGTGAATGAATGACCAGCACCCACAGACTCCAGTCAGAACTTGTACCCTTGCGGCTTGGCGCTGGCGTTGGTCCCAAGCGCTGCGACTCTGGTTTCATGGATGCATCTCGTCTGCATCTTGAGACCGCTTTACCCGCCCGTCTTCCACTCAGTGCCTGTATTAATAAGGAAGCCCACCAACTACTACGTAGTAACTCCCCGAGAAGCCCAAGATGAACCCTTCTCGCACCTTGTCCACTTATCCCCTCATCCCCCCGACTACCGCTTACTCTGATACATCCATCCCTCCCACCCTCAAGGCGTCCATTGTTCAAAGCGTCCTGTAGCGCCGGCGAACAAAGCTCCCCCCTGGCCCACTTCGCTTCTCCCCCTGCTGCTCTGGAAGCCCCCCAAAAGCTCCAAAGGCACCCCGATCGTAGGCTAAGCTTTCAGGATTACGGGCGACCTCCACCCATTGGACCTATGCTACGAAGGCCCCCGCAGCCTGGTGCTTCAGGTGTGGTCGCCGTCTGATCGTCGCGTGGTCGTCGCTGAATATTCCTTGTCTGAACTACGAGATTCCAGGGCTATAAACAGTCAAATACGAACCGACGAACCAGCCCGACAAGGAATGCTTCCCGGCTGTGTTCCATGTTCTTGCTATATTTACCCAGCACAAACCAGCCTGTCCCGGGTTCCCCTTGGCCGGGACCCGTAAATCCTGTGACTGAGTGTGTCTACTTGGTACTCTTCCCATCAGCATTCAGTGCCTTTCTCCTTTCTTTCATTCCTCCGACCGTGTCCTTCCTTGCTGCCTCCTCCCACCTCTATTCGTACCCACATGCAATGGTGTCTGGACACGCAATACGGAGATCGACACCTTTTTTGGCCTACCCTCCAAGAAACTTTGCCCCTGATTGAGAAGTTAATTAGCCTGCGTTTGAGGCAGTGCATGTGCATCCGCCGGGTTCGGCTTTGCCCTGTTTTTCTGAAGTGTAGGATGTTTCCCCGCGCGCCTCAAGCCACCCATTTTGATACCAACCTGTTTGTTTGCCTTATAAATTCCGTCACACCTGAGCTGGATTGCGGGGATCGTCCAGTCTCCATAGCTTCATGAAATCTAGCCGTGTGACAAGCAGCGTATGGTGTTGGACTCCCTTTGGAGCTATAGGACCCGACACATCCTCCGGTGAGATTGCATAGTGCGTTCAGACGCCATGATGATCGTGGGTACTTAAATCATGAGTGAGCGCCCGCGAGAGTCTCGGTAGTTACCCAGAACCTAATATCTAGCTCTGCTAGGGTAATTAAGTTTAATTGCTGGCTAATATACGATCGTCCTGCTTGGCGCTCTGGGTAACCTCGACTTCGAGAACTTCCTTCCGGTGTTTGCATCATGACAGCCAGTGCAGTGGTGTGCTAGGTCAGATTAGCCGCAGTTCCCATGTTTGCACAATCCGAGCAAAAGCCCTCACACCAGAAACACCAACAGACCCAGGTTTCTGGGTACCCTCGGTATATCGCTAAAACATGTAACGCATATGTATCGCTCTCATAGCAGCCTCAGCGATAGGAGCCGCCAAAATAGGACACGAAACAATGTTTGTCACCGTCGAGTTTCCAAACGCGGATCCTCCTGGTCTCCATCAACAGTGCCCAATGCAACAGACTTTCCGCCACTACTAGATCAGGTGTTCGCCGTCAACTGACAATTGAGCGTCAACCTAACTGCCGTCAATTTGATCGGCACTCTTCAAAGGCTACGTCGTTCCCAAATTAGAAGATGTGGGGGTAGAGTGCGACTTAGCTTAGATGCTCGAAAACGAAACGAGCACGAAACATCCACTGTGTCCAACCATAGCCTTTTGAGACGTCAAGAGTTCCTTTCGGTTATGAACTGTCTCGAACTATTCGCTTCGGATAGCGACTAGTCTTAGCATTTATCGATTCTACTGTTGCCTATCTCCCTTACACAGCATTGCCCCGTCAAATAAGCCATCAAGTGTCATTACTCGTCGATGGTACAGCCCAAGTATCACGATGAGAATGGTCGCTCAAGCGAAACACCAGACAGGCTTAGACAGGTGACAGAGTAGCACGTCGTCCAAGACCATAGTCTTCGCACGCTTCAAGTGATGTTGCACGGGAGCACAATGAACAGGCATTCGGAGATCACTTCCAGTTGCATCTAAAAGGCTTCATTCGCATTTCTCCTGACAGAAATCGGCACTGACTACTCGGGCTTACGACCATAGACGACTCGCTGACGGTAGAAAGGATGGAACTTCCCGGAGCGAATCTCGCGTCGAAGCTGGGCGCAATATAAGGAGACCTCCTCTTTCGACCAACCGAGCACCATGTTGGCCATGAAGAGCACATAGCCTTCGTAGTCCTGCTCAAGAGCGGCCTGGGAAAACTGCCCAATCTCCCTGAGTCGCGGTTCCTTCGCCCAGCTACCAATAGGCGCCTATTACAGTATAAGTCCCCCAAAGCGAGTCAGCCAGTGGTTTTTAGGTTCTTACCTTGAAGTCCCAGGTCTGAATGTCGACGAAGCCGGCGTCTTCCATCCCCTTCCTTTGCAGATCCTTATCTAGGATCTCAAACGTGCGGTCCAGCTTCTTGCCTCCCTCGATGAAGAATTTGCCCCATTCGTTGATGGCGCAAGTCTCCGTTACTGTGCCGTCGTCACTTTCCATTCTGGGAGAGGCTTCGTAGCTTTCGACCCAGCCGCCGGGCTTACAAGCCCTGTATGCCTCCCTGATCAAGGCAGACCAGTCACTGATGCTCCCATATAGGTAGCGCATATGCACGTAGTCCATCGAGTCGGGATCGAAAGTCCACTCTTGAGTGCAATCCTCGATTTCGCTGTTTTTATTAGGCTGGATCAACACATATCGTCAAGGCCACTTACAACTTGACGTTCGGAGGAACCCAGGTTGGCTGGATTGGGGAAATGTCCGTTCCAGTTACTTCAGCGTTGGGGTACTCGTCGGCAAAGTCACTATGCACAGTCAGTCATTGCGATGGCAGGGGACGTAGGTGAACTACATGGCCCATATACCTGCGATATATATTAGCTTCATGACACTCACGATACTGTGGCTTTGAGGCTTACCCGTTCCAGTTCCGATGTCCACAACTTTCTGCAAGCAGACTTAGCATTTCTGTCATTAGCGGGCACTATATAGGAAGTTGACGGACTTGGATGTCGTCCTTCAATGGAGCTAGATGGAGTTTTCCCTCCAGCGATAAAGACAGCAGATGATGGCTGAGAATGTTAGTTCTGACACTAGAACCTGAAGCTTTGTCTTACTTGATGTCCATGGACTCATTATGATGCTCATCGTTTGGCGTCCTGTTACCGGTTAACTTGGGACTAAGACCTGCCATACATGAGTACTCATACCAATACTCGGCACTTCCTCGCTCGGCGTGGTAGGTTCTCCCATGGATGGTGCGGTAATGGAGAATGCTCGACGAAATTGACTCAGTTGAGGTAGCGGCATCATCCCCCACGGCTGAATCCGTGTCTCCGTCATCCGCGTTATCCTTGCACCGCGTAAGTACACAAAAACCATTGTAAATTCATATTAACGTACTCCGGCTGCTATGGTAGCCCAATGTTGGGCATCGTGGAAATCCGCAGCGACATCGGCGGCGGGCTCTGCGGGTTCTGTTGGCTCTGTGGCCTCTGTCGACACGGCCGGGGGCGACGAGGAAACCACCGGTTCTCGGGGCGTAGGTGTATCTTCAGCCGAGTCTCCTGCCATATTGACTAGTATATGTTTCTTCTGAGGAGGCTTAGAGATGTAGGATCAGACACCACTTCAGCGTTCCAACACAAGTGCGGAGTCTTATCTGGTCTGGTGATCCTATCCTGGCGACTTTCCCCGCCCTGATATGGTTACAGTGCAACCTCGTTTAACTACAAGATAGACATGCAAAATCTGGGAAATATTTCTCTGTATCCAAACCGTTCCTTTGTCAAGTTCACGAGGGTACGGCCTATCTGCCTGTGCCACGTCACTCTGCCCATGCTAGCGGAATAGCCTATCCCATTTCCACAGGTACAGGGTAATTTAATGAACTAAGCCGAGATTAACGAGCACAGGTGATGTGGCATCAGAATTTACCTACCTGTATCCTTTGGTGTATGTATTCGTAGCGTACAAACTCTGAGTTCGGTGTACTTGGTGATGGGCCCTGGGTTGCATACAGTCAGGGTATTGGTTTAAAGCACAACAACTTATCACCTTCAGTCAATACAGATGGTTCCCGCTGATTTATTTGCCACTGCGTGAAGGATTGGTTTCCGACAATTGGCGGATTGGAAGGAATTGAATTGTGCAACACATGCAGGCTCATGCGGTGTGAGGGCTGAGCTGTCTCACGTCGCTACGATTCCTGCTGCATGCCGATTGATCCGCCTAGCCATTCACCGTCTCCTTTGCGCGAATCCTTCGTCAAGTTTAGTCTTGTCAAGTCACACGGGCAGCAGTGGAACTCTTCTAAAATAGGTTTACTATTAGTTGACCCCAATAATAATTCTATCAAACGAAAGCAGTGTCTTCGGTGGGAGTTCGAAGTTGAGCAAGCTAAGACGGGCGAGCTTCATGTGTGACGATCTCTAGCTACCTCAGTCTTTCCAAATATCAACCTCCGCAAGTGTTCTACATATTATGTTAAGATGAAATGTTAAAACTTGTTCGTACTTACCTAGCAGACGTAAAATTGTGGGACTAACTCCGAAATTTCATTCAAGCACTTCACTCCTCCGGCGGCTTTCCAATAGCTCGTCAACCATCAACTGACAACACCCTAGGTACTTGGTAGGATCGCATAGGGCTGCAAGCCGATCCGGACTCAGGTGTTTGACAACCCGCGGGACCTTTTGGAGCACATCCTGCAAGGCTGTCTTGCCCTCGTGCGCATCAACGCATGCCTGGTACACAATTTCATGTGCTTCCTGCCGCCCTTCGTACCTCGCCAGTTCCATCATGACCGCCTCAGCGACGATGAGACCACGAGTTGACTTGAGGTTTGTCAACATCGCGTCCTCGTTGACCTGGAGCCCACCGAGTGCAAAGTGTGCTTGGTGCAGAGCTCCCACTGCCGCGATAAATGCTGTTGGCAGTGCAGCCCATTCCAAATGCCACGGACCAGAAGCGCGTTCAAAGTCGGATACCATCCCGTCGAGAACCAGCCCTGCCTGGGCTCGAAGAATCTTTGACTGTGCCAAGATGATCTCGCTCGAGATGGGGTTTCGCTTTTGTGGCATGGTAGATGATGCACCCCGATGAGGGACATACGGCTCTGCAACCTGGCGAATAGGTACATCAGCATAATGATCTTGAAGAGAAGGTTGGCTCGGGTATGTTGATCGGCCTCATGCTCACCTCGTTCAGCTCATTGGAAGACATAAGGATGAGGTCCAGCGCAATCTTTCCCAGGCTGCCTCCAAGCATGGCCAGAAAATTCACGACCTCAGCAATTGTGTCCCTAGACACATGCCATGTGATTACTGGGTCCCGTAGATGTAAAAGAGCTGCCATTCTCCTTCTGACCCGGATTCCTGCATCTGTGTTGCCCAGAGACGCCAAGGTGCCAGCAGCGCCTCCAAGCTGAACGAGTAGACATCGTTCCTTCAACTGTTTGAGGCGCTCGATGTGTCTCGTGAGACTCGATAACCATACACCACATTTGAATCCAAATGTAATAGGCAGGGCATGCTGTAGGTGTGTACGGCCCGCCATGGGGGTGTCGCGATACGTAACGCACATGGATTCGAGAGATACAGCAGTTTGACGAAGAAGTCGCTCGACAATAGTGAGGCCGCTTTTGATTTGGAACATTGAAGCCACATCCATGATGTCTTGGGTTGTTGCGCCCCAGTGGATATACCCGGCTACATGTCATCTGTCAGTCACCGTCAACTTGGTGAAGGATGAGCCATAATGCTAAAAAGATTCACCTTTGTCTTCTGGAACCCATTCTGACATCTGCTCTACAAGACCAAGAATCGGATAACCGACAATCTCTGCCCGAGCTGACAGAAGAGACCAGTCAACGTTGGACACATCGCTATGTTGGCGGATGACAGTGGCAACTCCAGGAGGGATCACGCCCTCATCCTCTTCGGCCTGGGCGAGAACACACTCGGCTTCAATCAAATTCGCAACATACGCCCGCTCCGAGAAGCAATCGCGAATCTCTTCTGTTCCAAAGATGTTTCCGAAGAGGACTGAATCAAAGACGGTGGCTGCCGACATTTTGGCGATGGATTTGTGGGAAGGAAAGATCGTTGAAAGGCATTGCGATGTGGCACGTCTGTTGTGCTGTCTATTTATCTTCTTCTGTTATGCTGGACTACTCCGGTTGAAATTATCCCGCCATTTTGACGTCAGCTGCTCCAAGTCTCACGTCGATGGAGCAATCATTTGTCGGATAGAGGAGTAGGTGGAGCCTCGGCCCACAAACTCGGGTGAAGCGGCGTGATTTTGCTAGGGTCCCTAATCGTGTAGTCTTGAGGGGTGCCATCTACGCGAATGCAACAGTCCTGTCCTGAAAAGCTGAGACGAACATCTGTGGTAGATGTGTGGTGCTTTGAACAACACTTGAACAACATCACCGCCCACTAAGTCTAGGTGAGAAAGAAATCTATCACAAGTGTAAGCAAGTTTGTGATGCAAAGTCCAGATGAGAAAAGTCTCCACTGCATCTCAAGTGTCTCTTGGCTCAAGCAGCAGCAATAGAAGCATACTAACCACCCTCAACAACGTGGACCGAGAGAGTGACCTGGGGTAACAATTTCACTCCCACATACTTGCAAATATTTAGGGACAGAGATATTCAAGTAATTATCACCGTAGCGTACTTATACAGCGCTGCCAAAGCGTACAGCACTGTCCAGGCTTTCATGCTGCCTTGATGGGAGCCGTGTAAGAGGAACGCCAGCCGCATGAGAGCGCCGACGACTGCAGGAAGTAAGGCAATAAGGTAATAACTAAACATACATAGTAAGAGCCAAGATGTGTTAACGTACCGACCCTGATACCCCTGGTATTGGACTCTTAGATTCTGTCCATGGCCATAGGCTTCGACCTTCTAGTTCAGAGCCGTGGTGTCTTTTATTCCCGCAGGAATTTGATACAGCAGTTGGCCAGGGTCAGGGTGTTCTCGCATGAGGATGCTAGGCGATGGACGTAATCAATTACGGTGACAGTAACCTAGACATCCCAAGCAATGCACAAGAAAACACAGTAACAGCGTCAATTGTGTAGACATTGCCTAGTCATGACGGAGCATTACGAACTTGTCACGGAACTCCTCATACTGCTCCACTGTCCCAATGAACTGCGGCGACTCCAACTTGGCAAACTTCTTGCCCATCTCATTGGCCATATTAGTCGGCTTGCGCCACGCCAGCTCTGGATCCCGCAGCATGGCGCTCATGAACCTACGCGTCTTCCCGGCTCCGGGATCGTCGACGAAGCTGTCTCGTGCATGGAGAACACTGAGGTTGTTGACGAGCAGCATGTCGCTGACAGCTTGTCTCAGCGCCATGCAGTATTTCCGGCATGCCTGGAGCAGAACACGGATGTCGTTGTCTTAGGTGGGGGTGAGCAAAGGGCTACCAGCCTGCCGTGAAATGTATCCGAAGCCTTTGAGGAAGGCGGTCGCGAGGTTGATTTGAACCTTGCCATCGACGCATGCAATAACCGGTTGGTTGATGACTCGAACTCCTTGCCTTGATGTAGAGTTTATACTTAGTATGTCTCTCCTTTGGTTGAAGAGGTGACTTGAGGACTTACTGCTTCTTCATCGCATATCTCCAGTCGCTTGTCAGGGGGCTTTCGTGTGGCCAAGTCATTGTAGACAGACCAGAAGCTGGTGAGTTACTGTTGGCCTCCCGTCTTGCTCAGACCTAGAGTGAACAGAGACAAAATATCTCCAGCGTCGACGTCGGTGTGGAAATTCTATTGGTCGTTAGTTTCAAGAGGATTGATAATGTTGTATGTTCGTGTACCATGAAGTTGGTGAGTTCATTGGGCGGGAACTTGACTTGGCATCTTCCGCTTGACTGCCCTTTGCGCGGTCGTACAACCAAACTTGGAGCCATTGCTAGCCACAGTGATATAACATACCTGGACCCACATGACTAACGTATCATGTCCGCCCTATCTCTTCCCATGTGGCTGGCAACGCCGCTGTAGATGATCACATTCTCTTCGTCAGTGTACTTCTTGAGGTCTAGACCCCTAAGGACGGCAAAGCCACGACCGTTATGAACGTCGTGGCTCAAATACCGGAGCTTGGCGGGCACCAATGGGGAAGAGAGAAGTGCTCTTGATTGAGGTTATGGTGGCTAATGCCAAGACCTCGAAACTCAGTCAAAACGGAGCAGTATAGTTCAGGTCTGGGAGTTGGAAACGACTGGTCCATACCTTGGAAGCGTCGAAGCGCAGCGTCAATTGCGGCAGTATCCGCCTCAGTCAAGTGGTAAGTGAAACCTTGTTCATAAACTCGCTCAGACTAGAGAGTAGGTCCGTGAAGCTTTTCCGGGAAACCGGAGGACACTGGCGAGGGAACTGCGGCATACATCTTTAATTTCTCACCACAGACAAGAGCTGCCAAACGTGATCAAAGGGTCTGAGGCTCCGAGGAAGTTGTTTACATGAGTTTGAGCACGAGACAAAGAGGAGGCTGGCGCCACATATATACCCGACAGAGTTTTTGGTTTGCAATGGAACTCGGCCCTCTGAGGCACATCTCGGGGTGCCGTGTTACTCTCACTCGGCAGCCTCAACCTTCGACCAGTTTGTAATTACACTAGTTCGCGCTCAATATCCCACTTGAGGCATTCCAAGAGCTACACGCGTAGATTCTTACATCAATGACAGGGTTACCCACATGTGTTAACATGTTACTATTCGTTGTTTCTCGTCTTACCTCGTCTCACCTCGTCCTCCCTGCAGCAACCGGCGAGGACGTGAAGCTGCACGGTTGCTCAACCCAGAGCCGTGATTAAGTGCACATCCCCGTCTCTGCGCCGGACATGCAAGGTTCAAACCAAAGGACCAGGCAGGCGACATCACATCAACCTACGCCTGACACATTCTAAATAAGATTCACGCATGACTTAAAGAGGCACGCATTCTCCTTCTCATCCTTTCACCAGAAGTTACACTATCCACAATACACAGCAAATCAGGCGCCCCAGTTCTCATTATGGGATTTCCTACAGCTCCCGCCTTTGGCATACTCCGGCTTGCCAACTTGCGCGATGTCCCCAGGATCGCTTCCATCTCCACGGCAGGTTTCTACTATTCGCCTGTCTTAGCCTCGGAACGACGCTTTTCTCGCGAGTTTCCCCTAGACACCTTACAGTCGTATGAGAAGATGTTTGCCGACACCATTCTTAGCCCCGAACACGTTGCCCTAGTCGTGGAAGATTCCTGCGACCCATCTGAAGCAGAGAAACCCGAGGTCATCATCCAGCCCGACAGAGAAGTGCCCAGGCTTCGGCAAGGCGACCCAGCGGTGGTGGCCATGGCAACATGGAAGTTGGAGCCGGGCTATCCTCGCCGGGGTCAGTCCATAGCGCCGGAAGACTGTTCGTCTCCGAAGCACGACTTTGATGGCGGCCCAGGAAGAGACAAGAGCCCGCACCATGCCGAAATGCTAGACGAAAAGTGCGATTCGGTCGAAGATAGGCAAGTATTCGTCATCTTGGAAATACTTGCCATAAGCCCCTCGCTAACTTCTCGAGTAGATTCTTCCGAGGACACCAACTTGTGGACATACTGGTGGTTCATTCTGCGTATTGGAAGCGTTGTCATGGCACGTCTCTCGTGGAATGGGGCAAGGCCCTGGCGGACATGGATCGCGTTGACCAAGATGTGATTGTCCCCGACATGGCGAGAAGCTGTACACTTCTCTGGGCTATAGGAAACTCGATGATGTCGCGGCTGAGGAAAAGAGGGTGCTCCACCACACGAGGTCCGGGTTGGGGTTCTTCGGTACTCCGGTCGGGTAGGTAGAAGGTCAGAACTATGATAGAGATTTCCACCACCACACTACGTCCGGGTCGAGGTTCTAGAAGAACAAAGAGAAGTGGTACGAAGCATACCTGACTTCCATCATTCTTCAAGGGTGTCTAGGAAAGGTGTACCACCTCCAGCTAGGTTATATGGGCGCCAACAAGGACATGGTTATCACGAAGTCTTGAGATCATCACTTACACATGAACGACTGGCAGGGTGGAAATGTGTTCGCCAACGTTAGCTACATCTCCAAGACCATGGTGGACGAGTGGGAATATTCCGCGAAGAACCTCATATTCCATTTCGGGTGCATTCTAAGAGGAATGGACCCTTCTTCATTCAAATGGGAAGAACCTTTGGACCAGATTCGAGAGGCTGCTACAGCGAATCTTGATCAATCAGAAATACTTTATCTGCAAAAGATGTCAAGACTGCCCCGAGACCATCGCAAGTCCACCTATATCATGTACACAATGTCTTTGGATCCCGATGCTAATATCACTAGATAACTTTATTGCGAGTTCACGGAATCAGACTGGACAACTCTTTTCATTGACTTATGAACTGCTTCTCCCTGATATTACCGATCTCTAGTCTCCAACGTCTATAACAATCAATGTTACTTTAACCAATTCGAGTATTGCGACCTATTTCAACTACGATTCTTTCCTTATCATTTCCGAACCCATCACCCAGCACTTCATACCTCTCCTCGTCCTTCATCGTATCTTTGCTGTACCACAACAGCGTTCACATGCTCTGGAAAGCTGAACTCACGATATTCTTTGTACGCTGGAAGGTCCATCCCGTCACTACTGAAAGAAACGAGGACTTGATTCCCACTGCATTCTGACGTTGTGATGCTTCACCAGCAAACGAATGTTGTAGGGGCATATATCAAGCAATGGGCCAATGTTCTAGATCTCCTGAGTGTTAAAACGTTTTCAGAGTCAACGGAATGGACCAGGCGCAATGGAATGTCTGGAATTAGCCGATAGGTTCGGCACTGGAGCTTTCCAACATGTTAGATGTAACCCCATTCAACTTTTATTCAGAACAGAAACTATAGTTCTCAGAAGAGGATATACCGATGGTGTTTAATACATGATATAAGAGAAAGATTCACGTCAGTTGTTTGAAAATAAAAGTCATTCTTTGCAATCATAATTCAAAAACTAAATACGTCACTTATCATCAAGAATAGAAGCTAAACCCTGAATAACAAAAACCATATCCCACAGCAGCCACCAAGTCTGTTATGCTAGCCCCCAGTATTGCTCGCACTACCATATCTGTGCATACTTATCTAAGAAAAAACCTAACACACTCCTGAGGGGACCACAAAGCTCTCGGTTCGGGCGTTGCTGCTATATCTAGCGCCAGAGCCTAGGCCTCTCTTGGCAAAAGCAGTCCAGATCTCGCACTGGTTGTTGCCAGAGGTGAGGTTAACATCAGCGTCCAGAATGGCATCTCTGGCTTGAACCATATTGGGGTTGCAGGGTTGCCTACAAACATCCACTGATTAGCATCCGTGACAAGTCGAGTGTAGATTTCCCCATCCAAGAAACCAGAAAGAAGAAAACTTACAGAGCCAGTCCATCGACGACAAGCTTCAAGGTCAGGTACTTTCCATCAGTGGGAACACCGGCTGAGTTGAAGGTGGGAATGTCGGCATTGTTGGCGCCGTGCTTGTCAACCAAGTTCCAGAGCACCTCGTACAGGGCCGTGGCCCAGTATGTTCCGATAGCGTGCACGCCGGAGAGGGAGTTGACGCTCTTGTACGTGTACGGGTTGGTTGTCAAGCTCGTGCTGTAAGGGTATGCTCGGATGCCGGCGTCGTTGTTGTAGACCCAGGCGCCTATGGTGAAGTCCTTGGAACGGGTATCACTGGACTTGACGCGAATAGCCGTGGCGAAGAAGTCACTCCAGCCCTCGCCCATGCCACCAGACTCGGCGCCGGAGAGACAGGCGGAGTTAGCGGGACCGCCGGTGAGACGGTTGGACACTATATCAACATCAGCATCAAAAGGAGCTTGCGAAGGAAAGCCAGGTTGCACTCACGTCCGTGCGTGTACTCGTGGATCACGACTCCGGCGTCGAAGGAACAATCTCTCCGGGGAGTGCTGTGAGTCCACAGATACATCCTCATTCGGCCAGGCGAGCCATCCGGGGGCGTTGCAAAGTTGGCGTTGTTAGTACCGCTGCCGTCCTGGGCATTCAAGATGACAAAGTCATCCCCCCTGCCGCCTTGGCCGTTGTTGTTTACCTCAAAGTTTCCAGCGCTCTCGGTGAAGCCGAGAAGGTGGAGCAGGTCGTGGTACTTGTTCGCCGTGTAGAACAGCTGCGTGATGGAAGCGTCCCGGTAGCTGCTCGGGGTGGTCAAGGTCACGTCGTAGTCGTACTCGAACGCCAGGCTGCCGCTGGAAGGGCGGTAGTTGTTGAGGTACGCGGTTCCTCCAGACGGGTTGACCTGGGCGATGCCATTGTTTCCCCGAGTCGTGGTGTAGTTGCTCGTGCCGTCGGAGATCCACGTGAACTCTGAGGTGGCAATGTTCCAGGGATCCGTGAGAACTGATCGAGAGCCCTCGGTGGGGTCGGTAATCGGCCAGGGGCTAGAGTACGTGACAAGACGTTGTCAGTGTGGTTTCGAATGGATAGAGCTAAGTAATTCGTTCACTTACTAGACCTTGTAGGTTGCAAGATCGGCAACATAGTCGACAACGCCAAAGACCTTCTCATTGGTAGCAGCGTCAATGTAGGTCAGAAGCCAGTTATCCAGGACGTCCGTCTCAACCCGCCAAGCAAGAACAAGGCTCTTATCAGGCTTGATGAGGTAGACCAACTTGGCCTCGGGCTTGGAGACAGTGCCAGTCGTACCCGAGAAGGTATAGTGCTCAGGTTCAGTCTTCGGCTTTGCAGTCGCATCGTCGGCATTGACGGGAAGAGAGAGGACGTCCACGGTGCCCTTAAGAGCGGCGACGGGGTCTGAGACATCTCGCTTGGCGAAGGGAGCGGGCAAAGTCCCAGTGAAGAAGCTGTTTCCGTATGAGAAAACAGTTCCATCGGCGGCAACCTTACAGTATGAAATTAGTATCATTTCCACTGGACTGATTGAAGTATACTCACATTGACGTTGAAGTCTCCGTTGTCCACATCAATGCCGTTGATCGTCTGCTTGAAGTGCACGTGGGCAATTCCGTTGGAGCCCACATAGTGATCCTCGACAAGTCGGAAGGTTGCGTCTTCCACAACAGACTTGACGACGTCCTTGGCAGTCTCGACGTAGGTCTCCCGCTTGGAAACCTCCAGCACTGGGTTTTCGACCACCTCTTCATGAGCGGTATAGTCGGAAAGCTCTGGCAACCGGAAGGAATCCAGGTCAATGCCTCTCTTGCCAAGCTGAGCAGTGTGAGGCTGGCGTCTTGCTGGATGAGCCTGGACTTTGACTGCCAAGCCGGCAAGACCGAGCATGAGTAGGGAACGCATAGCCATTTTGAACAAAGACGACTTTCAAGGAATAACCAGGAAGCAGGTGACTTGAGACGAGGAGCATGAGACTGAGTCAGACTGATTCTATCCCTAGGAGAGGCGATCATCGCCTCTTAAGTAGTTGAAGTTATATTTATCACATTGCGTGCTAAGCTGTCGAATCAATCACACTACCATCCTATTGCTTCCATGGACCAAGTGAGCTTCCTTATTTGTTGAGAACTTTTTCCGCTCAGTCTCGCTGGGGAAGTCTTGGCCGGACACGAAGACGGACGTCTGTCTATCATCGACAATAGCGGGGTTGGAACTTCTGTTTCCGTGCTAGGACTCAGGGTTCTCTTGGCAACACCCATGCGATGGTGACCGGAAATCCGATCAAGAAGCAGGGATGTTGCCCCCGATCAAGAGTGTGTGAGCTGTAGTTGGCCTGTTCTCCGCCATACTGGGCAGCCCGCATCTGAAAATCAAAGAAAGATTTCAACCTTCCAAGACGGGCCAACTTAGCAAATCTCAAGGATCATACTATAACAGCTATAGCATGGGGAGAAATGGTCTCAGATAAGGTTGTTAACGCCGATGACGGCTCGGGGTGGCCCATGTCCCCGAGACTAGGCGTGGGGGCTAAGAGGGACGTTTGATCGGGAGGGCAGGTTAGTATATCAGAAGAGCGGGCATCTGACTCGTGCGCCATAAGATATGCCAAGGCTGAGCGGGGGATCGATATCGATGGTTCCTGACGTGCTGACAAGGGATGAAAGCGCGACGAGTTAAGTACGCAAAACAGCAAGGTTCTGGACATGCTTAACACCTGAGTAATATTCGAGCATGATATTTATTAGGTAATTGGTAGTGTATAGGAGTTTAGCCTAGGTTCTTCCGGGTTTAGTTGATTTGCGGATCGCGAACGCGAGAGAGAATATTCGGACATGGTCTATCTGTGCTATTGTCCGAGGCCGTGTGCCCAACGCCCCAAAGGGAAGCTCGCAACCCTACTAGCAGGACGAATTAAGTCCGCATACTCGGAGAAAGGCTCTTAAAGAAGCCGATAGCTCGTCGAATCATGTGTTCATGACGCGACACAACTCCCCGTTTTGTCCACTTTCTGCGTGCGTTCTCGGGCCGTCCCCGTGAATGCCCGCATTTCGGCAGATGCCACCGCCGACCAGGGGTCTTGACCCTAGACCTTCCTGATCGGGGTATATCTCCAGGCCATTGTAACCACCTTATCGGTATGAGGCAGGTGGAGAGATCTTGCCCACTTGCCGTGCAAAAGTGCGAAGGCCGCCGAGGTATAGAAGCTGTGCATGGGAGTTTCTTTGCAATTGAGTTTGAGGGCAACTTGATAAGTTATGCAATGTTCACTCAATATGATATTTTCTAGCGGACTTCTGTTCCAATATCTCTGGAATCATTGGTGAAAACGAAAAGAAGAATATTGCGGAACATCATCTTAAGATACTAACTACTTGGACTCTCAAAGGTGTCGACTTAGGAACCTTGGTCACAGGGACACTGATAAACAAACATTCTCGCCTTCATTGAGTCCTATCGGTAAACACACTGCGTAACTGGAGACAAAAGCCCGTTGATATCAATTTCCTCCATACTACCGTCAAATACTCAAAAACTCCTTCCTAAACAAGGTGATACTCATGCAACAACTGCCCAATCTGCGACACCTCCAGCTTATGAATAAGGAACTGACGAATACGCTCCGGCAACCACACAGCAAGCTCCTTTCCGTCTCGCACATGACAAGCAGCGTTCAGCAATTGCCGCACATCATACGTCGAAGCATATACTTCTGGAACGCCGCGATCGACGCCGGTGAGCTGGTACACCGACTCCATGCCCGTCCGCACCGAGTACTCGGTCGTGAAGATGGTGTCGCGCGTCGTCTCAGCGAATTGCCCGATGAAGGCAAAGTTCTTGGACCCGGCGGGCACAACGGCTGGGCGGTCACCTGCCTTTCTGGGCATGAAGAAGGACGTCACGTAGGGCATCATGACGGGAACGCACTTAGCGGCCTCTGCCGCGAGGATCGGGATGTCGGCCTCGGGAACGCCAAGATGATACAGCCATTCCTGGGTGATCTCCTCCCCGGTGCATTCTTGCATGGGCTTCTTGACGTAGTCGCCTGGCTTCTCGACGAGGAGGCCGTATACCCATACGACGAGGTGCTCCTTGGGCTGGTTCTTGAAGTGCGGCTGGCGGTTGATCGTCCAGCTCATCAACCAGCTTGAATCGCGGACGGTGACGATGCCGCCGGTAACTACCTTTCCGCTGAAAGGATCTCGCTTGCAAATTTTCTGGACGTAGCTTGGGATGCGTTTGTCCAGCGTGGTGACTGTCGCCGACTGCCATTTGGTTGCGGCTATGTTGCTGCCAAAGACATCGGGATGTCCAAACTCTTCGTGCCTAGCTGCAATGCGACGCCACAGGTCCCAAGCTGGCGCTGGGCCATCGTGAATCTTCGCGGGCGTGTGTTGATCTCCCATGCCAGAGTTCTCAGTCAGAGAACCGATGGTCATAAACATGAGATCATCAGGGCCAAGATCCTTGTCAAACTTCTTTCCACCCTGGACGTAGTGGATGCTTGTAGCTTGCTTGTCGTTCTCAGTGAATTTGAAATCGATGTCTTCAACCACGGTGTCGAACTGGAACGTCACCCCGTGATCCTCCAGCCACTTGTGCAGCGGCAAGACCAGAGACTCGTACTGGTTGTACTTTGTGAACTTGAGCGTGGAGAAGTCGGGCATGCCGTGGATGTGGTTGAGGAATCGGTGGAGATACAACTTCATCTCCAGTGCCGAGTGCCAAGTCTGGAAGGCAAACATGGTCTGCCAGTAGAGCCAAAAATTGCTCTTGAAGAAGTCTTCGGTAAAGACTTCGTTGATCCGCTTGTTTTCCACCTCTGCTCTCGTGGCTAAGAACAGTTTGATCATCTCCTTCTGCGCCTTCTCACTGAGGGTAAAGAGCTTCCCAGTCTCCGCATCCTGGCCACACTTGATGGTAGCTCTCTGCAGGGAATAGTTGGGGTCGCGCTTGTTGAGCCAATAGAACTCGTCCAAGACACTGGCGTCCTTCTCCTCGAGGGAGGGAATCGAACGGAACAGGTCCCAGAGGCATTCGAAGTGTGATTCCATCTCTCGCCCGCCACGGATGACGAACCCTTTCTCGGGTTCCTCGATTCCGTCCAAGGCGCCGCCGGGGATGGACAGTTCTTCAAAGATGGTGATGTTTTTGCCGGGCATTTGGGCGTCGCGGATGAGGAACGCGGCAGTGGACAGGCCAGCGATGCCGGATCCGACAATCCATGCCGTCTTCTTTTCGATGCCCTCGGGCTTGAGGGGACGAGCGAAGGCTTCGTAGTTGCCGTTGCTGTAGTACATTGTAACAACAGATGAATGATTTGCAATTGGTGTGTTTGCTTGTGCAATAGTTTCCTCTATGCCCACGATCAACGGTGATATTTATAACGCTCCATCTGCTGTCCAAGATTCATGTTCTGACCTCACTCTTCCTTGTCAAATCATGCCATTGTAGCTTGGCAAATGACTTTTACCATGGCCGAGGAAGCAGTCATCACTCAATCACATGCGTACGCCTTCGGGTAGTGGAATGGTGAGACTCGTTTCCGCAAGGGAATGTCACGGCACTTGGACGTGATAGGTGGACTAGAGTCAAGATGCACTCCCGAACACTCGGTACTCGGTGGAGGGTTTGTTTTGACAGCGGGATACTTAAAGTGGTAATTCTGGTGTAATTCCCAGATCTCGTAGTTGGTCGAGAGAGGGCGGAATTATCCCTCAACTGCAACTCAGTTGTCTAGTAGATTAGAGCCATCGATTGGTATTCTGCGAGTTTGAAAACTTCTGGACAGTAGAAATGCCGAGGCAACTCAACAAGTGACATCACCCTCTACGGCCCAGTGAAAACTCAAGAAGTCTGCTGTCCGTCTGCCAGAACCTGCGTCTGCTGCTCATCTCATGATCCACATTCCAGCGTCAGTCCACCCACTAAAGACGGTGTACGGACCGCAGCGCTAGCCGACGCAAGCCTCTCATTAGCATGTGAACATCAGGTGGTACGAGTGAGGAGAATCTAGACCCACTGCCGCCATGGCCAATCCAGTAGAAGCTCATCCGAGCTGTCCGGAGAGGAGATTAAACGTGGTATCTTCAATCCCCTCCCAAGGAAGGATGCAGGTGAGATTGGCGGAGTTGCAACGCTTGAGAAGTATGTGATCGATCGGCACATAACAAACACGGCATCTCGGAGTGACGATCAAAGGCTTTAAGAACAAATAGGTATTGGCAATTGGTACCAGGCATACAAAGAATTGCTTCCCAACTGCAGCAAGCAGCAAGCCCCGTTGGAGCGGACCAACTAATAAACCCCAACTAGACCATCACGCCTCACCGTCCTGATACAAGCCCTCCTCCAGTCCCTTGATCTGCAGAGCCAGTAACCTAGAGTAATAGCGGCACATGGCTAAGTTTCCGCCGTGGAACCAGAAGCCGGGATGTCCACTCCGCTGCCAAATGGTGCGCATCTCTCCCTCGTCGTTGAAGCCCCAGACATCGCCCACTCTGTCCGCGACTTCATCGCCAAACATGATGCGGGTCTGCGTTCGCATGTTCTGGTAGCCGGTAGCGAAAACAATCTCGTCGGCTTCTAGCTCGGAACCGTCTGCGAACCGGAGTCCGTTGGGGAGCACCTCTGCGATCTCCTGTCCCTGCTTGACCTTGATCTTGCCCTCGGCGATCATCTCAGACGCGCCGATGTTGATGTAGTAGCCGCCGCCGCGCTGGAAGTACTTGAAGAAGAGACCGGCGCCATCCGGGCCGCGGTCGACCTTGAAGCCGACCTTGTCCAGTCCCTCGAGGATCTCCTTGTCGCACTCGGCCTGTCGCTCTCCGACCTTGACCTGGATGGCCTTGAGCACGGGCGTGGGAAGACCGTGAATCAGCATGTCTGCATCGTCCACTGGCGGTCCGTCTTCCGAGTAGATGCCCTTCAGCGCGATCTCCGTGATGGCCTTGGAGGAGACGACGTGGGTGGTGGACCGCTGGACCATGGTAATCTCGTAGCCCTTCTCCAAGAAATCCTGCGCAATGTCGTGGGCCGAGTTGCAAGAGCCGACTACAATGGCCTTCTTGCCGTGGCTTTTCTCTCGAGCTCCGGGGAACTCGGACGAATGACACAGACGATCGCCCTCGAAGTTGTCGACTCCCTTGACATGCGGCTGATTCTTCTTGCCAGAGTGTCCCGTTGCTTGGACGAGATGACGAGGGTAGAATGTGCGGACCTCGCTAGTCCCATCCGCCGCCTTTCGGTTGACAATGACAGTCCAGAACTGCTTCTCTTCATCCCACTTGCTGTAAACAAGCTCCGTCCTGGTCCAGACATTGAGCTCGAGGAGTGTGGCGTACGCCTCGAAGAAGTCGGCCAGCTTGTCCTTGGGGGTGAAAATCGGCCATGTCGCAGGGAAGTTGAGATAGGGCATGTGGTCGTACCAGACAGGGTCGTGGAGGACCAGCTGGTGGTAGCGCTTTCGCCAGTTATCGCCGACGCGTTCGTTCTGATCAACAACGAGTGTCTCGACACCGAGCATCTTGAGTCGAGCAGCGGCTGTCAGACCGGCCTGGCCCCCACCTAAAAGCAAAGTGTTAGAATATGACTGTAATTTAAAGACGTGGGGTTACATACCAACGACCAAGACAGCTGGATCATTGCCACCAGTGAAATTGGCAGCCTGGGCTCGTTTATCGGCCCAGTTCTTTCGGCCAGGCTTTCCACCGTGCTCAGCACCCTTAACCCGGCGCTCATTGATGGCCTGTTCGTAGCCGCGGAGCTCCTCGAGCCTCGTGTATAGGGTAAATATCTTCCACTGGCCGCCCTGCTCAACGAGCCGAGCGAGGCCAACACCGGTTCCGAGGACAGTCTCGGCGACGACGAAGAACTGGATACCAGTGACGTTTCCAGAAGCGTCAATGGGGACAGTCTTGGGAGCCTTGACGGTGGTGCTGTTGTCAATCGAGATCTTCTTCAGTCGGAATCCATCTTTCGACCCCGCGCAGCTCTTGAGGAAGTCTTGGATGCGAGGGGGACTTTGCACAGTGCGGAAGACCCAAGTGAGGGCGAGGTGGTCACGCCAGTAGCCGTCGTCGATGAAGAGATTTGCAAGGGCTGCGTAATTGCGCTTGTCCAAGGCCTTGTTGAAGCTGTCGACCAATGTCGCAGCTGCGTCGGCGGCGTCGATGGTGCCGGTGGACTTTTGTGCAGAGGGGAACTTGGCGACGGGGATGTTGACCGATCCGGGGACGGTCCGCATGTGGGAGGGGACGGGCTGGGCCGTCTGGACGTCGACGGTGGCCATGATGGGAGGGCTAGTTGATTTATCTTTCAGAGGGAGATTGCTTGGTGATATAATTGGGCGGAGGTATGCTTGATGTGATGTGAGGAGGATGGATTGGAGAGGTGATAATGATGTTTGATTTGGACAGGATTCCTGCCTCATTAAATACGAAGAATCCGATCTGAAAATATCCAAAAATGTAGCGGGCATTAATCTACACACAGCTGCAACTGGAATCCGGTGATGACATCGGGACTGCACCACGACACGATTCCCCCGCTTCCTCCGTTCCCCATACCCCGGACTCGGCCCCCGCACTCGGCGGAGACTGTGGAGACTGCGGAGCCGACCGCGCTGGCGGAGCCGATCGAGCACCTCACCAGAACAAATCCAGCCGACGAATACTTAGTCTACATAACTTGCCTTGCCTATCTTGTGCTTCAGCCTCAGTCGGCCCCGATCGAGCAAAAGGCCGACGCGAGGAGGCGGACCCGACGCTAAGCCTGCCTCGTTGGTTGAAAGGGGCGTCGTTGTTCCTTGCCGCAAGTAGCTAGAAGGGCGGCGAGGGTGCGGACGGTGCGCCACGTGCTGTTCCAGCGGGGGTTCATCTATGGCATTCGACGTGTTTGCATTGAGGGAGAGATTGTGGAGAGTCCTGCGTGAAGGGACGATGTCAAGATGCTCGGAGGTGGAGGCCTGTGGTTCTGCGACTGTCTGAGCGGACTGGCTGTCGAGTCATATCCCCAGATGATATTTGGAGAATTCACTCCATACTATCTTACCATCTCCTCTCGCTTCTTCTCTATAGCATATCATCAGCCCCCTATCCAGTCTCTGATTCAGTCTCACCCAGTCTCTCCAGGGCCCCCCCCCCCCTTTTCCGCCACCCTATCACGACCTAGCCCCCGCCTCCTCGCCAGCTTAAGCTTCACCTATAAACGAAAGGGCTTCAAGAGCCGCGCGCACTAGGACTCGTTCGACACCCGATGCTACGCTAACGCTTTGTTCTCGCCCTGTTTCTCTCGTCGGATCCCGCATCGGTCGGCACAGTCAAAGCGACTCCGACACTTCCGGAACTTATCCCTGTGATATGATCGACCGCAGGCCCTCGCTGGTTGGCGCCATGGGAGCATCTGAATCGCGTCCACGTTCCCAAATCTCTGAACCTGGCCAGAATGCAACCCGAGCCAGGTCGCTGGCTCAACGGACAACCATCCCCCCGGTTCCCCAGACTCCTCACCCCGGACTCTTCGCCCCAGACTACTTCCTCACCCCGGATCAATGGATAATGAACAACTCATCGAGGGAGATTACGACCCGGCAGTTGCAAACACCCCGGCATTCTCTCGACTGCGGGGGAAGTTTCCGATTATATGTTTGGCCCTTGCCTCCTTCAACTTTCCTGTTCTGCAACATTCCCACAATTCTTCCCACATCTTGATCTACCACCTATCCACCCATACTCACCGACGCCATGTCCAGCGATAGCAAGGTCGTTGAGGAGCAACGGGAGGATATTCTGAACAGAAGCCAGACCGGCGCAAGCATCACGCTCTCTCCCGAGCTCTTCGAGCAGCTATACCTCTCTCCGAAGAACAATGTCAAGGGCCAGCTTCGACAGACTTTCGGCAACCCGACGCCCCTAGGTTAGATTGAGGCTTCTACCCGCTGATTTAGACAGTCATTGTCAGTGCTAACAAGACTAAAGCACTGGGTGGCTTCTTGCTCTGCACCACTCCCCTCTCCATGGCTCTTCTGGGGTGGCAGGGTGCTGGAGGATTTGGAGCCGGAGCGAATGTGTAAGTCGAGTCGACCAGATTCCGCCCACGGTGATGGCTAATGTGGTTTACAGGGGCGCCTACTTCTACATGGGAGGCCTTCTCCTCATCCTTGGTGGAGTTGGTGAATGGATCCTTGGTAACTCCCTCTGATCTATGCATCCGCCTGATCCAGTATTGATATTCTTTTTAGGCAACACCTTTCCGGCCACCGTCTTCGGTCTCTTTGGAGGCTTCTGGTTCACCTTTGGCGCCACCATTGTGCCTGATTACGGCGCATATGGACTGTACTCGACAACGGGGTCTGCTGCCGACGGCTTGAGTCAAGAGCAATTCTTCGCCACCTTCGCCTTCTTCCTGATCTCCATGGCGATGCTCTGCACCGTATTGGCTATAGCGAGCATTCGCACCAACATTTTCCTGTTCACCATCCTGCTCCTGCTCATCCCTACCTGTAAGGAGACACCTCCCCTTTCGCCTGCATCATGCGGACTCAAACGTTGACTGACTTTATCGGGGAACAGTTGGTTGCCTCTCCGCCTCCTTCTTCGCCGTTTCGAACGGTCATGCCGCGAATGCGCTGACGTACCAGCATGTCGGTGCCGGCTTGTTGCTTGCCGTTTCGTTCTTGGGGTGGTACATGTTCTTGGCGCTTGTTCTTCAGTCGGTTGACTTCCCATTCGTACTGCCTCTGGTGGATCTGTCAACTGTGATTCCCGGTCGCACTCAGCGAACCCGGGAGCACCACGACTGAATGGCAAGGTGCAGTCTGCACTGAGACGTATTTCTCTAGCATGGATCTCCGGGTTCTGGAATAAAAGGAGGAGGGGGTATACTGCATCCGTTGTGTTAATTAATCAGATTTCTCGGTTAGAAGCCCTAGATAGTATTAGCAGTAAACGTTTTTTTTGTGGAAATTATTAATAGCCCAGCGTCCAAGCGGGCTTGCAAGGTGAGGCCGACTAGCGCATGATGATCAAGAGCGCGCTTTGACTGCCTAGTTCCTAAACCTCTCGAGACGTCTCGTGAAGACATAAAGTTTACGTCCCCGGAGCTTAACCCCTAATAACTGCAACACAATGGCTCCAGACGACGGGGATGAAGCTGGCAAGGAACCCTCGTCTCCGGAGACAGGCTGTCCAATCCCGATTCATGGATCTTCCCCCCCCCCCCCCCCACGGGCTCAACAGGGAGCCGACGCCCGTTCTTCTCCTTCACCCGTGGACTCCGGTTTCCCCGCACTGAAGACGACGAGCGATGGCACCTCAACATGGGCCAGCCAATTGCACTCTGGACATTGGGTCAGGCCAAGATGTTCCCCGGTGGAGTCGTTCCTCTAGCGCAGTGCGGGGAACTTGGCGTAGTCGGCACAGCGGAATCGGATCCTTGATAAGTAGGGCCGACTAAGGAAGGACTTCGTCATCTCTCTCAACTCGTCTCTCCTCTCTCTCAACCTTGATCCTTCGCAGTCGGGTCCGCGCATTCCACAGCAGAGTGAGTCCACAACAAAGGGAATCCACAGCCAACTGAACCCACCGCCAGCTGACGTCGCATACAGACAGGGAGCAACGTCGCAGTTCGGAGTGGATCGATTCATGCCTGACAGGCTCCACCCAATGTCCGACGCAAGGACGAGGCGGCAAAACCACTCCTGCGACCAGTGCAGGAGGTCCAAGAAAGCCTGTGACGGCTACTTGCTCAACAGCCCCGGTCGCCGCTCCTCTGACGCCGTGTCAACCGTGTCGAGTGAGTTCCTGTGTGAGTAGCAACTCCATCCCTCGCACCCGTGAGATCCGGCTGACGGCGTCCTTTCTCAGACGCTGGACTCCGACCATGCTCCTACTGCACCAAGACAAAGAAGCAATGCACCCTCAACTCCCACTGGGGCAGATCCCAGCTCCAGATCAGAGCCTCTTCTTCCTCCACCGGCGTCGAGTCTCGTGGCGACGCAGGTCTTCACGCCAAGCGACAGAGGACAGACCATCACGTCATGTCAACCGCAAGCCTTGACCTCAGTGCTAGCATCTTGCATCTACTGCAAACTCCCTCACCGAACCACCATTCGTTCTCCTGGGAAGCACCCATTCCTAGCTTGGAATGCTCCGGAGCCTTGCCGCCTGATGGCTCGCTCAGTTCCATGGGGCTGGACCTGGGCCGAGCAAGTGACGAGGGGCTTTCTCAGGCTAGCCCCCAAGATGCCGCGTTTCAAGTAGCCATCGACTCCGCACATCACGACGACAATGCAAGACTCGACAGCGTCTTTCCCTCAACGGCCTACTCCGGTTCGCAGAAATCAGAACTCGACTTCCAGAACTCAGTCTGGGAATTTTCACAAAGCTGCTCAGAAACACAGAACTCAACCTTCTCCGCTCAGCCCACACCGAACATCAAAGACAGTACCCAGAAAAATCGCAGACGGCGTCGACCATCACACAACTGGTTAGCCCACTCCAGAACATCTTCTTCTCCCCTTTATCCCGACTACGGCATCACGACAAGCTCAAATAACAGCCTCATTACGGAGAGTCTGCTTCAGATATACCACGACGTGCTTGAGAATAATCTTGCGTGTTGGCTGTCAGAGGATACATGTCCATACACAATGGAGAGAAGAAGGCGTGGTTTCCGCGGTATGAACCCCGGCGATACAACTGGGTTCATGCATAGAAATTTGCGCCGGTTGGAGCGTGGTACGACTTGGCCGAACCAGATATACAGACGAGTCCTACAGCTTGATAGAGTTTCACAATCTACCAAGATGGTCCGCCTGACCCGCGCGGAGAACCAGGCGGCGTCAAGAGCTCTCGACTTGGTCATAATGGCGTTTGCCACGCAATGGGCTCAAGGGAGTCGTCGGAGGGAAAAGTACACGTCAAGACCACTCAGCACCCCGGATCACACCCAACAAGACCAGGGCGACTTGGCCGGTGCTTTGAACGAGGAATTCGAGCAGAACCTCCAACAGTCTTTTTGGGAACAGGCCAAGAAGGCCTTGCAGGATGTTTCCGAGCTGGAATCCTACCGGGTCATATACGCCGAGTTGATATTCGGCCTCACTCAAAGGCCATGGGCCAGCGACGATCACCCTTCCAAGGACTTCATTGCCATGTCTGTCTCTAGTGCCCGAAACATCAAGGATGGGATTTTACCCAAGGTCATGGATATTATATCACAAGAAGGGCCGCCGGTGTATATGGAAAGAGCAACTCGGAAGATCCATGCGTTGAAGTTTCGCCTAGATGCGAATGAGACGGGTTTTCTGAAAACTACCCAACCGCATGCCGATGGACACGACGAACGTGCTCTTCACGCCATGAGCCCTGAAGATCGACGTACCGTTGGCCTGATTTACTGGCTCGCAGTCATGTTTGATACTGTGTCGTCCTCCATGAGTGAGAGGCCGATTGCTCTTGTAGACGAAGACTGCCAACATGAAGCTACTCAGGCAAAGGCCGCAATGGCGGATGCCTCTGCTTCCAAGCGTCACCTCGCCCAACGTTGGGAACTTGACTCGTTTGTTCAAGACAATCCAGAGAAGCCTTCCTTGTCACTACACTGGCCTTGTCCACCCGACGTGTGCGCGCAGGCCGTCGCCAGATCAGCACCAGTCAAGATCCTTCTCTTCCGCCACGTTGCATATCTACAAAACGCCTTACGGAAGAAGGACTATGGACAGCCCATCGAAGACATCATCCAGAGCGTAACACTGTTGTATCGATACTGGAACAAGACCCACGGTACTTTCTTCCGGGAGTTGGTCAAGAATTACAGCTCTGTCCCACAACGCATCCGGAGCTGGTTCCCCTGCATCGCCATTCCTTGGCATCTTGGCTCTCTGATGCTTGCCGACCTGCTTGAGTTTGTGGACAGCAACGCTCTTGGGCTAGAAGACTCGACTCTAAGGCGTATTGATTCTAGTATGGCCGCAAGGATCAGGAAAGCAAGCGCCATCGATCTCTCCGACCTTGCCAGAGTAACAGCACCCACCGACAACGACGAAGCCGGCTCCATAGAAGAGCAGCTGCCAGACTTCCATTTCGCAGTGAACGAAGGGCCGCTCTTGACAGAGCCGTGGACCATCATTCTCATCAGAGCCTTCACCAAAGCGTCCATCTTCCACTTGAACGTTGCGGATGACTTGAGGCAGAACGAGTGGGCCATCTTAGGGCATGATAGTGAGGAGTTTCAGGACAGCTTGAGACGGTCTGAGAACTGCATTCGGGCGCTTTGGTGTTTGGGGAAAAAGTCAGAAATGGCTAGGAATCTGACCAAGATTCTATCCGAAGCACTGTGTAAGCAGCAAGAAGCGTGAATCAGCCAATTGTTTCAGAAATCGCTAGGTTCATGTTGTAGGTTAGAGTGATATATATCAAGATTTATCCTGACCACGACTGACTTTTTAGCTGAAAAGTTCATAATTTCGCATTGATTGTGGTCTCATGCATCCAGAATCAACGCTTACGTTGATTTATTGAACTTGCTACGCATCTAATAATCTGTTTTCGTGCTTCGGGAATAAGACGTTGGCATAATCCTTCACAAGGCAGTTGCCGCCATTCAACTGCGTCTCATATCGAAACATGAATTAAGATCCCCAATTCAAAGGACATCATCTAGGACCACACATGGCTAGACGTCACAGAATATTCCATGGTTTGGTGAAACAATCTCGCATTCATTCTGTGTTTCCATACCCTATCACCTAATACTTGCCTTTGATTATCCCGACACATCCGTTTTTTGGTTATTTTCTCCCCGATTACCAGTATCCTCGTTGTCCCGATAGTAAGGAATGTGATATTCACCCTCCTCTTGGTGAATCTGTGTCCCGTCTCAACTCGCTACCCTCCACCGAGCCGTCCTTTTTATCCAAAGGTTTCCCTTTAGTCCCGAGAGCTGGAATAGAGTAAGTAATTTTCTGAAAAGAAGAACGGAATTAGGTCATCTCCCAAGGTGACTTACGTGGTAACACCGACACAGGCGAAGCAGTGCTTCATGGCCTCGGCCTCGATGGCAAACAGGCCGCCGTGGTCGAGCAGGGAAGCCGGGTGCCACATGGTCGGGTCGAGACGCTCAAGAAGACCGGGGTAACTGTTGAGGCCGATTCGCTCGGTAACACCCCACGGGTTGCGGAGGACGATGTACTGCTTCTCGCCGACAATGGCATATCCGAGGATGGAGTAGGCGTGGTTGGCGACGATGTTGCTGCCGCGGTACGTGTTGCCGGTGGCATAGGTCCAGGCCGTCATGGGGTTGATGGTCTTGAGGTTCATGCAGTTGGCGCGGACGAGGCCCAGGATGTCGTAGGCCGAGTGGTTCTGGGTCACGTAGTAGTGCGGCTCGCGGCCGTTGATCTGGGCCATGGCCTTGACGGGATCACCGCAGTGCGTCTGCGTGAGATCGGGGTGCTCGGACGAGCCGCCGCTGATCCACTTGGCAAATGCCTTCTCGTACAGCGAGGGCCAGATGTCGGCGCCGTCGCTGGAGCGGCAGTAGATGGGGTTGTTGTTGGAGTTGTTGATGGGGATGTCGTAGTTGACCTCGACCGTCTCCGTCTTGGCGTTGTTGTCGCCGCCCTTGTCGTGGAAGCGGATGGCCAGGCGCTTCTTCTCGTCCTTGCTCTCGTGGACGCGGGTGGCGCGGTTGATGGCCGAGGGGTCGGCCCAGAAGACGGAGAAGAGCGCGGCGATCAGCCAGCTGTTGCCCAGACAGCCCTGGGTCGGGTCGTCGAAGTTGTGCATGTTCTGCTGCTGGCCGTCGCCGATCTGGAACATGGACAGGTTGCCGATCAGGCGCCTGTTGACCTGCTGGAAGAAGTAGCCGTACATGTCGCGCCACGAGCCGTTGGGCGGCGTCCATTGGCCCTTCTGCGCGCGGTACGGGCTGATGAGCTCGTTGATGGACATGGAGACCTCGCGGTTGGACACCGTCTTGCCGAGGGAGTGGGCGTGGAGCACGACGTGCAGCTTGCCGTTCTGCATGCGGGCCACCTTGATGGGCGTCTTCTCCAGGTCCTTGAGGCCGATCTTCTCTAGGTCCTGGAGCCTGCGGACCTCGGAGAGATCGGGCGTCATAACGTCGCGCTCGTTGATGATCTTCATGTCCTTCTCCGACAGCTTCACGGCCTTGCGGTCCTTCTCGTCGAGCTTCAGGCCGGCGTAGAGGACGGAGCCGTGCTTCATGTCGAACAGCTCATCGTAGTCCGTCTGGAGAACGTTGGACAGGATCTGCTCCGAGTTGATGGACATCTTGTCGATGTTTCGGCCCAGCAGAGCCTCGACGAGGGCGTAGGGGTTGACAGCGCCGACCTGGATGTCCTTGGGCGGCGAATCGGGGCGCATGTGGCCTCCGCCAGACGACTCGGCCTTCATGTCGAGGTAGTCGTAGTCGGTGCCGAGGCTCTCGGCGACAGTGGTGGGCTTCTCGATCTTCTGGCCGAGAAGGGCTTCGACGAGGGCGTAGATCTTGGCGTCCTTGGTGGAGTCAGCCGAGTTTCGCATGTCGCCCATGTTGAAGATGGTAGTGAGAGTAATGGTGATGGTTGAAGTGTTTTGAAGTAAAGATTGTGAGGTGGATTGGCAGCTGATGAATTGCTGTCTGTGATGAGCAGAAAGGAAGAGATGGTCGTCTCATGGGTTTATATATACCTATTCAACACTCATAGCACAGCTTTGATTTAGCATTCGCCCGTGCCCTCGCCCTCCTCACGGTGAATGCGGAGTGCGTCAACATGGATCCAAGCGTGCATATTCCCAGTCCTCTCACATGGTCGGCAGTTCTAGTTTGCGGGGAATCTGCAGTCTGATCAAAGCCGAGACTAGTTGGTTGCACCAGCGAAGATTCTTTTGCCATGGAGGAGAGACACGTCCGTGAACTGGATTGTACCGTGGGAACAGCTACAGGGATACGTCACGTTCCAAGACATCACAGAACCTCACTTTGAGTATCACGAAGCATATTCCCCTGAGAAGATCCCCAGACCAGCTTCGTACCTGCGTACCCTGTCTCAGGAGTACATATTTTTACACTCTGTCTCTTTAGCAACTACATTGCAATGAAACCTCGATAACAATCGGCTTGAACCTTCGGCCACTCGCTGCCATTGATGTCACCTTGGTGTTGCCCGCACAGCGTCAACCGGAGCTCAGTTAACTAAATGATGACAACATGAGGCATGGATAGAACCGGCAGATACGAGCTGGCGTTCAGTCCCAACAATGTCAGGTTCATCATTTCTCAACTTGGCGGCATCGGCGGCTCAAGCGGACTGCAATCTGCAACCTTGGAAGAGCTCGGATTCTCGTGATTCGCAGAGCGGAATGCCTAAGCCCGCGCTCATAACCACCGACGAGACGATGCGTCACCCAGAAAAGGTGGTTGGGGATCTATCGAAGAACACGATATGTCACTCTGGCGTAGCCTTTGCCACAACTGGGCTCCAGCACCCGGCGAACCTACGCTCCGTCCCGCCAGGGGGGTGACAATGACATTTGACCGATGAGCCAATGCAGGTCGAGGTGAGGGGTTGGCCGTTAAGCCGAAACCCTATTGGGCATTGACATTTGCTAGGGGCAGCAACCGAGGAGGGGAAATTGAAGCTTGCGTGATGTTGACGACTCACACGATAGTTGCGTCGTAGATGCCACCCACGGACACGGAGGGAGTGTTGTAGCAAGGTCCCAAAGGAGCAAGACCCGTTGATTGCTGACCGTCATGACCCTAACGAAGACGGCAGCATTGAACGCGTTTATTCGAATCGTGGTCATGGCCCTGAGTTAGCGCTCACGTAGTGTAAACACACACGTCGGGTAGCTCTCTGTTAGCTCTCTGCTGCAACCAGCCTCGTCCCAGCTGCTCGCCGATACCGATGAACCGAGCCGGGGAATGATGAATTGCTGGCTTGTTTGTGGCCTGATCTCGCGGTGCAAGACAGATCATCTCAGGCATCCCGATCAAGGCCGCGCGGTCATGATTAATATCGACGTCACAGCACCATAATGAGGCGTTCGTGAGCTGAAACTTCAATGTGCAGCTGCAACCCCCGCTTTGACGTTCCAAACGGAGCTTCCCCACGCTTAACCATTAGCCAACGGAGTGCCATTGAGTCGTATTGTTTTGTAATCACATGAAAAAAACAGAATATTCAGCTATGTGCCGTTGCGAGCCGACAGATACCTACCTATCAGTAAATGCTACGGGACTTTGGGGAAACGTACTAGTGACTTTGATAGTCGTGTCCAATTCGTCAGTGACGAAGTAAACAACGTCGCATAAGACACGATAATTAAGTCGAGGGGCCATAGTAAGGTCAATTGGCTGAGAATCCAGTCTTGATCCATCCTAACATTCATAACCAAAGCATGCAAAACACATATCCACATTATGCTTTAGTCGTCGTGCACAGTACCGTTCGATCAAAAGATATGTTGTCAGCGGGGCAACTAATGTTACCATCGAGTCTCCTAAACATTCATAAATGCAGGTCCGAAACTTATAAAAGATTATTTTCTGTGCTTCACTAAGGAACCCATTTTGATGTACAAAGCAAAAGTATCACTTCGATATCGACGTAATAGCATAAGATGCACGGGTCAGTGATTTAATATAAGCCTGTAAATCAGAAAGGCAAAAGGGGCTGATTGAGTGGAATTAGAGAGAATACAGCAAGACAAATCAGGAAGAAACCAGACTCGGATGTTACAGTAGGATTGCTCGGGATCTTCGGATGATGTCTGCCATACAGCCAACGTAGTCTTTCAGTATCCATAATTAACAGTACATGGAAATCGTATGGATAGATCGAATTAATTAAGATTTCCCTGCAAGTGAGAGCTGTAATAATAATAAAACAATACATTTACACAAAAGCATTTACGACGAAGGTTGACATGACGGCAACAGCCCTAACCTACACCTCATAGGAAAATGCAAAGCGAAATAAGAACCCATTTGTGCCTCCCAATTGCCCGACCGATGGCCCAGAAGAAATATCTCGGCCATTGAATGTATGTACTTATCTTTCTAATTGATACATAGTCATGCCATTTGGGCTGCACGATATCTTCAATCGGGCTATTGATCTGCTTCGGTCACAAGTTTAATCCGTTCACCATATTTTAAACCCGCCTCTCGTCACAGCAGGCTGTGACCAATCGTACCCGCTGTTATATTGAATGTCACAGTTGCAATACTTCATCTACCGTGGATGACACTATCCGGCTGCATAGTTGTCACAATTCTAGTACGGTCGCACTACAATCTACATGTTAAGCAGAGTAAAAAGTGATAGATGCTTTTGCCAAGTGGGATGACCGCACTTCACGTTTGCTACCATTGCTTTTTCAACGTGTTCATTATATGTTCTAACGCCTCTAGTACTAAGTAATAGATGGGTAATTCGACGGGGAAGAAAATTAATTTATAAGCTGATTTAACTTGGATCGATGACTACCAGACGGACCAACGTAACTGGTTAATCGCTGAAGATGCTAGGTAGATTACACAGTGCCACTATCAATGGCCAAAGGAAGGTGACCATTCATGCCATGAGCGAGATCCTTGAGATCTTTTCGCATGTGATCAGAATACGTCCTGGTCTTGCCATCAACCTTTGGCACACCATCCAATCCAGTGTGCTTGACACCGTTATGCCCATTCTTAGCCGCTCCTGGGGCTAATTCGGTCTCAATCGGCGCTCCCTGGATCGTGTAGCCCGTATCGCTCGCATCAACGTAGGCATCCAAGCCTTCACCCTTCCGCGGAAACTTGTGCATGAGCTTCTTATGGACCTGCAGAGCATCACACATCTCCGCGTGGCTCACGTCGTTGAGGAACACACACTTCCCCATTGGGCTCACGGGCACGGCGGCGCGCAACTTACCGTCCCTGGTCTTGAGAATGGCGCTGGTTGCTTGCTCGAGCAAGGGCCCGTCGAATTCATGGTGATCCATGGACAGGCCTGCGCGGGAGAAGAGGTTCAGAATTCGGTCATGATCCGCGGTGGTGAGAAGGCCTCGGAGATGTGACAGGGTTGCAGAGTAGGCCATGTCGATGGAAATGGCGTGGCCGTGTCGAAGCGGGGTCTCGGGGACAAGTTCGTGAAGAGGAGACCAACTGTTATCCGTCAACAATAATGTTAAAATATGAGGTGAAGTTGTGCTCACGTGTGGCCGTAAGCAATAACTCGGTCGAGCATAATCTCATGGAGGTTGGGCGTCTCAAGCTTCAACATCTCATAAATCCCCGCCCGACAAACGCGATCAGCCGCAGCCCGAATCTCCGGTGGTGCATCATCCAGCCGTCCAAAGGCCGTGTCGATCAAGTCCTCGCAGTAGCGGTCCAGCAGATCAAACGTGGACTTGTGTGCACAGGATGAGATCTTGATAAGCTCCGCAAATCCGTTGCGGATCTGAGCCACCGGGAGGGTGCGCAAGAAGGTGAAATCAAGGAAGGTGAGCATGGGTGCGTGGTATGCTCCAAGCCGGTTCTTGTAGTTGCCATAGTTGACTGCCACCTTGATGGAGACGGAGGCATCGATGAGGCCAATGACGGTAGTGGGAATTCGGATGAAGTTGGTGTTGCGACGGTACGCAGCACAAGCAAATCTGGAGATAATGTTAGCAATTACCCACACGCGTGCCAAGGTACAATATGAGAGTGTCGTACCCGGCGACGTCAGTGACCAGTCCTCCACCAACAACAAGCACTGGCTCCTTTCGGTAGATGCCAAACTCAGTCATGGTATCGACGATGTCCAACAACGTCTCCATGCTCTTGGCCTTCTCGCCAATCATAGTCTTGTGCATCTTCAACTCGATGTCATAATGGTCAAAGTACTTCTGCAGTTGACCTCCGTACAGATTGAAGATGTTCAGGTCCATGACCGCCAAACATCGCTGCCACTTTTTGTATTGGTCTGCCAGCTGGGGGTTTGCAATGTCAAAGACGCCATCGAGAAACTCGAAGTCGTACTCTATCTTCTCGTAGCCGCACACAGAGAATCCCTGCTTGGTGGGCTCGACGGTGGCCTTCATGTCAGACATGATGGAGGCAGTGGATGTAAATTGAAAAGGTTTAGTAGGAAGTTGAAATTGGGGTGAGAGTGAATTGAGGACACCGAAAAGTTTCCTGGGTGGAGGGGGGATTCTTATAATTTGGTTGTCCTACAACGAGCAACATGGCGATTCTCCTGTATGAAACTGCAGGTTAAGGCGCCATCGAGCATCAGATCTGCTAGATTTCCCAACCCCCCTCTCTGGCAGGTACAGCATCTTCGAACCCGTCGCTAGCACGGTAATGAGTCTAACACTAATTGCCGAGGCCAGCTCATTGGGGCTCCGCCTGCGACAAGGCCGAAGTCAATGAGCACCTCATCGCTTGTACTGGATACTGCGACGACCCAGCTATTCTCAGCGACGAAGGACGTACTGAATTCCCTCAGGACAAGTCTATGACGCGACCAGTCATGTATGCGAGCCGTTTCCGGACCACTGGATATATGGTGGTGAACGCATCATGCGTCTTATGTCTGGGATCCCTGTGCATATGGGCTCATTATGCCCAGGTATAGGCGTGATGATAGGTCGAAATAATGATGTCCTCGCAATCCGACCCGATCTGCCAAGACCCGGAAGGCTAAGTTAAACTCGTCCCGCAGTGGCCGACTCGGTCAAGATGCATGGAACTTTAGGTGCTTCTCGTGGTGGTGTCATCCACGCGTGCGTGTCTCATCCGGGGAAGCTCAGACTGTGAAACGTGGGATTGGTGTCACCGTTGGAAGGCCAATAGAATGTTTTGCAGCTTCCAGGCAAGATTAATGAATCATTAACACTCGTGTGTCTCACCCGACTGGCTCGAGCAACGCGGGATTCTCGGGAAGTCTACTTTTGCCTTTGTTAGCTCATGTCTCATGTCGAGATGTGCATGTTGGCCAAGACGGGCGTGTGTGAGTTCTGCATGCAGTATTCCTACGGACAATTCACGCAGTTTCAAGCACGCGAAAACTATGACCTAAAGACAAAATGTGCGTGTCACCATTTTCGGGGTTTCGTAATATTGGGGGAAAGCACACCGCCAGATGGAGATGACGCGTATACAGAACAGCGGCCAGTTAAGATAGCACAAGATGAACGCTTTTGAACGCCCTTGGCAAAGCACTCCTGTACCTGACCAACATGGCCGATTTCAACCAGACGAAGGCCTATGCGGCACAAGAGGATGTCTATTTCGACGACGGTCGCGAGATTGAGCTCCTCCACTTTGTGTACAATCATCCAAATCTTGAGGAGATTCGGGGATCGCCCAAGGGAGTGCTGGACGCCATCGACGAGTTTGGTCGTGACCGAAAATACCTGATGAACATTGGCGAAAGCAAGGGCAAGATCGTGACGGATCTCATCGCAGAAGTCAAGCCACGTGTAATTGTAAGCTCCATCCCATGCCCGACGCGTCTGGCACCGTTCCTAATCGTTCTCACGATGCAGGTGGAGCTTGGGGGATATGTTGCCTACTCGGCCATTCTGTTTGGTGAAGCCCTGCGACGAGAGGGCGGCCAGAGGTACATCAGTCTCGAGCGGAACCCAGAATTCGCTGCCATCATGACTTCCCTCATTGAGCTCGCTGGACTGGAGGACGTGGTCAAGGTGGTAGTCGGTGAAAGCGAGAAATCACTCAGACGCCTACACGCCCAGAACCTTCTCACAAAAGTCGACTTGCTCTTCTTGGACCACTATAAACCAGCTTACCTACCAGACTTGAAGCTGTGCGAAGAGCTGCAGCTCATCCGCCCAGGATCAGTACTCGCCGCTGACAATGTCATCAAGCCCGGCAATCCCCCCTACCTCGAGTACGTGCGGAGTAGCGTGGACGAAAAAGTTGCGAGAATGAAGCAGACGTCGACAAAGTCCGAGGGCGGTGATTTCCCGGAGAAAGACGAATCAGATAGTGTTGACGGTGGGATTCAAGGCAATCCCAATTTGGTGTACGAAAGCCAGCTGATTCGGAGCTTTGAGCCCACAGGAATTCCGGTAAGAACTTGAATGTTCTCTGTTGACAGACTTGCTAATAAACGCAGGACGGTATTGAAATTACACGTTGTCGTAGTTAGGTTAGGATAGGATGGAGAGACGGGCATTATACATGTTCCAGTAGCAAATCCAGAGAAGAAGGAATAATTCAAACACTCCTCCTACAAAAGATGGAATAACATCCAACCTATACCAGTAGCAAATAAGATGACCGTTCCCCCCAGTGTAGCAAGCTGCGTACACGACTAGCCCACTGTTATCCCTGGGGTAACAAGGCGATCAGCCAGTGTCTTAAAATCGATGAGATCCATCAGTCTCAGACAATTTATGCAGGTGTGGTGTGATTCCAATACCAAGACGTCCAATTAAATTTAAATGCCGATTCTGAGAGTCTATGACGTCTACACAACCAGCCTCCATCTCAGCTAAAAGGTTGCGTCCCCTCGCACCAGGCATTGGCCATTTTCTAGCTTTATCGTGATCGCCTCGTTTGACGCTCCAGCTTCAAGATGGCCAACTCGGCGTTCTGGCACTTCTCGAAGAATCTCTTTCTCATTGCTCTCAGCCTTGTGCTCCTCCCCTTCAGCACATGTCTCGTCCTGGGTGTCCGTCTTTGGCACGCACTTCAGCGCAAACATGGCGATTTCCCGGATGACTCGACGGGTGCGCCGAGGAAAACGGTTCTTGTCACTGGGATCAACATGGCAAAAGGATTGACAATTGCGCGGATGTTCAAGCGCAGGCACCATCGCGTCATCGGAGCAGACTGGCATTGGCTATCTCTGGGGAGTGTTTCGAGTGCCATTGACGAGTACTACGTCGTCCCGCCGCCCGATGATGCCTCACACCCGAAACAGAACGAAGAATACGCAGACCGAATGCTGGAGATCGTGAAGAAGGAGGGCGTCGACCTTTGGATCTCCGTGTCTGACGTCCACGCCGCTGTCACAGACGCCGCCGTCAAGCATAGGATGGAAACCGAGACAAAAGCCAAGGCCATTCAATTTAGCGTCCACTGGACTTGCCTCCTCCACAACAAAGACACCTTCATGCATCACTCTCGCGAAATCGGGCTCCGGATCCCCGATGCAGACACTGTGCGGAACCGGGATGAGGTTGTCCAGTTCCTGGAAAGCAGAGGCGGGTTGGAGAGGAAAAGCGACGGCCGGCAATATCTCATCAAGTACTCTGGTGTGGACGACTTTGGCAGATCCAGGATGCCTCTACTGCCCTTGGAGAGCAAAGAGGCGACACTGCGAAAGATTCAGCAAATCCCGTTCGAAGAGACCCCCGAAACACCGTTCATTACGCAGGAATTCATCGACGGCGAAGAATACTGCACCCATGCCCTCGTCATCCGTGGCCAACTTCGCGCCTTCGTCGCATGTCCATCGGAGCCCGTTCTCTTGCACTACGAGGCACTCCCGCCGGATTCGCCCATTAGCCAAGCCATGCAAGACTTCACCCAGAAACAAGCTGCCGCCGGCGGCGAGAACTTCACCGGCCATCTCAGCTTCGACTTCATGGTCCAATGCCCAAGCCCGCCTCGGGAAGACGACGTGGAGATTTACCCCATCGAATGCAACCCGCGGGTTCACACCGCTGCGGTGCTTTTCGACCAGACGCCCGAGCTGGTGGAGGAATACCTCTCTGTGCTTTCGCCGCCTGAGGCGTCTTCTGATTCTGGGCCACTGGCACCCAAGAATCCTGCTCAGTACTACTGGATGGGACAAGACATGGTGGAAGAGGTGTTGGATCCCTTGTACCGCTACCTGTTTGCAGGCACGATCTCTCTCGACGACCTCCGTGAGTCTTCAACGGTGTTTCTTCAACGATTGTGCTACTGGAAAGATGGAACCTTCGACATCTTGGATCCTGTCCCCTGGTGGTGGTTGTACCAAGTATACTGGCCGTTGCGCTTCGTCAAATTCCTGGTTCAGGGTCGCTGGAACAAGCTCAATATTAGCACAGGGAAGATCTTTTAGTATTAAATAGTAATAAATCCTTCGGTGTTTGATAGAAATCCAGTAATTACAACCCATGGCTCCCTCGCGAGGGGCGTCTCGCATCTATCTATTACATAAGTCTATTATACAGTACTATGCAGGTGTCATATATCATGAGGTAAATCTTGGCGCTTTGACTATATGCTTGCATGGAGTCGTATGGGATAGCTCGCTATCCTCGGGTACCAGTGGTGGGAATGGGCTTTTCCAACTTGACAGACCAGAGGAAGAAGTCCTCCAACGGCAACAGAAGCAGCAGTCCACGATTGCACAGCCAAGAAATGGCCACAACACCGGTGGCCGCCATGGCATCGAGCCAATAGTGGTTGGCGGTTGACACGATGATTAACAGGACGGTGCTGGGGTACACGATGCTCAACGCGGCAAAGAAGAACTGGCGGAACTTGGACATGCGCTTCTCGCGGGGTCCGAGACGGCGGCGGAAGAGCCCGGAGTGGTACATCAACACGGTGCCGATGCAGAACGAGTAGCCAAAGTGCAGCGAGGGGAACGCGGCGAGCTGGTTGAAGAATTTGCCCGAGGCCCAGATGGACTCGGCGTCTTCGCGGCGGACGGTGTCGAAGAAGCCGAACTCCTCGGGGAGCAGGCGAGGAGGCATGCATGGGTACGTGGTGAAGACGGCGAAGCTGACGAAGTTGGTGAGGCTCATCATGCGGCGGGCGGCTGCGAATTGGGCATGGGTGGGGGCTGCGTAATAGTACCATGCAAGGAAGCTAAGAGTATTGAAGTTAGAAGGCGATCGATCAAGGAACGGTTGACGATCCAAAAGCATAGGAAAAAGACGTTTGGGGCGCGTTTACCTGACAGTCACCGGGATGTGAATGAGAGAGTAACCCCGGTTGAGAACGGTCAGCATGTCCTGGTGCTTAGTCCTGAAGAACATCTGCACGTCAACCTCTCGTAACGGGAACAGGAAGCTGAAGAAGCCCTTGTGCTCGAAATCAAGCACGGCAACGGCATGGGTCTCAGCCGTCTTCCAGATGCCCTCGGTGGCGAAGATGAGCTCGCTACCCGCCTTGACGGAGACGTAGAACAGGAGGTTGATGGCCCAGTAGAACATCTCGACCAAAAAGGGGAACTTTTGTATGAACCGGCTGTGCCGGTAATTGGCATATCGGGACGTGTTGGGCGTGTAGACGACGGTGCCGCAGCAGTTTCGCTTCTTGGAGGGATGCGTGGCGGACGCGGACGACACTGGGTAGCGGGAGAGCATTTCTTGTTCCTCGTAGTCGTCGGAGAGCGAATCCCCATCATCCCGGTGTTCCGGGCGGCCCAGGAGGCCTTGATCTTGGTTCGAGGGCGGTTTCAGCGGATAGTTGCGACGACGGGTGACGTAGCAGGAGGCGACCATGATGCCGACGACGATCTGAGCGAGGGCGGCGAGTCAGTGTTTTGGTTCTGCGGACGGAAGACGAGAGACGCCGAAGAGGGCATTCGCGGATACGTACGACGGGCTCAAAGGCGGCATGGTGTTGGAACTGGGGCTTCCCCAAGTCGGGCACGGCTGGGACGGGTTCGGCCATGGCGGCGGGCGGCTCTCGCTACTGGGGGGGGGTTGATCCTATGAGGAGGAATTGCTGAGCATTTCTTGTGGTGATGGTGTCGACAGGTGAAGGCGCCGCGTAGAGAGTGTCGCGTGCGTGTATCTGTCTTGTCGTGTGCGAGGTGTCAAGATGCAAAACGACAAGACCAACACGGCGTAGGGGAAAAAAAGGCCCGTCCCATTGCTCGGGTTCCCGGACTAGGGAGGTGCTAGGGCCCTGCGGTAGCCACGAGCTAAGCCCGCGCTAACAAGGGGCGCCAATCCGTCCTGGGCCCCGCGGCACGTGTTATTCCTGAACCCTCGCACAGGTACGTAGCATGCAGCGATGACGTTGAGCGGCGCCCTGATTGGCCACTGGGCCGGTTCTCGCGCAGAGTAAGGGGGCTTACCGCAGAAATAACATGCAGCGCGATGCCTATTCGCTGCTAGCGGAAAAGAGGCAAATTGGATGGGTGGACCCGAAAAGCCCCTGGATTCCGGGACTGCGCCAATCACCGTCCGGCGCCCAGATTAGCTCTGACGTGCGTCACCCACAGCCAGCGCTGGCTTGGCCCGTTCAGGCCTAGCTTAGCGAAAATATCCCTGTTTCCCGCGTATTTTGGCACCGCGGAAAACGGGGCTGAGTCCCTGACGCGGTCTGGAACTAGCCAAATGGCCGCGTCGCTCGCACCCACCACGCCAGGATATTTTTCTCTAGTCCCTTTATTACAGTGCTGGCTTGCGCCCGAGATTGTGAGGGCTTTGCTCGAGTGCTCTGCTCTGCTCTCCTTTCCTTCATCTGTATCGTAATCATCTGTCTCATTCATTGTCTCTCGGACGCCGTCATCATCATGGCCGCTCCCAATGACGCGTCCGCCTCTCATCCCGCCGCCCTCAACATGAACTCCAAGACGTCGTCGCCAAGCCGCTACCAATCGCCCTCTGGCACTGGCTCCTCGTCTTCGCCCTCGTCCTCATCTTCGTCCCCTCGCCGCGCCAAGGGATACGACGAGGAGCGCCTTGAGTGGAAGTCGGCCTCCGTCTGGTCGACCTGGCCCAAGAAGCTCCTGCGTTTCCCCAGGCTGCGAAGCGTCGCCTTCGTCCTCCTCATCATCGACTTGACCATCCTCGGCCTCGTCGTCCACACCCTGGAACCCCTCATCACCCTGCTACGCCGCAACGAGGAGCTGTTCGGCTCCCGACTTGCCTTCACCAAGGACCCTCTCCCCTACACCGAGAAACACCCCGACCAACACAAGATCCCCAAAATCCTGCACCAGACTGGCGCTACCGATGTCATCCCCGACAAGTGGATTAAGCCGCAACAGAGCTGCAAGGACGCTTACTCCGATTTTGAATACATGGTGCGCCTGCCCAAGACCGCAATCCGGCTAAAAGCGACTGCATGCTGACTTGACTTCTAGTTCTGGACCGATGCGTCAGCGCGCGAATTCATCTCCAACGAGTACTCCTGGTTCGTCGAAACATGGGATAACTACCCCTTCCCCATCCAGCGTGCAGACTCGCTTCGCTACTTTGTCCTCCACTATTATGGCGGCATCTACCTCGATCTGGATACCTGGTGCAACGAGAGCATTCCCTACAACCAGATTGAAAACGACGCAGCATCCCATCACGCTGTGTTCAAGTCAACTACCCCCACTGGCGTCTCCAACGACCTCATGATAACATCCGCCGGTCATCCGCTCTTCACCGCCGTCCTCTCCAAACTCCTGTACTACAACGACATCACCAAATTGTGGGCGCGATGGCTGCCCTATGGCGCCATCATGATAGGCTCTGGACCCTTTTTCGTTTCCATGGTCATCAAGAACTACCTGCTCGAGCAACCTTCACTGCCTGAAATGACGGTAAAGGTCGTCAACGCAACTGAACTGCTACCATACATGACCGACCTCGAAAGTGCCTCATGGCACAAAGGAGACGCCCAGGCTCTCATGTGGCTAGGTGATAAGCAATGGATTTGGTTTGGCTTGGGGGCCATTGGCGCGGCCATCGTCCTACATCTCATCAACCTTCTCCTGCTACGAGCCTGGAGAGGCTTTGACAAGCCCCAATCTAATGCCGAAAACTTGAAGGTAGCAAAGTTGACATAAAATAGGAGACTGTTATTACAGTGTGTAATAGATATTTTTTATAATGCTAGCGACTCAATTTATTTTCCAGGACATGATTATATTCTACAAGCTTACCTTCTACTTCGCACACATGGTGAATGCACGTCTTAGAGAAACCGAGGCCCCAAGTCCCGAAAAACCGGCCTTCTTCCATCCAGACCTTAGCCGGTGGTTGCGATCGCCTGCTTAGGGTCTGGGCGGAAGCTTGCAACTTAGACTACGTGCTGCGCTGTTGGCTCTTATGAGCTGATTGTGGTCAGTCTTTACTTTCCACGTTTGATGAGGCTAAATTTGACTTGCCCCAAGCGCCAGAGTCGTAATCAAACCGATGCAGTAAAAATAGCGGCTTTGTATGATCCATGACCTGCGGCCATAAATAGACACTCATCTCAGGCCTTAACTCGGGTAGCTGAGTTAGAAAACAATCGCCTCACTCAAGCACGAGACTGCATCGTGGCGTGTTCTCAACTCCTTGCAATCGTATTATCCCTCTTTGCAAAGTAGAGGATGGCTCATGGTCCAAGCAGTGCTCTCAACAAGATGGTTGGTAGACAGCTGTCGACAGTCTGACACCGTTGAACCCACGCATAACCGAGTCCGAGGCTCTGGGTAGGGCATCGAGCAGCACTCCATCGTATTTGAGTGTTCCTTGCAGCTAAAGGTTAATTGACGTAATCGTGCTTGCCTCCCCAATATGCCCAGTGCGATTCCACTTGGAGGCTCACATACTTGACCAACGCAAGAGTGAACATGCTGCAAGTACCCTACAGCATGACACGCCATAATCAAGTCGCCCTATCCGCGGCTTCCATTCAACTCAGCTAATGAGGATTAAATGAGTCACTTGTTCTATGACTTTATGAAGGTGCTGACAGTCCACATATATGTAAAACATACTCGAGACGGAGTACTACTGTCTTTCATTATCATCATTCACTACAGTCACATAAATTTGGGCATCTTGCTATGTAGTCATGTCGCTGTTCATGACCTCAATCTCACAAACAATGACCCACGTATAGGTGGCTTGCACTGCATCAAATAGCAAATAATCCAACTAATATTGAACTATCTGTAGTTGAGTGTATTATCTGGAGGAATTCAATGTCCGAGACCAAAGTGCATAGCGACCTAGGACGGATTTAGCCGCAGTTGGCATGTTTCAAAGGCTCAACGAGCCCCCGTAGGCCACTATCTCCATCCATGTTACCATGCAGAAACCTCATTCACCTTTTAGGTTCTGCTACTCTGAGTTGCGGGTATTTGAAGCAAAAGCATTTATTCTGCCGACAGACTTGTGGCCAGTTACTTTAGCCAAGAACATCTCGTGATACGTCACCTCTCTACAGCCTGCACGATAACTCATGAATTCATTCTCCTCGAATATCTTCCAGCATAATATTTCCATCACTTAGATTTACGTCCTGGGTCAAGAACCATCCCCAAGTAATTGGTCACCCACGATCGTGACTTAGTGGCGTAGCCCTCAAGTAGAGCCCCTTACGACTCATTACGACGGTCTGCTCTCTAAAGGTACCCTAACTCAAAACCGTAGGTCAGCTCAAGAACCTCTTTTCAGTGTGTCTTCACTCAGCCCTGACTCCTTTCTGTTGACCAGTCGTGGAAAGATGCAGAGGATATCAAGGGATGGCGTAACTCAAAATTTTGCAGACTTGAATCTAAAATTATCCTTGACAACGTCTTCCTAGAATCAAAGCTTTGACTGCCCGGAAGACGAGAGGGATCTGGACTGGTACAATTTTGATGACGCAGGTAGCGAGGATGATACATGCCAATCTGAGTGTCATAGGTCAACCTTCAAGCTCCCATCTTCTAATGCAGCCAGAGCAAGGACGAGCTTGGTTTCTTGATGCCAGCTTATACGAGTAATGTCCATTTCAGTATATGGGTGTTCAATAATCAAGGGCAAAGACTCTAAATTGACATTGTAGTTTCGCGCTCCCCGACGCCAAACTTTTGTACGCCGTGAAACGTCTCATTTGAGCATAGGAACAGCGGATCGCGGTAGAGGCTGGGATGGTTACTAATGCGAATAATTAGGTAGCCCGGGAAGGAGGCTTGAAACTCGGGACCCAGACTCCTGTCGTCCAATTACTACACTGGAATACGGTGACACAAATGCGGGGTTCCAGTGTTCCATCGTCCGTTAAAGCTCCTCAGCTAGTCTAGAAAGTGAAATAAGGCAGCGGGCTCATCGATCGACGTCAAGGAAAGATGACGCAAAAGCTCCCGCAAGTTACAGACAAGTAGACATATCTCTATACTCGAAGGCCAAACACACAACAAGGCGACCCAGGCGAACTTCAACTTCAACCATCTGGCGATATCGGTTCCTGATACTGCGGCGGCTGTGGAATAGTACACGAAGCTTTTTGGTATCAAGGTCATCGTACCTCTGGGCACGATGAAAGTCACGGATCCTGAGGGCCCATCTATGACCAAAAGTCGGTAGCTATCTTTTCTTTCTCTTTTCTTCAGGCCATTCCATCTCTTGGCTTTTGTGCTTTACTATTATACTACGGATTATCCCTGCAGTATTTTGCGGTTGTACATTGAAACGGAGGCTTGTGGAAGAATACCTCAGCTAAATCTTGTTTCTGCTACCAGTCTACGGAAATGAGCTCCAAGAAATGAAGCTCGCCATCCTATCCATGGGGAACGGGATTGGTTTCGAAACTTTCGAATTCGCCAATCCCAAGTACAGCAGGCCAAAGGAAAGAGTCGACTGGAGTCCCGATTCCTATACAAGAGGGAGCGCTTTTCACTTTAGCTTCACGGTGCTTGACGTAGTCAAGACGGCAGAGGAGGCTGTCAAGCTCGGTGGCACGCAGATAGGTGCGACCGTAGAGCCTGCCGAAGGAGAGAAGATTGTTTATCTGCAGGATCCTTGGGGCAATGTAGTGGAGCTCTTAAGTACCAGCTTTGAGATGCTCTTTTTGAAAAGACTCTCGGCGACATAAGTGACATATCCGCACGAGGTGGCTTGAGATTGATATATCAATTCAACTTACTGGGTTTTTCCTAGACCAGGATGTTATTCCTTGGTGACCAAGGAGGAATAGTAAGTAAAGTAGAGAACGTAACAACGAGGCACATTTCGTCAGTAAGGTATGAAGAGCTCCACGAAGCAATGAAGGTGAAGGTCTTGGGCGATCTGAAGACATCAGTACCACCGGTGGGTCTAGAGTTCGGGGTCATATAATTGTCATGTTCCAAGGCTTTGTGATCTGGTGAGGGCGTGCGTCAAGTTTAAGGCCTACCACTTACCAAATATTGTTTATAGCGTCCCATGCCAACTACTTATTTCGACGTTGGGAGCTCGGTCGTGCTCGCCCTGACTCCACCACGAAATATCGTCCATCCACCTTTTCTAAATCAAGCACTCTCGCAGTTCCTTAGGAGTAAGATGGGTCCGGGCCTTGAGCTCAACCTTTGTGTCTGGCAAATGTGGCCTGTCGGGACCAAACCAATTTCCCATAGCAGCCGCCTGCAGACCCCCAGGTACATTCACTCGAACCTCGTACCTCATCGGCATGATGCAAAGGAGGCTCTTGATTTCGTTAAGGCAAAGAACCTCCCGGGGTATGCGTGGACTCCGTGATGACGAGAGAGCTCAACCTCCACTTCGGCCACAAACTAATACTGATTAGCCTTGCCTTCTTCTTGTCGTTTCCGGTACATGTGGTCCGGATCAAACTCATTGGGGTTTCATACACTTTTCCATCTCGGTGCCGCATCAATGAGTGAACTGCAATGTCTGTATCTTTCGGAAGTACAGTGCCATCGCTCATCGTCCAGTCTCGGACGGTCTTGCGGTTGAGTTTCACTGATTCGGGTATAAGAGTTAGCGGCGAGGTTCATTCAGTCGAGCAAACGTTCTCTGCGCAAACCTGCGTGCAAGTTGAGCAGCCTCGCGCGACTCTAACGGAGTTCTTGCCTCCGTGCACGGCCCGGTGCTCTGGAGCATTTCTTGCAGCTTCAGCCAACCTGGTGACTTGGATGGGCTGATTATCTCACCCGGATGAAACCCGAAGAGATGGGAGACGTGGCGGTGGTCCGGTTCGTCCTCTTGTGATCTTTCAACCCCCACTCCTGAATGCGTCTATAGTGGTTGACCTCGATGGGTGGGGGATCCTGGCTAGGGCACTTTCTACAGCAGCTTTTGGATGATGTCCGCCACGCCGTGGAATATTGAGACTGGAGAGGAACTGCTCAAATGTAATCCGGACGAGCGTCACGTCCACCACCGATCCTTCGCAAAAGATGCCCCTCTCGCCGCTCTCTAATATAAATGCGTTTTCAGGGGATAGAGATGGGCTTGTTACCAGTTACTGGCCGCAGGCAGATGGGATCAGAAAGTCCAGCAGGGAATCGACCAGCCTTCCTGGACGTGGAACCAGCGCTCGTGGAGGGCTTCATCATACTGGTAGCGCAGCATCTCCTATGGTCGGTTTTGTGTCTCTCGAGCAGTTCAGACCAAGGCCGCTCCAGTGCTCTCACAACATCGGACCGGGTGGCTGATTCAAGCTCGACTTGGCCGTGGCAGTAAGTTGTCTGGGCGCCAATCGCCACTAGGCACGAGGATGAGAGGACCACTAACGAGTGACCAACTACTTCGGTCGTCGTGTTATCATCAAGGCCGATGACGCCGAGCGCCAGATACAATGCGTTGCTGTTTTGACCACCGGGCGTGGCATGGAGGACAACCCGCCCATTCCGCACGCTAATGTGATCGAGATAGTTGTTCGTTTCCACATCGTCTTCGCCTACGCGGTACACTGGCCATCTTGCTCCATGCTGTGCAGCTAGACTAGACAGGGGGTCTTTTTAGGAGCCTGAGAGATGTGCAAACGACGTGGAGAGTCACTGTACTAGCAGGAGACCCTTTGTAACTTGTCTTAAGTAGACTACCCCGTTTGGCTCGCGGAAACACGGTACAGGCGGAGCCATTTCCCCCGGTGCTCTGGCGGTGGCACCACAACAACCGGCAATTGACCTGAACCTAACCCCTTCTTCATTTCCCCGCCCTCGGGAATGGAAGGGGCCGAATTCGAGGTGTTTACCATGGCTCACTCATAAAGACTGGGTTCCGGACAATACTCCGTACCATCAACCGCATTCCGAGTAGAGAGTGGGACTTGAAATCGGGTGATGATGAAGTCCTTTTGGTTCTCGGCCCTGTTGGAGCAGGGGAATAGTGGCCCCGCGGGTCCAAGCCTCACGGCAGTTGAAAAAAAAAAAATTGTTCATGGAATAGATGAGCCGAGGGGAGAGAAACGTCCAGGGAGTATGAAACACGTGCGTATGAAAAGACCGTAATAGTTATATAAGTCAAAGCACAGCTTGAGATAGCGGTAATTCCCAACCAAGCTCCATCAGCGCCCTTGAACACACTGTTCACCTATTGGTATCCAAGGGAAATGGCCAAATTTATTATCTTGGTCTCGATGGCCATCGCCGCAACCGCGGCAGCCTTCGTTCATCCCGGACTCCTTCATACAGAGGAGGATTTCTCCCGTGTCAAAACCCACGTCAACAACGGCGATGAGCCATGGGTCGCAGGATGGAACAAGCTCATTGCGAACTCTCACGCATCGCCCACGTACAAACCTAACCCTCAAGCGACCGTCTACCGCGGCCCTGACGGCGTACACTCCCAGAACTATCGCATCTTGTACAACGATGCACACGCCGCGTACCAGCTGGCTGTGCGCTGGAAGATTAATGGCTCGACCGACAACGCCGAGGCGTCCATCAAAATCCTCAACGCTTGGTCCTCTACCATGAAGGCTATTGGGGGAAACAGCGATCGCTTCTTGGCTGCGGGCATATACGGGTATCAGCTTGCCAATGCGGGCGAGATCATGCGCACGTATGCCGGCTGGAGTGCGGATGATCGCAACGCGCTGGGCACATTGCTCAAGGATGTCTTCTATGCCGACAGCTACCGTTTTCTGACGACACACAACGGACAGCCTCGGTATCACTACGTACGTATAAGTGCTGTCGAGTAAACATCTACACTTGCGTTGATGCTGATTTCGTCTTTAGTGGGCAAACTGGGATTTCTGCAGCCTCGCCAACATCATGGCCATCGGTGTCTTCACCGATAACCAGACCATGTACGACTACGCTGTAAACTATTTCCTCCACGGCGACGGCATGGGCGCCTTTCCCAACTTCATCATCGCCAACCACACCGAGACCGGGTCTGGCAAGGTCCTGGCCCAGGGTCAAGAGGCTGGCCGTGACCAGGGCCACGCCACGCTGGACATTTCTCTCCTCGGCGTCATCCTTCAGCAGGCGTACAACCAAGGCGACAATTTCTTTCCGTACATGACAAACTCTGCACTGTCGGCGTAGGTTCACCCTCAATTGGAATCCCCTGTCCCGTTCATCGCATACGCGACACGGACTCGTTTCCTGCGTATTACCGACGTAGTCGTTATTCTAACTGCCCCACACCTAGTTCTGAGTACGTGGCCAAGTACAATGTCAACCAAGATGTCCCGTTCTCGCCGTACTACAACCCTAAATATGGAAACACAACTAAGATTTCATCCAACGCGCGTGGAAATCGCCGTCCTGGTTTTGAGCTCATATTCTCGCAATACGACAACATCATGGGTTTGAATGCTTCTTGGACGAAGAAGTACGTTGACGCCGTCAATGCGGACACCGACGGAGTCGAAGGTGGTGGTGGTAATTACGGGGCTAACAGTGGTGGCTACGATTATCTGGGTTTCGGAACACTTCTTTACCGTCGCAAGGCTTAAGCTTTACCACGGTGCAATATATTTGCATTCAGTCGTGAGGCAATAAATCTTGTTGCCTGTACTCCTATGCTATACTCTATAGTGTCATTACATTTTACCGCATCCCGGACGGAGTTGACACTCCAGACACATTCAAAGTCAGAATCCGCACACCTGGTGGAAAATGCCACGACGTTAGCACCTCCAGACCACAGGTTGTTCAAACCGACATCTTTACCGGCTCAACCGCAAAGAAAAACTCGTCTATGCAGCAAGGCGATGGTGTAGGTTTAAGTAGAGTTACCCAGTGGCGAAGCCGCACTCATCTAGGAAAGATTAGTGTATGAGTTGTCTGGTGATTGAACTTTAGGGTAGCCTGGAACAGGGCGACATGGGCTCTCGGCCTTGGAAAGTCGTCGCCGCCACCGTAATGAGGTAGCTCGGATGCGGCAGCCCCATGGTTCTCGGAAGTATCCATGCCAGTGTTTCCCCGGATTCGTTTCTATAGATGTTGACACCGCCAACGCGCTCCAGGGCGCTAAGCTCTATAGCTGGTGCGCCACCGTATCTTGCCATCAGTCCAGACCAAGTTGGATGCGATGTGCAGAGCCTCGATGAAGGCTGGCCCCAGAAGGGGGAGAAGATGTAGGTTTATTGTAGTGTACTGTGATGGCTCGTATAGCGCCCCTTCCATTGCAATCAAGGGCTGTAATTCGACAGGGCCAGTGCTGCTTCTTACGAAACTCGATCTGTAGAAGACTTCAAGCCGATCAGAGCAGCGACTAAGCCGGTGAGTGATTAGCGATTTGAGAAATAGTTTGACAGGCTGAGATGGTGTGCAGCATTCCAAATGAGGAGTCCTCCCTCCATTGCGACAATCCGACGACTTTTTGCGATGTCCTTTAGTCTTGGGGTATACAAAGCTAAACCATGAAAGGATCGTTAAATCCACTAATACGCGATCTAGGTAGAAAGGCACATGATGCCAATTATACTAAGCGCACCGGACGATTTCCTTTTCTCTCCTTGATCAGACTAATAATAAAGTAAAAAGTCTAGACTTTTTGGACGGCTCAGGCCGGACTCCGGAGCCAAAAGTCCAGCCCCCTGCTCCCACCGGTAGTAGGTACTAGCGCTGTCGCTTAAGCTACTTTTGCCTGCACTAATGCCACTGGATCAATAGTTTCATATCGACGGAAGCCCTTCAGCCATGTTTTACAAACTCGTCTAAACAAACAAGCAATACTTAGCTGAAAGCAGGGGCAAGAGGTTGGGCCTGTTGGCAGGTTGTTCCCTGACCGAGCATCCACCTGGGAGATCTATCCCGTCGTTAGCGTGTGAGATGAATGTGGGATGAATTCATGGACATTCACATTATTTGCTTCAGCACGAGCGAGAGCACGTCTGAAGGAGCTTCTTGACTCGTTCTGCCACGGTGATGAAGCATCCATTCCTCGTCGTCAGCCCTTTTCGGATGATCATCCGGTCTTTGGGCCATCCGACGTCTCTTTGCCCCTTCCAGGTCGGCCGGTGCCGAAACTAGAGGCCGGCTAGCTAACTAAGTTTGCTCGTGTCCTTTTTGTGCTAGCATTAGCGCCCCTCGAGAGATGAAGAGGCGCATTCCAGACACGGAAAGGGGGCACGCGACACTGCCGAGAGCCGCCGGCCGCTTCCAGACTGCTGGTGTTCAGCCCGTAACTTACTTACTTATAAACAGGGCTGAAGCGGGCCAGGGAGCATTCCGTTGTTTGATGGACGAGAACGAGGGCGGGGAGAATTCGACTTTGACGGCTTCTCGAGACTCGCACACTCCCCTTCAACCGCTTCGCTCCACTGCGCTTCAACAGCACATTGTTGCGAGGGAACTTTTCGCGAGGGACCTGTCCCATCACCTCCAGGTCTCACCCATCGCCAGCCATGATCCCCAACCGTCGCTGCGTCAGCGGCATCGTCGCCCGCTGCGCCAACCGTCGTTTCCTGCTCGCCATCGCGGCCGTGTCCATCCTTAGTGCCAAGGCCGCCCACGTCTACGCTCATTTCGCCGCGCTTTCGACCACCGACGTCTTCCGCTGGGGCCTCTCGTTCTACGCCCAGGACGCCGTGCTCCTCCTCGTCCTGCGGCTGCTGATCGACAAGGATGTCTTCGGGCTGGTGCCCTGGGTGCGTGTCATCGCTCCCGCCGTCGCCTCGGTCGTGGTTGTGTTCGTGCTCGTGCTGGCGAGCTGCAACATCTCCTTCTTCATCGTTGCCGGCTCGGAACTGCACTGGCGCAACATTGGCTTCGCCGGCGATGCGTCGTCGCTGAAGCTTTTGCTCACTGGGCTGCTGTCGTGTCTGCTGGTTGGCGCTGCCCTTCTCGCTGTGAGCTACGTGGTGCAGGACGTCTACTACGACGTCGTGACCCTTGCCTTGGATATCCTCAAATGGCCCTTCGCCTTTCTTTGGAGCCGGGCACCCAAGCCCCGTCATCTGCTATCCAAGGTCGGATACGCCCACCTCCCACAACAGGATGTCGAACTCTCGTCGGACGAAGCAGAACACGAACTCAAGGACGTGGACAGCAATCATCGCGACGACCACAACAAGCCCCCGGCCTCAAAGCGCCTCGTCCTCGCATACTCGCTCATCGGAGTATTGCTGCTCGTCCTCACACTCCAAACCATCACCCGCTACGAGGATACCGCCTTCACCTTCATGTCATGGACCTTGCCGCTGATCCCTTTCGTCGACTTTGCGAACGCGTCACCGAACCTTGCCAGCATGCTTCCAGTGTACGGTTCCAGCATCAACTACAGCTGGGACAACCTCACGGCGCTGGCCGAGCCGATTCCCCTGCCCTGGCTGCCCAAGGACACGCCGCTTCCGGGTTTCGAGGACTGGTACGAGGAAGGCAAGACGCATTACTCTGGGGCCGCAGATCCGATGCGCATCTCCAACCTGGACAGCGACCTGCTCCCAGGGCTTCGCGACAAGCTCAGCGACATCAAGATCCGACACGTGGTGGTCGTCAAACTCGAGGGCACGAGGAAGGACGTCTTCCCCGTCAAAAAGGATGGGTTCATCTGGGAGCAGCTGGCCAACACCTTTCAGGACAAGACTCTGCCCCAGGAGGCGCAGGACAAGCTGGCCACACTTGTCCCTACCGCCAACTTCCTTACCGGCGACTACGACGACGGCTTCAACCATTCAGAGTACCCGCGACGCGGCGGCATCAACTTCAAGAATGCCCACACCACTGCGAGCTTCACCCTGAAGAGTCTTACAGGTACCCTCTGTGGCCTCAGTCCGCTTGTCGCCGACTGGAACGTCGAGGTCTTCAACCACATCTACCAGCCATGCCTGCCGCAAATATTCGAGGCCCTCAACAAAATGGACCGCGGCAACGACACGGAGCATTTCTCCCCCTGGAGGTCTGTATTCCTGCAGTCCGTTACTGGCAAGTTCGATAAACAGGAACGTCTGATGCCCATGCTGGGATTCCCCGACCACAGCACCGTCATGATGGAGTACTTGACAGGGGAGTCTCCCAAGTTCGGCCACGTTACTCTGCCCGAGGGCGCTCCCGGTCTCCCAGAGTTCATCCTGGAAGACTACATCCGGGATGCCTTTTCCTCGGCCAAAGAAAAGGATGAGAGGGTGTTCCTGGCACATTTGACGGGCACGAGCCATCATCCCTTCAAGCTGCCCCCAGATGAGGAGACGATCACACTGTCTGGAGGCAAAGACCCAAATGTCCTGTCCAAGTATATGAACACGATTGGGTACGTCGACCGCTGGCTGGGGAGGCTGCTGACCATTCTGGAGGAGGAGGGCGTTGCCGAGGAGACTCTGGTGGTCCTCGTTGGCGACCACGGCCTCTGTGTTGCAGAACGCGGCTGCATTACACCTTACTACGCTCCGGACGTGGTCAACTTCCACGTGCCGCTTGTGTTGTCGCACCCGAAGCTGCCGCAAATCGACGTCGACGACGCCGTCACATCGCACCAGATCCTCCCGACGATTCTGGACTTGCTTCTGGAGACCGGGTCGCTGGCCGGCCCAGAGAAACAGGCTGCGCGCGACCTGATTGGCAACTTCGAGGGCCAGTCTCTCCTGCGGCCGATGAAGGACTTCTCAAACTCGACGGAACAACCGAACTGGCAGTTCTCCATCATGAACCCCGGTCGCGCCATGCTCAGCGTCCGCGATGCTCACCAGCCGAACTGGCGCATCGTGGTGCCGATTGTCGAGAACATCGAGTGGCGGTTTAGCGACTTGGCCAAAGATCCCCACGAGAAGAGCGTAGTCGTCGGCTTCGGATTCAAGCCATTTCTCGCCAAAGTCGAGCTCGACCATGGCCGCGAAGCCGCAGAATGGGTGGAAAAGGCGGCGTTTATGAGTCGCTGGTGGGTTGAGGATAACAGGAAGCGGTGGCGATACGAGGGAAAGAATAATTAGAGCCTTAATTGCAAGCCAATGTTTTTTTTGTTAACCAATACCAACAAAGGCAATCCATCAGGATGCCGCTGAATCCACACCTGACGTCTTGAACTGCTGTCGCACTGCAGTCGCACTGCAGCAGGGTCAAGCATAGACCTCGTAATAAAATCGCGCGAGTTTCTGCTCACATATTAATTCGTGGTGTGTCATTCTGTGAATAAGGAGGCGCATTGACGAAGTTGCAAAGTTGAAGCGACGTCACCCGTATTTTGTTAAACCAAGTAAAATAGCAGGAAATTGTGAATTGCCACAGGCTGGGTAAGAAATTTCTAGACTAGAGGATACTATAAACACCCCAACTTATCAGCATTCCCAGACCTCAATTTCTTATCGCATACAAAACAATTCGCCATCCATGTTACGTAGCATCATCGCCAACAACCCACAATGACATCAGCCCCCCCGTTAAATCCTGCTCTACAACGTACCACTCTCAGTACGAATAGCTGCCCCATAGGGTATAAAGCCCCGAAGAGCCCGTAGCGGCCTGACACAACCCGGTGGCGGTCTGTGTCCGTGATCCTGGATGAAGGAAGGAAAAAAAAAAAAAAAAAAAAGGCCTGCTACGTAGTCCATATTTAAAAGAGAAAATTTTGCTCTCATTCCTTGAAGGAAGTCTTTCTCTTTTCACTGTAATCATCTCGATGAAAATGTGCTGCTAGCGCCCCCTCAACGCCATCTTTCTCCCGCGCAAGACGTCCACGCCGACTCCCCTTCAACCCCTTGCTCACGGCTCCCCGGCAACGCGGATGGCCGTTCGGCCTGCTGGCAATTTCGATGAAGTGCTCCCGGGCACGCGACGGCTCTTCACCGATGAATGGGCAAGCGTCTCAGGCGACAGCGCGCTGGAAAAGCATGGCGACATCATCCTGGTCCCGCGCCCGACCAAGTCGCCCAACGACCCCCTGAACTGGTCGCTGGCGCGCAAGGTCTGGCACTCGGTTCTCGTGTGCTATGTCGTGGCTCTCACGGCCGCCACGTCCAATGTCGCGGGCGCCGCGGGCGTGGGCGTCAACGAGCAGTACGGCATCAGCTACGACGTCTTCAACACGGGCGCCGGCGTCTTGTTCATCGGCATTGGGTACTGGACGCTTCTGAGCTCGCCGGCCGTCCATCTCTACGGCCGCCGCATCCTGTATCTCGTCGGCGGCACCTGGGGGCTCATCGGCAACATCTGGTTCGGCCTGCTCGAGAACAAGGCCGACACCATCTGGTCGCAGCTCTTTGTCGGCGCCTCCGAGTCCGTCGCCGAGGCCGTGGTCCAGCTCTCGCTGCTGGACATTTGGTTCGAGCACCAGAACGGCACGTCGCTGGGCTTCTACACGCTGGCGACGTCCGCGGGCACCTACATCGGGCCCTTGATCGGCGGCCATGTCGCCAGCAGCAGCCTCGGGTGGCGATGGATCGGACATCTGGGCGCGATTGCGTCCGGCGCCACTCTGATTCTCTTCTATTTCGGCCTCGAGGAGACTGCGTTCCAGCGCAACCGCTACCTCAACCGCGAACCCAGCAGCCATCAGCAGCTGGAAGCCGGCCGAGATGGCGTCGACACGGAGAATCCCTCTGCGCTTGGTCACGATGAGAAGTCCACTGCACAGTCTCATCCCCCTGTCACCAGCACTCAGGTCGCGGATGAAGAAGCCACGTACCACCGCGGCGACATGGACTCGAACCGCTTCTCCATCTCGTACTCGCGGCCGAAGACGTACTGGGAGCGCATCGCCCTCGTCACCCCAGCGCCCAACCTGCGCGGCCTGGGCATCCGACAATACGTCAGTCGCCTCTGGCACACAATGGGAATCTTCACTTTTCCCGCTGTGTGGTTCGCCGGCCTGCAATGGGGCATGCAGAACATCGCTCTGTCCTTCTATCTGACTGTCCAGGAGGACTACTGGTCTGGTCCGCCCTGGAACTACAGCGACGCTGCTGTCGGCAACATGAACCTCCCTTGTCTCATCGGCAGCGTCATCGGTTGTTTCTACGGTGGCTACTGCAGCGACGTCTTCTCGCTCTGGATGACCCGACGCAACAAGGGCATCATGGAGGCCGAGTTCCGTCTGTACCTCATGTTCCTCTGTGTCGCCATCTTCCCCGCCGGCATGTTGCTCTTTGGTATCGGATCTGCCAAAGAATGGGACTGGCCTGTTCCCTACCTCGGCCTGGGCTTCATCGGCTTCGGATATGGCTGTGCTGGCGACTTGAGCATCACCTACCTGGCCGACAGCTACCCGGACATGGTCTTGGAGGGCATGGTCGGTGTTGCCGTCATCAACAACACTCTGGCCATGATTTTCACCTTTGTGGCTAGCTACTGGCTTGACACTGGCCTCCAGGAGTGTTTTATTGAGCTCGGAGTCCTGAGCTTTGTCATCTTGATGCTCACCGTGCCCATGATTTTCTTTGGAAGGGGATCCCGGCGCTGGACCAAGGACAGATATCTCAACTTCTTGCGCATCCGTGACGGGATGGATGAGTGATTGGGTTGAGTGTCGTGACACTAGGGTGATTTGCCACCACCCTACACCTTCGCTTCATTGTCTAGGCTACGACAGCAGTCGTGTCTCTCGTACTTAGTATGAGTCTAGGATAACTATAACACACCAAAAAGCACCTTTGCTGCATGACTAAAATTCGACGATAAAGTGATGCTAGGACTTATTAGACTATATGGTGCAGGTCGTCACAAAGGATTCAGTTCAGACTTCGCGGTCACTCAGAGCGGTTGCAAGCCTATATTCAGTATCACTCAAGCTAGAATCCACAAAAAAAAAAGTCTCAAATCATCTACTTCCAGTAGCCAAATGCCACAGCTGTAGATATCATAGACGCAGGCGAGTCCGTCACGTTGCCTCTCTACACAGCATCGGAAGGGATTCTATATTACTAGTCTATGATCTCAACCCAGCCCAGCAAACCAAGCAGACATATTCAGGGCTACCACTCTCGCCGCCCAAACTTCTTCGGGCGGTCTGTCCCTTTTATCAAGTTTTTGAGAGCTTTCTCACTTAAATCTGTCCATTCCTCCGTGATGTCTCCTACAGTAGCTATATCGAAACGATGACCTGCCCATATGCCTCTGCAGCCAAGGCCTTGCGTTCCGGAGGGTTCTTCAGTCCACTGTATGAAGGTGGCAAGTACTTCTCCCAGACTGTACGCGAACTCTGAATTTTCGATGATTTCATCACGGACGTATTCCTTTGTCGTCAAGTTTCGAAGTATCGCTGAGTCGCTGCCGGGCTCGACCTCATCTGCAGGTGGCCAGTCCCAAACGTACAGCATTCGCATCAGGCGGTCGCATAAATTCTGACCGTTTCCTGCTAACCTCTGGTAGATAAACGATGGGAGCATGTGTGCCTGCTCAACCATTCCCTTCCTAATCCAATGAGGCATTTCAGATGGAAGACGTTCGCCGACTTGAGCCTCGGCCAAGTTGTAGAAAGGATTTTCCCCAAACTTTTTCCATTCTTGCAGTTCGTCATCGGTCGCAATTCCGGGAGGGATGCCTTCCGCAAAGTCCCCGACCAAGATCAAGCGGTCACCGGCCCATGGTGCGTCATTGCGAGCCACAATCGTCTGATTAGTCGAAGCAAGGAGACGAAAGAAGTAGGAGCATGTGAGCGATAAGCAGACGACATCCACATCACTGCCACTAGAAACAAGAACAGACACGACGAGGTCGATTATCTCTTGTGGTAGAGCGATCAAAGGAGACGATACACTACACTGAGGGTTAAAAAGGCCAAGGTGCGGACAGGACAGGTTTGCTCACCTCTTCACTTTTGCGGTATGGATTTGATCTTCGGAAACCTTGAAAGGGCGTAGCTTTGAAATACGAAGAAGGCTAACTAACTGCTCGGCTATGGTGCTGAGGAGAAATTCGCGGAGCTGGAGCTGACAGTGGCCAGATAACTCGAGTTTCTCATGGTTAAAGAGCTCGCGCCTTTTGTCGATGTTGACCAGTTTCCAGTGCTGACCCATTCTGAAGAACACGGGTAAGAAGTTGAAGAAGGCAGAAACTTGAAAAGACGGTGACTCGATCAGCAGTTCGCTTCTAATCTTTTGCCTCCAGTGGGTCACGTGAAGATCACGCAACTCTACGAGCGTCTTGATGCAAGCAGTGATCAGTTCACATCAAAGTCAGGAAATCCTTCAGGCCTTCAGCTTTACCATCGCGAGGCGGAAGTATCGAGTGTGGCGCAGCTTTGGCGGCGCCATTGAGGTCGACGTAAGCAAGTGCGCCTCACATCGCACTAGCAACTTCGTCAGTGAGTGACTCAGAAACGAGGAACTTGTCAAGGTCGATTGCAATCTATGCAAGGTTTGGATCTATTTAAATCAAGGCAAGTTCTTTCTTCATCGCAACATTGATCCAGCTTCCTCATTTACTTCCCTCTCCCACCAACTGTTATCTCTGGTTACACCAGATGACAATCAACACCTTGCAACTCGAGCACTCAGCTCTTAGCTCCATTAGGTCCCTCCCTCCGAATATTTACCTCGTTCATGCCACAAATTGCGTCGGCGTATGGGGCGCGGGCATAGCAGCCGAACTCGCCGTCGTTTTCCCAGCAGCATGCCGAGAGTACAAGAAATTCTGTGAAGCCGCCAAGACTGATCCATCTGCACGATGGCCACCGAGAAGCCATGCTGGACAATGCCTCATTATCCCACCGCAGGAGGCAGATGTCGCCTCTGGTGCCCCACGTTTGCACATCATCTGCCTGTTTACGAGCTACGGTTTCGGAGGCCCAAATCGAGCGACTGGGAAACCAGGAAAAGACAGTGCTGGCAGGATTTTGGTCCAAACCGAGAGTGCCCTGACAGAGCTCAGAGCTCAGCTGGATACAGAGAGGGAAACAAGATCGAAGCAAACGGACAAAACGAACACCAGCGTTGTGATATACTCGCCAATGTTCAACTCTGGGGCTTTTCGGGTACCCTGGGTAGAGACGGCGGCACTGATTGAGAAAGGATTATCAGACTGGAGCGGCCGTTGGCTGCTAATGGAACCACCATCGAAATGACGGACCTGAGAGGGTATGGATTCTGACTTGTACAAATGGTTATAAGTCGTGATCGAAAGGCGTTGTGGTGGAGAACCTCACCGGAATAATAACAGCACATTGGAGCTTAGGTGTACACCTTAGGGACCAGGTAGAGGAAAAGATATCACTCCAAACACACGCTTCGTCTTCGCAGAGATGATTCACGTAATAATGGCATTTGAAAACATTTGAATTGCATGCTAATTCCATACGCCATATCATATTCCATTCCGTGCGTGGCTCCAAGACAGTGCATCCCTCAGCATGTGGTTGCTATCATTCCAATCTTAGCTGAGGCAAGACTCGCGCAGCCCTCAAGCCCAAAATCAAGCATCTAAGCTGGCCTCCTCAGTCCCAGGCAGTCCAAGAACGGCCCGTCGTGACAAGCCACCAGATACGCCTTGTCGGTTTTCGACTCGTTGAAATGTTTAACCTTCGACCAGGAAGGAATCGCAAAAGTGTCGCGAGACGACCAGTTGAAGACTACAGTCTCCCCGGACGGAGTTTGAACCTCGGTGCGGCCCTTGCCCTCATAGCAGTGGTAGATGTATGAGGAGCTATCTTGTGACTCCACCGTTGCCCCTGGGTCTAGACGCTCTGCTTGCACTCCGAGGATGTTGGAGAGAGGCTTCCCATCCGGCGTGATGTAGTGGTGGACAGCATATTTATCCTTGGTGGCGTTGAGGGAGGTCTCAACAGGGCCCCAGGGGTGACGCCACTCGCAGGGATCGCAGGCGCTATAAATGCGTTAGTATAAAGCACGAGTGCCTAGAGCATCCGATGATGCTTCTTCTGGAGACCAATGTTGTTGGGACGACTCACGTGCTGGGATATCTCGGACTGGCGTAGCCCTCAGCAAAATGCACCGGGACGTAACGAAATAGAGGCAAGTTCAGCATGTCCAGCCATATGACAGGGCTGTCGCTCTCGTTGCCGTGATCATGCCAGTGCCATGGTGGTGTCACGACCACATCGCCCCGGACAAGAGGCATCTTCTTTCCCTCGACAGCCGTGAAGCCCTCTCCGTCGATGATGAAGCGGCACGCAAACGCAATGTGCCTGTGTGCCGGGGCGGTTTCACCCGGATTGACTAATTGCAGGCCACCATAGATGGTGTCTGTAGTATACGGTGATGCTGAACCTCGGGTGAGTGAAACGGCCTAGAAAGACAAGGAACAAAAGCAAAAGACACTTACTCATGCTCGGGTTCACTAGCATCAGCACCCTCCTCTCCGCCTTCTCCTCTGGCACTAAGCGACCCGCTGTTTGCAGGTACGGCAACGCCTCCTGATACTTCCACATGTGAGCCTTTGCGGTGGGATTCGGGCTTTGCGGGACCATCAAGTTCATTTGGGACCACAGGGGCTCCAGGTGCTTTGATGGCAGCGCGCTGAGGTACGACTTCATCTCTTCCGTCTCGCCCTCGGAGGGGGATGTCTTGTTTGTGCTGACGTAGCCGCCCATCTTGAACGATCGTATCTTGACGTGGAGTTTCTGAGCTATAGTGGTTGAAAACTCGAGGGATGTGGCTTGATCGGAGCACCCGACTTCAAGGCGATCAGTCTTATAGCCTGTGTTTGGAGATGGAAGAAGCTGGGGAGTGCTGGCCAGATGATGAATGCTGGCGTATCAACCAGGCGTCCAGGGATTTGAAAAAGGCAACAACGAGCACCGCACTGAACGACGGCGCAGTAGGTGAGAATGGGCTGATTAGCTCGGATTCAGCGGCCGAGGTTTCTCTCACTGCTGCTCCGAAGACATCCTGTCCAAGGAAGTGCTACCGGAATGATGCCGATCAGCTCCAGAGTGCTCCGGAGTACTCTCGGAACGCGGCTTAGAGACGAGATTAGGGACAGACTTCCGGTCGGTATGGTCTATGATTGGCTCACCAGCACATGCGTTCGATGGATCACGGAATCTGGTCTAGCAATTGGTTCCAGGCGTCGAGTTGCATCATTTTGAAGGACGCTTATAACAGGTAGCGAAGCTCGTCAAGGATGTCCAAAATGCGACCCTTTCTAAGCAGATTTATGTTCTCATCGCGCACCATGTCTACCAACAGCTGGACCCGACTCATCCGTTTTGTCGACGACAACGGCAACGAGACCTTTGGCGATCCCGTCATCAAGGACGACAAGGAACTCGCCGACCGTCTGGCGCGAAATGATCTCTGGGCCGTCGAGTACAAAGGCCAGAGCCCCATTTCCGCCGTCAACAAGGGCGAGAGTGTCCACGTAAAGGCCATCCGAGACATCCTCCGCCCCGCCGACGTGCCAATTATCCGCTGCATCGGCCTCAACTACACCCAGCACAGTGAGTAATATCTACCAGTGCACGTCTCACGCGCATGTCGCAATTAACGCGATGTTCCAGTCAAGGAGGGCGGCCGTACACCCCCGCCGTATCCCTCACTCTTCATCAAGCCCTCCACCTGCGTCACCGGTCACACTGAGGATGTCCCCATTCCCAAAGTGGCCCAGGATGGAACGATAGACTACGAGGGCGAACTGGTACGTGGAGAACGTTTCATCCAACTACTACACCGTTATTAACGCACATCAAGGCCGTCGTGATTGGAAAGACCGGCAAGGACATCCCCAAGGAATCCGCGCTCGACTTTGTCGCCGGTTACCTCGTCTCCAACGACGTGTCGGCTCGTGCATGGCAGCGTGATCCTAAAAAGGCGGGCGGCGTGCCTCAGTGGTGCTTCAGCAAGGGATTCGACAAGTTCGCACCCCTCGGACCCGTGCTGGTATCGCCTGCCATCGTTGGGAACGCCTCAGAGCTGACTTTGAGGACTACTGTCAACGGGGAGGAGAGGCAAAACACCAGCACGGGCGACCTGCTATTTGGAGTCGAGGCCATTATTAGCTTCCTTAGCCAAGGGACCACGCTGGAAGCTGGAACTGTTATTCTTACGGGCACGCCGTCCGGTGTGGCCATGGGCATGAAGGAGCCCAAGTACCTCAACGACGGCGACGTGGTTGAAGTGAGCATCACGGGTCTAGGTTCTGTGAGAAATAAGATGGTGTTCGAGTAGTAGTCGAAATTAAAGTAATGTCTAAAATAGACACAACTATCCTCCATCTTTTACTCATTCAACAACTCCCACGCCACCTGCATGTCCGTTAACCATGAGAGATCGTTGACATCAAAAGTAAACTCAGCGAGATCATGCTGGTTCAGATCGGCAATTGGAGGTGCAAACTCATCCGCCAGCCGCTGAAGCAGATCCGGTAGCTCCGGGTCAGAAGTAGCATCGTATATCGCGTCCTGCTGGACTTGCTCGTTCAGCCCGATCTGAGCCTTGCGTCTGCCCATGCTCGATGCGATGGCGCCGTTTGGTACGGCCTGCAGTATCTTTGAAGATAGGATATGCAGAGCTGCGACACACCTGCGAGCCGAGGGACCAAACTTCTCATGGGCCTTTAATACTGAAATTGCTTGACCCCAAGACCGTCCGATGTCGGCAGCCAGGAATACCTCGGGTCGAAGCGTGGCGGCGATGAGGACGGTCGCGGCTGAGTAAACGTAGTATACCCGATACCACCAGGCGGGGAGGAGACCAACAGTGCTGTCGAGGGTTTGGTGCGTGAGAAGCGTGGTAATGATGCTTTGAGCTGTTGACACGCAAAACAGAGCGCCTTGTTCGACGAAGCGGGCTTGCAGAGTGTCGTCAACCCTGATATTGTCTGTAGGTGACTGCGCGAGACAGAAACGCGAAAGAAGAGGTCTTAATAAGAGAATTCTTGCGTGAAGAAAACTGCGCAGCCATTTGTTAGTATAATCTCCAACAAGATACATCATTAGCATCAAGTCTCTGCTTGAGATCAACCACTAGAATCGGAGACAAACCGCATGCGTAAAATCACAGTTTGGCGGCGTGAAATCTCGTCCGCAGTCGTGTCCAATGCGTTCCATCTCAGATGGGTCGGTAGGCTGTTCTCCCATCTACTCAGAGACCTGTCTAGTCGAACCACCTTATCGAGGTCTTCATCGTCACCGTCAAGGTGGTCGGTGTCGTGTAAGTGAAGATCTTTTGTCTTTGGACGGCTCCCCGAGCCTCCATAGAACGCTATCATTGTTTGGTGAATGATCTCGTAAAGTCGGACAGACTGGACGAAAAATGAAATGTAGCCCATATTCTGGCCAGTCGTTGCACCGGCTGTATCACCGACAGTCGAGGATGAAAGAGGCAGCGGCACTGCAGTTGCAAGACATCCAGAGATCATTGCAGGGCGTCCATGAGTAACAGAGACCATGCTAATAAAGTAAGTGCGCGTTCATTAGACGGCAAGCATCCAACACGTACCGGTCCATTAAAACGCATCCGTACCATATCCTTCGCAAAAGCTCTCGCTCGCCGACATCTGGTCTATCTGCTGAAGTCTCCGGTAGGTGAAGTCCTAAGCTCTGCGCCGTCCTGATGGCTGAACCAACGAGCATCCAGGTCTGGTGAGGATGATGAGTGCTTTGCAGATACTGGCTCGTGACTAAGAGGCATTGCACAAGCTCAAGAGATCCAGAGTCCCAGGGGCTCATTGGCAATAGATCCTGAGCTCTCCGAAAATAGGCGTTGCTAGATTGTTCCCTCTGTTCCAACGTCTGTGATTCGTGGAGTTGGGTGGACAGGGCGAGAACTATGTTGAGAGTGGCGACAAAGGTTCGCTCATCAAAGTCAATGGCTGTACCAGCGAATATGGCGTTGTAAGCGCAAGTCCATCGTTGCTTGTCCAGGAACGGGTAGAGAGGATCTACATAGAACCAGTACAACTTCATCAGGTGGTCGGCTTGCCTCCGCGGTGGAAGTACGTAAGAAACATCTGGAGCCCCCATGTCTCCTGTCCTTACTGCCCCCATGAAGGACCGGGAAGACGAGGTAGCAGGGCGGGAAGGGCCGTTACCAGGCTTGCCAAGTCGAACATCGATGGCTTTTTTTATCTGCGCGGTGAATGAACCGGCACTGCTAATCCCGAAGAACTCTCTTGTGCTCGCCTCTTCATCGACAACAGCAGTCATAGAGTCAATGGCCGAAGGACTATTTGAACGTACAGACGCTCCGACTTGGTGTTGGCTGTGGTTCTCATCGGTGTGTCTGCTTCCGGGAGTGGTCCCAGCAGGAGATTGCTGAGACACGGATAGTGGTCTGGGCCTCGACTCTAACGGTGATTGCGATGTGTTAAGACCATAGACGTAACCTGGTCTGGAGGTCATATTGGAGCCCAAGAGGGGCCGATATGCGTTGTTCTGTGGTAATGGAGAAGGGACGTCTTCATCGCGAATGTCGATTGGAGCCTCCATGCTGTGGCTACGAGCAGTGCTGTTGCTGCTGTTGCCGCTGTATTTGCAGTTGTCCCGCAAGTTGAGTTTACGTGAGCAAGAGCCACATGCTATTAGTTGGTCAGTCAGTGTATGTACATTCACAGTTGCTGTTTAGGTCTTGCTTGGAGTCTGGTCCAAGATCAAACGACAACACAGAACAATGCACCAGGTGAGCTCAGCAATGAGACACAAATGACAAGATAAAATCGCATAAGTATATCAGCGTAACTACTTACTAGGGCGTAACCCATCGCATTTGATCTTCTTTGCCCGGCAATTCTCGCACGCAATGTCGATTTTAAGCCTCTTAGGCCTAGGCCCTTGAGCTCTTGACTCTCCCGCCATTCTCTGAGGAGGATCTATCGGCAGTTGAGCATCCACTCAGGTCCGGAGCAGGGCCTTCGGAGCCTCAACGCCGAATGCCGTGTAAAACGCGGGTCACGGGATGTAGGCCGGAGAAGGAAGAAAGACGGGACGGGCAGGTATCGGATACCGATGGGATCGACGGAATGGGACCGGCTTGAACAAGGTTCTGCTGCTCCGGAGAGTGAACAAAGTCGTAATCGGACAGGTGGATCGGACACTCAGACAAGTATACTCGGATGAGGATGTTCGGATCAGAATTCTCGGATCAAGATGTTCATAAGCAAGCCGGGTATGATCGGTTCCGGGTCATCAAGACTCTCCCCAGTTGGTTCCGAGCCAATCGGAAGTCCCTTTCGGCTATGTAATTCATTGCTCACTGCACATTCCCCGCATTCCCCGCATCCTAACCTCCTCCTCATCTTCTCATTTCCGCATTTCTTCCCACTGCGGAACACCTTCCATCGCACTCACCCATCCCGGTCGATTCCTGACGAAAATCTCGTTGGTAGGTCGGAGGTTGAGGCTAGTGACACTTAGCCTGGCTTCGGTAGACGGCGCGTAAACGGTACTTACCCTTGATCCAAAATCGATGTCCGAATCATATGATACACCCCCTTGGCTGAGCCCGGTATAGTCCAGAGAGTACATCCGCAGCTTCGGCAAAAGGCCTTCTCTTTGCCATTGCCGCTGGCTGTATCGGCGAGGTTGAAGAAACCGATAGCCCCTTTGTCCGCTGAGACCTGCACGTCTTTCGTCGCAAACTTGGCAATCTAGTAGATGTGTGAGATTCTGTCTGTGATATCATACTCAAAGGTTTTGCAACCCACCACCTGATGTGTGCCTCCGGCTCCTTTACTGCAATGCTCGCAAAAGCACGAAAGGACTGTAGCTGGTTCTGACGATATGTTCAGATTCACGGCGCCGCAAAGGCACTTTCCTGTGTATGGGGCTGGCATGATGCTTGTGTGGACCTGTGTTTTACTTTGCTCTGGTGTCGACGGTCTCCCATTCCCTTATGTATGCTGTGTTGATATTCAACCTTTCAGTATTTAGAAGTAGCGCCCAGGGGTGGACGGAGCCGGAACCGACACTAAGATACATGGACTTCGGAATGGAGGCGGGTAGATGGACACACCACGGCGACGGTAGTCTTGGCTTCTATACCAGTTCTCTACGCTGTACTATCGACAAATATTTGTTTACCTTACTAACCTGACGTGTTCCCAAGCATAGTCATCTGGCCCAAACTGACAAGAAATATGGATGGAGGTCAGCCCAAAGTCGAGTAGTTTGGTCATTGGGCTAGCCTCATCAACTATACACGCTTAAATAGGCTTTGAAACTGTATCTTTGTCTATTTCGTCTCATTTATCACTACGGGGTCAACTTCTATAGGCCAAAGACAGCCCTCTCCATCTTGACAGCAACCTGCTGAACAATTTCAGCCGATGATAGTCCGACCGAAAAGATGTAATCTCCACCATCGATCACCCACTGCTTCAGTTCTTGGTTGTAATAGGCTATATCTCTAGTGTTGACTTGCACCTGAATTTTCTTCTGCTCTCCAGGTTGCAGTCGCGTCTTCTGGAAGCCAACAAGAGTTTTGATCGGGTGATCGGAAGAGGGAATCGATCTACCAGCGTAGATTTGTACCAAGGTACCACCAGCTAGACTCCCTGTGTTCGTAACGTCGACGGCGATAACCCACTCTTCTCCTTGTTTGGCCACACTCATAGACTCGTATTTGAATGATGTGTAAGAAAGTCCGTGCCCAAATGGGAAGTTGACTTTGGTTCGATCAATGCGATCATAGTGTCGATATCCCACGAAGACACCTTCAGCATATGTGACCTTTAGTTGACCATCAACATACTCTCCAGGAAAGTTTCCATAAGCAGGAGAGTCCTCGACGTGCTTGGGGAAGCTGACTGGCAGATGGCCCTCGGGATTCGCAGCCCCGGTTAGAACGTCTGCAATCGAATGACCGCACTCTTGGCCAGGGAACCAAGCCTGTACCACTGCGGCAACTTGGTCGAGCCAAGGCATAGCGATGGCCACGCCAGTCGAGTTCACCACGACAGTGTTGGGGTTGGCCGCAGCAACTGCCGACACAAGGGAATCCTGGGTGCCCTTTCGCGGCAAGTTGAACGAGTCTTGGTCGCGACCTTCCGTTTCCCACTGCGGATCGTGGCCGGTAAAGACGATGGCGAGATCTGCATCCTGGGCGGCTTGCACTGCCTCTCCCTGGAGGTCAGCGTCGTGGTCTGACTCTAATGAGAAGCCCAGGCGTACGCCACTGCGGCCTTCGAGGATCTTGAGGCCAATCTTTGTCGGAGGGTCGGTGCAGATACGCAGGCGGTAGGTCTTGTCAGCTGTGAAGCTGTACCGAAACTCTTCCTCTGGGGCTGCTAGAAACAAGGAACCCATGGGGTCTGCGCAGTTGGCGGTTTGCTCAAAGACGAGGTCGTCGTCGACGAAGACGCGTGTAGGTCCCAGTCCAGAGCACGCTATGTAATGCTCGCCGGACTCGGTCGGCGTGAAATCTCCAACAATCTCGAGTCTTCTCCATAGCGACTCTTGCGAACCAAGTGGCGAATAGGCCGACGTGAGTTGTCCATGGAGAACCGAGGTCGGCTCCGTCTTCTTATCTTCAAACAAGAGTCGAGTGAATCCGGGCTGCCCATCGAGAGCAACAACTTTGGCGCAGCTCCCGTCGCGGCTGATGGGGGGGAGAAGACGCTCTTTGTGCGCCCCCTTGGCGTATGTAAACGTGACGGCATCCCCGAGGGCTTCTTGGAGGCCTTCCCAAGGCGAAACCTTGCGATACGCGTTGACGGCTGCGCTTCCACCGCCATGTGCCATTGCATCCTTGGAGAAGCCTATCAAGGCAATCTTCTTGCCCTTGACATCGTCTCTCAGTAAGGGCAAGACGCTATTCTTGTTCTTCAAAAGCACGGTGCCACGCGCGCCAGCGTCCCGGATCATGGCTCGCAACTCAGGCGTGTCGGTTGTCTGCCCTGTCGCAGCGAGGTCCGCGGGCTCCTCCAACGCTTTCAACTTGCGGGCAAATTGAATAACAGCACGAGCACGGTCGTTTATGACGCTCTCCGACACATCTCCTCGTCGGACAGCCTCAACAACCGAATCCTCTTTGCGAAGTCGTGCCGGGCCAGGCATCTCCAGGTCCAGGCCAGCATTGAGCGCCGCGGTCACCGAGTTCGTACCGCCCCAATCACTCATGACCAAACCCTCCCAGCCCCAGTCACCGCGCAGAACATCTCGAAGCAGCCAGTTGTGTTCGTCGCAGTGCACTCCGTTGACGTGGTTGTACGCAGTCATCAGTGCCCAGGGCTTGGCCTCTTTCACAGCTATCTCAAAGGGCCGCAAGTAGATTTCTCGGAGGGCGCGCTCGCTGATGGCCTCATCAACTGTTGTCCGTGCCGTTTCTTGCTCATTGGCCACAAAGTGTTTAATCGTAGCAGACACTCCAGACTCCTGCAGACCCTGGATGACCTGCGAGGAGAGCTTGCCGGTGAGGAATGGATCCTCGCTGAAGCTCTCAAAGTTCCGCCCTCCCAACGGATGACGGTGAATGCACACTGTGGGCCCTAGGATACAATTCACATTCTTGCTGCGTGCTTCTTTTGCGAGAGCGCGTCCGAAATTATGCGCAAGCTCGGTGTCAAAGCTAGCTGCGAGATTACACGCTGCAGGGAAACAGCCGGATTTGATGCTGACATCGGTGGCTGCCGAACGTACTCCATTTGGTCCATCGGCAGTCTAGACAGTGCGTGAGCGTGTAGTTCTGCAGGGATACGTCTTGTTGTCCTTGCTCACCTTAATGGACGGGATGCCCTTTTCGTCTATGCCAACCGTCTCCGAAAAGTTCTTCCCGACAAGGAGAGATATCTAAAGTTGTCACTCGTCAGTTTCAGAGCCAACTCTCCGCTTGCTTGGTTCTGACCTTTTCTTCCAGCGTCAGCGTGCTGAGAATCTCGTCAATGTCTGTGCTGAACACCATTGTGACGTTTCTCTGATATAGATTGGTACTGATACTTGTTGCGAGAAAGCCCCTCCCGTGTTCCAATTTCCGTCCGTTTTCTTGTACCCAAGCAGTTGGGCTGGCCCCGGTCGAATCGACCAATCATCGTCTGTCCCGAACTTCTTCGGAACGGCTCCGGCCTGTCGGAGCATCATCGGGATATTCGCAGCCCCGACAACGTATCAGAAAGGTGATTATGCAGCGACTCCACATAGTCTGTGATTAGTCTTGAACCCCGAGATCTATCTTCAGGCTAAAAGCTTCATGTTGGGGATTTATGTGCGGGGTTCTTAATTGGAATTATGGAGGCCTGAAGTACAGTTCTAGAGTACAGTCTTGACAAGAGCATACATACACCAGGCTCAGATTAATTAATGACTGAAGTCATTATTTCTTTTTGGGATTCCATGTCAACGAACGATTTAGTAAATTGGTAGTGATCTTCCAACATGGGAGTCTGATGAATCGAATTTGGCATTGAAGCACTATTCTATACTAACAGAAGCCTATAATAATTTTTTCTCATGTCAAATATCCCAGATGCAGCCCATGATGCGAGGCGACGCATGAAGAGTATCTAAGCAAGTTCAACCTGGTCGACATTTCCTGTCTTCTTCAAGCTCTTCTCATCGAATTCCCCGCCCTCAATGTCCGCCAGCTTGTTTTCCGCAAAGGTACCGTGCGATTTTCCCTCGAAAACTTCGCGGATCTCCTCAAGCGTGTGACCCTTGGTCTCGGGGAAGAGAAACCAAATGACAAACAGCAATAAGGCCAAGATGCAACAGAAAACTATATAATACTTCCATCCAATTGCTTGCATAGCGATCGGATTAATCTGATTTCCGACCACCAGAGTCGTGAATGTAGAGACATACATCACGGAGACACCGCGGCCTCGAAGGGTATATGGGAAAATCTCGACGACATACGCCTGCAGCAAGGGTGCCCACGCAATAGCGTAGGAGAAGGAGGTAATGAAGATAAATCCGACGACAACTCGGCCAGTTGTTTCGTCGTGGGTCGAAATGAAGTGCGAAGTGAGGCCCGTCCAAATGATATAGCTCACAAGCATGCCGCCGGTCGAAGTTAAAAATAGGGTGCGGCGGCCAAGTCGGTCAACCATCAACGCTCCAGCAAAGACGGCCGCCAGCCAGTTGGAGATTTGCAATAATCCGTTGATGAGGGTTTGGTCCTTGGCCTTGGTGATGCCGATGGTGTTGAGAACAAGGAAGAGATAGTATGAAATGAGATTGATTCCGTTGCACTGGGCACCGCAGCCCACGACGATGGCAATGAGCGTTCGCTTGCGGTTGGCCGGGGTGCGGATGAGCTCAAGCCACGAGTTCTGGGACATGGCATCGGCTTCGTAGGTCAGGGCGCCCTCAATCTCGGCCATTTCGAAGTTGACGAGCGGCGAGTCTTCGTCTCCTCCGGCGTGGTAATCCACCAGGATCTTGCGAGCCTCGGCGCGGCGGCCGTGTGCGATGAGCCATCGAGGAGATTCGGGCAGAAAGTAAATGGCGAGAAGCTGCATGGCCGGGAGCATACCTTGGAGTAGTGACGGGATTCTCCAGCTCCAAGTTGTGTCGATCTTGAAAGTTCCATAAGTGCACCACGCAGCAATGATGCCGCCCAAGTACTAGTCAGACGCCAACGTCAGTCTTGCGGTCCCTAGACTATCTGGCACAACCGGATGACTCACGAAGGATGTGTTGTACAGAGCCGTCAGCTTGCCACGATGCGTAGGATACGCAAGCTCTGTGATTAGGATGGGGCTGGGCTGAGCGAGGAAGCTGGTAAAGAAGCCGAGGACCGCTCTGGCGGCAATGAACATGTGTAGGTTCTTCGAGAATCCTTGCATGATGGCAAATGCGACGCAGGCGACAGCACCAATCGCCATAGTTGTTCTTCGTCCGTATCGATCGCAGATATATGTCACCAGGAACAGGGCCACGACCTTTCCGGCAGGGTAGACGGCGTTGAGAGCGCCCAGAATGGAGCCTTGGGGATGGTCGAAGTACTCTTGCCATTGTGGCAGGGTCTGGAGTCCGTTCATCATCGATCCTATGACTGTTGGTTCTCGGAACATGTAACTGCAGTATCATGGACACGTACCATCGTAGCCGATTGCGCCAGAGGAGACGAGAGGCACCAGGAGGAGGAGGTTGAGTCGAATGAGATGCGGCGTGCGATACCAAGGTCGAGGATCATCGGGGAGAACCTGGGACGTTTGTGAGTTCCAGATCAAGCCATTGACAATTGGTTGAGACGATGGATCCCGTCTTTCCAGGACGTGAACTTACTGCTGTGATGTCAGATCCAGCCGCAGCCGCCGCCCCCTTCTTTTCGCCCTTGTTCAGGAGACCCATCGAGACGAGGAGGCACAGAAGATGTCCTGTTGAATTGGCCAAAGAGGTATGTGAAGGAGGTCTGGTTGGCAGTTGTGTCCAAGAGCTGGTGATGAGACAAGGACCAGGGAAGGCATGCCCTTTATCATCTTATGTCCTGTCAAGAATCAAGATTTGTCTCTCAGGAGCCAACCCCACACGCTCCATGACTGACCCCACGGGGAATGGTGTGTCCACGTGCAGTGGAGTTCCCAGTCTAAACGTTGGAGTCTGGACTAGGGCTCCGACGATTCGTTCGCAGCTGACGAGGAGCTTCCGAGACGCCGGAGCGGCCGACTTTTGCTATAACCTCGGGGATCGGGGTTAAGGCCAATGCGAAAAAGTCCATTCCGAAAGTGTGTCCAATCGGAAGACGAGATTTCCGGAACCTTTTAGCGGGGATAGTGGACTTGGGCTGCGAATGCCCATTCGAACCTGGCAGTGCTCTCAAATGGATTACGATTCAGTTTACCATCTGACCCTTCTCGTTGTGGTCTTCATATTTAGAAGACCAGGACGTTGACGAGATGAGCGCTGTCAGCATGTTTGAAGGACGCACTTACATGTCATAATCAAGAAGTGATCTGCTTATCGTTTGTTATACGGGCAGGGATGGGTATTCAATCACGTCTCCTCGGAATGGTACAGGGTAGCTCATAATGAATTACATTTCTGCGCATTCAAAGGACAATGCCATTGCCTTACATAACTACTCACAAGTAGACAAAACCTAACCTATTTTCAGAGTCTTGCTATTCGCACAGTATCGGATTGCTAGTTGCACAACACGCGTGACCTTTCCCAGCGCACGCCTGCCCCATCCCCAGCCCATTCTTCTGCCCATACTATTTATATGCAATTGCGGTCATAGCCTTGACGGCGGCAGAGTAGCGGCGGGCGGCAGCGGCGACGGCGATGGTTGCTGTCTTGCGATTGAAGCTGTGGGCGATTGAAGCTGTGGCGCAATTGAAGCTGTGGCGCGATGGGTAAATGTCATGTGGCTGCGATAGTGCTGATTGGCTGACAATATCAGAAATCATGCTCTTCCCAGATACTAAGATCTAAAATGTAACAGACTGAAACGCTCTAGTGAGATTAATCCTGGTCAATCTTATGAAGACCTTTAAACCTACTAAGGTAGGAATAAATCCTCGTATGTCAAATACTACCATAGGAGTGTCGCGATCGACAAGCATTCATGAAGCAAAGCGTTAAGAGAATTTGGTTTTCTTTAAAGATCCGCTTCTTAGCGAAGCCTCCATTAAGTCAGTGGCGTAGTTGATTGTGGCGCATAACAAACACGACCTACGCTATCTATCACGTGAAGAACGCGTTACTCCACTACAGACGAGACGAACAAAAGATCGGCGGATCGTTTGTGCCTCATTCCTGATAACCAACTGAGGTACCAGGAGAACCCCTGTTGGGCTAATAACACCAAGGCTTTAACTATTGGTGCAGAGTGCGTACTTCCGAGAGCTAGTAGGCTAGTAGGCTGTCACTAAAGTGATTTCTAGTCGCCCTCAATACGCTTGGGATGGGCATTCTCCAGACCGCCATTCCTCCTGGTGTGAGAAGCAGCTATATGCTGGATCAGCTTGAGGGAGAGCGTCTTGAAATACCCGGGAGTGGTACTGTGCTTCGTATTCTCGCCTCTGCAAAAGAGACTGATGGCAGGATCGCCGTATTCTATCGGGCCGCAGTCCCAACTTACGCCCCTGTCAGTTGTTCACACCGCGAGGCTTATAATGCTTTCGTAACAACTAAAGGGAGCGTGAGAATCTGGGTTGGCAAAGAATGCCGTGATTTATACCAGGGAGATTTCGCCATGGTGCCGCCAGTAAGATACTCTTCATTTCCGATCCTTTGCCTGGCAGGCCCTTACCATCTGCAAACGTAGGGAACTGTGTATGGATGCCAGCCACTTGCACCGTATACGGAACTCTTGACTATCACCACCCCGGGAAACCAAGTGGATCTCTATAGAGCTCTAGGTGAAGAATACACCGGGATCTTGGCACCAACAAATGCCAACCTCAGCGCACCAAAGGCTCTACCTTCATTCTTCGATGTTCACTTTGAAGAAAATTGGCAGCCCCCAGAGCTGTCTCCATGGCTAGAGACGGACCGTTACATGCCGAACTGTTTAGAACCCTACTTTCTTCGGGCGAATACCGGCCCCCAGTGGATGTTTGGTGGGATCCTGGCGAGGCCTTTCGCCACTGCAGCACAATGCGGCGGCCACTTTTCCATTTCTGCTCTGGAGTCATCGTCGATGTATCCTGAACGGCCATTTTTCGATCGCTTCATGAGCTTTACTAGAGTGGACCACTGCTTTTGTGTCATGGAGGGGGTGTTTAAAGTGAAGCTCAAGGGGGAAAGCGACTGGACCGATGTGCGAGAAGGTCAGACTGTTGTCATTCCGGCCAGACAATTCTTTACCGCTGATATCGGCAGTAAATTTGCTCGCATAATAGCACTGAGTAACGGCACTGGGATCGATGAGTTGATTTGCAGGGCTGGGTATAAATGCAGCAGTCCTATCTTGCCGGAGACAGTGCAGGGTTGGGACGGCTGGGATGAGACACGTCTCAAGTCAGCGTGTGCCGAGGTTGGAGCTCAGATTGAATGATTATGTACCTATATAGATAAGCTGCTGTGATATTGCGAGATGCATTCTTACCACTTACCCATGTGATGAGAAGACCCGGTTGATTTGTAACAACATGGTACTGCTTGGTCGGAAAAGTCCCGAACTGCGGACGGAGAACTCCCGCGTCGTTGTCTACTTCCGGGCGGTGTGGTCTAAAAGGCGGGACTAGCCCGACGGATAATTGATCAAGTAACCGAGCGAACTCCGAAAGGATTTGCGACAACAGACACCCAATGAGTCAGGAAGACATGTTGTGTGACTATAAAGGACGCAAACTTCATCATGTTAATCTCGGCGGTCTGCTATGTGCGTTGGAACATTCGACCATGACTCGACAAGAGGTGACAAGGGCCGAACAAGCCCTCCATGATCAAGCAAATCTGCTGCCGCGTCGGCAACTCATTCTTGCCTTCGCTACTCTTTCCATTACGATGCTGATCGTGGCCATTGATCAGAATGCCATCTCAGTCGCACTCCCTACAATTGCGGCAGATCTCCATGCCGAAGCTACCATTTCGTGGGCCGGCACAGCGAGTCTCTTGGCGAACACGACCTTCCAGATGCTCTATGGACGGCTGTCTGATATCTTTGGACGCAAGACTGTCTACCTCGCCGCTATTGCGTTACTCTCGATTGGAGATTTGCTCTGCGGACTGTCCCGGAACGCCGTCATGTTCTACGTTTTCCGTGCCTTGGCTGGTATCGGTGGCGGTGGCATCATGAACCTCTCCATGATCATCGTCTCGGATATTGTGACGCTAGAGCAGCGAGGAAAGTATCAGGGAATTATCGGAGGCATGGTAGGGCTGGGTAATGTGATTGGACCATTTTTGGTCGCGGCATTGATCAAGAAGACATCTTGGAGAGTTTTCTTCTGGATGCTTTCACCACTCGGAGCCCTCACAGCTTGTTCTACCTACTTCTTCCTCCCGAGCAAGTCACGGACCGCAGGCTTCGGAGAAAGTGTGAAGCAAGTTGACTGGATGGGCTCCCTGGCATCTTCGGCAGGGGTTATCCTTTTGCTTATTCCAATTACCGGAGGTCTGTTTTCCTCTTTTTTTGCCAACCCCACAATGCGTACAAGAGAATTAAAGATTAATCAACATCTAGGTGGCGCCTACTTCTCCTGGAATTCGCCCATGATCATCAGTATGCTAGCTGTAGGCTTTGTCGCCTTTATCTCGTTTGTGATGTGGGAGTGGAAGCTTGCAAGGCTTCCTATGATGCCAGGTAAGCCAAATAGGCCCTGTAACCCGTTCCGCTGACACGAAATATGCTTTCAGTTGAGATATTCAACAATCCGGTTGTCGTCGTCATGCTTGCGCAAAGCTTCCTCTTCGGATCCGTCTACCAAGCATACTTGTACTACGTGCCACTTTACCTCCAGAATGCCCATCAGTTCTCTGTCATGACCTCGGCCCTTCTTTATATACCCTTAGTCATAGCACAGAGCCTGATCTCCATTCTGTCGGGGCAGTACATTTCTCGCCGGAAGCGGTACGGTGAGGTCATCGTCTTCGGGTTCGGCATATGGACACTGTAAGCACATTGCAACCAAGTATTGGGTTCCGTTTTCTTCTAACCTGACTGTAAAGAGGCGCTGGCCTAGCGTTGATATTCAACAGAAACACCAGCCCTGGAGTCATAGTGACCGTCCTGTTTCTGGTGGGAACAGGGGTGGGCTGCACTTTTCAGCCAACCCTTGTAGCGCTGCAAGCTCACTCTCCCAAGTACCGCCGAGCGGTTATCATCTCCAATCGAAATTTCTTCCGCAGCGCGGGCGGGGCTTGTGGCCTTGCGGTCTCAGCAGCACTTCTCCAGGGTCGATTACAGGCTACATTGCCTCGGGAATACAAGTATCTTTCTCAGTCAACGTATGCCCTGCCGGACTCAGACGTGAAACGTGTTTCCGCCGTGCTGGACGCGTATATGGCAGCGAGCCATAGTGTCTTCGTCCTTCAGGTACCGTTGATTGGGCTGTGCTTTCTCTGTACCGCGTTTATCCGAGATCGAGACTTGGAGCCACCGGAGGAACATGAGATGTGAGAACTTAACAATACAGAACGAGGAAAGGGAAGACGATGAGCCAATCATGTTGACAGGCTGTCTCGTACACAGGGGTAATGCTTAGACAGCGTTACGTGGCGGAAGTTTGACAGGTGAAGTATTGGAGACGTGAAAACATTTGTAGGTTTTGGAAGTTGGCCGTAGGATAGGTAGGCTAAAGTAGCTGGACAATAGACAACATCAACTTTGTCCATCAGCCCCGCTGTGATGAGCTCGACCGGACCCGAAACCGAGATCGAGGCTGTGAGCTAAGGCTGGAAGGAGATGGGCCCCGGGGCCCAGGTTGCACGCTCGGCCGTCTCAGAGGCGGCGTCTACCGAGAAGAAACTCCCTGGCGTAGTACGAGCGGAAGCCTTGAACGATGAGCTCACATTTGCAGAGCGATGCTGCTTGTTCATCAGCATCTTTCTTGTTTCATACGGATACGTTACGGATGCCCTCGTACGAAATACCTGTCAGGGCTATGCGACTTCGAGCTATTCTCAACACTCGCTGCTCTCGACCATCAACGTCATCCGGGGTGTCATCGCTGCCGTTGTCTAACTATTGGCGACAAACCTCCTTTGGCCGCTTGGAGTTGTTTCTAGTCGTCACCGTCTTCTACCTTATGGGAAAATCATCGAGACCTGCTCCACGAATGTCCAGGGCTTTGCGGCCGGCGCTTTGTTCTATCAGATGGGTTATATCAGCACCATACTGGTCTTCGAAATCATCATTGCCGACATTACGTCGATACGCAGCCGAGTCTTCTTCGACTTCCTTCCAAATATGCCCTACCTCATCAACACCTGGATTGGAGGTCAAATGGCCTCTGCTGCCCTGGGTACTGCTACATGGCAATGGGGAATCGGCATATGATGCATTACTTATCCCGTCTTTACCATCCCGTTCATTGCCATTTTGTTGATCGTTGGACGTCGTTCTTCCAAGAAGCTGCCTTCAAACATGGCTTCGGTGTCCCGTCCGCAAGGAGAGAAAAAGCGGCTGCTCGTGGGTCTCTTCTGGAAGTTGGGCATCATTGGGTTCCTCCTTTCTTACCGCCTCACTATCATTTACTCTAATTCACCTCAATCTGGCTGGTGGCGAAAAGAAGAGGTGAAAAATAGCGGGCATTTTGACTCCGCTGATTCTTGGCATTCTCATTTCGTCGCTGTTCGTGGCTTGTGAGAGAAGAGCAGCCCATCCGATTATGCTACTGTATCTTCTGCGTGACCGCGGCATTTGGGCTGCCTTGGGACTCAGCGTTTTCATGGTATTTTCCTGGTCCACGCAAGCAGATTTCCTCCACACGGTCCTACTTGTCAGCTTTTACTTCAGCATCGAGGCTGATTAGCGCGCTGCATCAGTTTACAGCTTCTATGTGGTTGCAGGTGGAGCCTCCCTTGGGTTGGTCATCTTCAAAGTGTGCCGACTCAAGCCGTTCATACTCGGAGGTCTGGTCTTTGGCTTGTCGCATATGGAATCTTGATACACTTCCGGGGAGTCGCAGCGTCCGGGTCTCAAGTTGGAGTCATTGTCGGATAGGTTCTTTGGATCTGGCCGGAGGCTTCTTTCCTTACCCCAATCTGGCAGCTGCTCAAGCTTTGGCGAAACACGAGGACCTGGCAGTTATCACCAGCTTCGCATTGACCACAAACAACGTAGGAATGACCTTGGGAGGCTGTGTCTCCGGAGCCATTTGGACTCAGATACTCTATGAGAGTCTCTAAAAGGATTGGGCGCCCAACGCCGAGTTGGCCACTGTAGTCTATGCCTCTCTTTTGTACGTTGTTCCTGAGTATCCCGCCGGTACGCCAGAACGCACGATAATCGTCGAGAGCTATCGGTATATTCAGAGACTCCTGAAAATTACATGTATTTGTCTTGCCGTTCTTATGATTGGATTTGCTCTGTGCTTACGGAACACGAAGTTGGCGAAGCACAAGCCCACCATGGCTTAGATAGCTAGCATTCGAGACTATGTAAACTAGCCTAATATGTAAACTAGCCTAATAGTGCATTCAAAGGCAATCAAAGGCAAGAGACTCGCTCTAGAGGGACACAATAGATAGGTGCGACTGCCCGAGGTTTGTAAAAAAGCTTGCACCTTCAACCTTGGTTGGTGCTCCAGCCGTAGTCACATTGCAGTTTTTTACCCAGTTCCCCTGGCCTGCATACTTTTCTCCGACGTATTTGGCATACCTACTCAACAAGCAAGAAGAGCCTGGCCCATCGCGGCAAGAAGGAATGGGGTACACCTGGTCGTTGAGCCTGATCCTGACATAGGTCCCGTTTTTCGAAGTACGGCTGTTTGCGCAATTCAATCGCTCAAAAGCGATTGTTCCACGCATAGAAACAAAGTGAGAACCAATCCACAGTCTGCTGTCATCCTTCCTCTTCTCCGAAAGACGTTTTTGCTTATCAAAAACGCCGCTAGCAGTAAGAAGTTCTGTGAGCTGCCCGTCATTGAGGAATGACATGAGCAGACGTGGAACTTTGAAAGACGAGACACCATCAGCACCGACGCCGTCAATACCAGGACCTTGAGCGAGGAGTTTGACGAGAGATTGCAAAAAGGGAGTCATCATCTTTTGCGGTAGACCACTTCCAGGTCCAAGGCCGTAATAGTAGCGTAGGTCGTTGGAGTATTCGTACTGCTTCAATTCTTCATTAGTGAAGATGTCGCAAAATGGCGAAAGCCGGCCCGTAATCTGGCTTTCGAATCCGCAAAGGTAGGGAAACAAATTGACATCGCTAAGAGTCAATGTCAAGTTGCCACGAATGAGCGACTGGAGGCGTCGCTGGACCTGAGGCTGCCATATGCTGTTCCAAGTTTTGGTAAAGTTGCCTCCGCTGTCGTCTTTGAAGAGCGGGCACATGTCGGAGGGAGCGAGAGAGTTTCCAATCGAGGAGACAAGGCCTCTGGAGGTGACGGAAACAACCTTGCCGAGCAAGGTTGCATTTGTGCCGATAAATCCGCGAAGAAAGTTTTCGGCCGTTTGCAGTACGCGCGTGTAGTTGTTCGCCCACACGTAAAACTCGTCCCCTTCTTGGTATAGTTGAGGATATCTACACTGGTTAGGTTCACTACCGGTCACATTCCGTTTCATAACTCACCTTGTTCGTAATTGATATCCCAAGTCCATGGCTTCTTTGTACCCCGTGGGACTCTGCATCGCGATTTGGATATCCGGCTTGGTCAAGACAGTCCTCCATTTGGGCAGAAATGCCAAGACGCCTCGAGCAGTGTAGTCATTGGCTGAGAACTTCGACTCCGTTAGCGCACACGTTTTAATTCGTCGTAGTATTGTAATGCTCACCCGTGATTCCATTTCCTTCCACTCGTTGTACGCTCCATTATCGGGATACCGAGAGCCATGCCTGAGTACATAGGCTGCCTGATCTATTGTGCAGTGTTCGGGAACATCTGCAGCAATTTTGTGCACATTAGGACCAGGGAACCAGGGACTGTTGGCGCCGAGCCACTGTAGCGGTTTTTGAGCATGTTCGCCTGGCCAACTAACGATGTCTTCAGGCGGCGCAAGGAACCGTTGGTTTGCTTCTGTGCCGACAGAAAAGAGTGAGACGGCGGTAATAGCAATGGACAGAAGCATCTTGACGATAAGATGAGAGCGGACCTCCTGTTTACCTAAGGCGCAGTGTGCTGATCACAGCCTCAAGAAGGCGCAGCGACTGCATTTAAAGTGTTCTCGTTCTCCTTACCTTCACGTCAACATGCTTTGCCACGTGCGATTTAAAGTCCCCACTAGGATATTGCACTTCGGTGATTGTGTCGGCCAAAATTACGGCAGGGAATGGCTTGTTTACGGAAAAGGTATTAAGACCGAATATCGTGGCCGGGATAATCACACCGAGCCCACGTGGGATGAAGGGGTCTGGGATTCTACACCAAACAGGGCCATTTGGCCGAGTGCTTTCCGCAAGCTGTCACACAATCAGACCAAGCACCGATTTCTTAATATTGTTAATGTCCGCTCTATTTATATGTACTATAACTAGAAGCAGCGCTTGGCAATTTTATAGCTTTGCACGCCAGTAATACACTGGGCACGCGGACCTTTGTCATCACAACCCAGACACATTCCCTACCAAGATCTTCAGCTCATCCATAAGGACCTCTCTGAAGGTGTGATCCTTGCAGTGAATGATTGAAAGTAGCACATAAAACTTCATCGCATACACGGCATTCCTATTCTCAAAGTCTGCTGCGGGTGTGGAAATGGGCACTCGCTTGATATACTCGCGGATGCACGGCGGTCCCAGCTTATAACTCGGATTTCAGCAAACGCCCAAATCAGCTATCAAGTGGTTAGTGACGATATTTTGAAGAACCAGAGCGGCTTGGGAACAAACCCTCGTTGTGGCCCCAATACGCGCAGGCGTCGAATATACAAAGTTCGTTCGACGAGCTTTTGGGCTTGATATTCCCCGGCCATAGATCTGAGTGAATGAGGCAGGGCGTGATGGATTTGCCGTTGCTCTCGAGTGGCCTAAGGTATCGTGGAATGACACTGTCAAGGTAAGCGAGTTTGAGAGACTCGTTTTCCTCGTCAGGCTCGTGAAGCTGTTTCTCCCGGTCGAAAAGACTCTCCATCTGCTGCTTCCAGAACGCCTCCCACGTTGACTGCCAGGTGTTGTTCACCGGCACATTGGCAAGATGCGTGGTCACATAGAAGCCAAACTGCCCAGTTGGCGACTTTCCCATGCTCTTGAGATGAAGTGCTGATACGGTAGAGGCCCAACCGCGGGTTGTGGGGACGTCGTCGTTCATCTCTACGAAATCACAGAGATAGAAATTCGTGCTTGGGTCATTAATGTATGCCCCACATGCGATTGGCTTTGGTACCTGTCCAGGAACAAAGGTGTAAAGAGCCTGCTCTGCTTCGAAAGTGCCTTTCATCATGGCAGACGCAGCTGCTCCGCCCGCACTCTGTTCGATGTCAGAACACCCTTGTCATGTCAGAAGCAGCATTCACAGACCTTTTTGAAGAAATTGACCTTGCCTCCATCTTGAAATTGGACCACAATCATGGCCGTGTCCACCCACTGGCTTTCGCCCGACGGTGACACCGACAACACTTTGCAGCCGGGTGGAAGTTCTAATATGGTGACAGTCAGATATGAAAAGCAGTGACACAGATTTGACAAGAAGAGAGGGAAAACATTACTCGAAATAACAGCCTTGTCAAGCTGCACATTCTCGCTGTCTCTATCGGCTTGTACTGGTTTTGTCTCCATGACGAAGTTGAGCTGCGCGGGCCTGAAGGATTCAATGCTCAGGGCGCGGATGGAAGTACATAACAAAGATCTACTACGCCGATTTCTTTCATTGAATTGTTTCTTTGTGCAGCTGCATTCAAGCCTAACCCATTACGTGTGGAAATGGAATAAAGGAATCGTGGAGAAGACGGGTGACTCCCCTCCGTTTCGAGCCGGCAGACCATCCCCTAGGACAGCCCAGAGCGCAACTCACAGTTCAAACATTTTCCTTATATTGAATAGGGCTTGGATGGCTTGAATCCTAAGTGGAAATGCCATGGCCCGCATGGCCGGCCACCCCACGTTGGATCTATTGAAACACATGGGTTGAGATCTGATTTCCACTCTGATCAAATCTCTTGGGGATGACGTTCAGAGCGCCATTGATGTCTCTGGGTTCGTAATCCAACATTGACGCGCCTTGGATGAGCACATCAAGCCCAAAGCTTTCCTTTATCCAGTGGGAGAACATGTCCATCCCAGCTACTGCACCGCCGCCTGTCCAAATATTCCCATCCACAACCCACTGCTTCTCAACTGTCCACTTCACATTGGGATAGCGCTGCTGCATTATTTTGTAGGCCACGTTGTTGATGGTTGCATTCTTTCCGTCCAAGACGCCAGTGGACGCCGCGACGGCAGCTCCAGTGCAGTTGGTGAAGAGCAGCTTTCCAGCTGCAACGTGGCGTCTGATGAAGTCGGCATGCTTGGGATGCAGCTCGAAGCCGACAGGATCGGGCCCTCCAATCAGGAGGCAGTCCAGCTCGGGGCATTCGTCCACCGTCGTGGTGGGCACCATGGTGATGGCGCTCGAGACCAGGGGGACCGGCTTCCGGGTGATGCCAATGTGGTGGAAGACAAACTCTGGCGCGCGAGCAATCGTGTCCTCGCTAACAGAGGTGAAAGGACTCAGCACTTGTATGTACTTTTTGCTTGACGAGTTCAAGAGATCCGTTGGTCCCAGCACGTCAATGGCCTGGTAGTCGAAGAGGAGACAACCAAAGTGAATGGGAGCCATTTTGAAGAGTGGCGGGGAATGAAAATTCTTGAACAGAGAAGATATGGTTGCGAGATCAAAGCTCACAGTGATGATTTCGACTTTCCTTGGGATTATGGGGCAGATCTTGGGCGTTTTATAACGGTATTGAATTACGAGGTGCTTACATCCTAGAAAGGGACGCTACTCAAATTCGGGCTTATTTTGCTCCGTGCTAAGTTACTTACATCCGGATCCTGTCGGCACTTAACAAACAAAACAGAAGGCATGCGATGTTGTTGAGAAAGCATTTCACAAAGATGAATGATGGTTGATCGATATCTAAGTAGTACTGTTTAGACTTAAAATGATAGTATTTAGTGTTATTGTGCGGATAGTAGGAAGTAAAAACGATCCTCTTTAGACAATGTCGAAATAAATAACAGCCATGACCCGTCGGATCTTGCGATCGAATTCATCCGACTCCGACGGGGATATTTTCTGACGGCGGTGAGGAACTCGCCTATACCAGCAGTATTATGAGCCAGACACTCCATACTAATCTCTTACTCAAGGAAGAACACCACTACCTTCAGAATCAGGCCTTTATGTCGAAGGTCTGACCAACAATGACAATGCTAAGAACACAACTGGCAATGATAGAATCAGGAGGGAAAAAAAGGAAGAAATAGGACTGAGATGCATAGAAATCTTACGACACTTGAAGGTTGGACAAAAATCTCTGATAGAAAGGAATATTCAACAGACTAGCATGGGAAGAGTGACAAACCGATATCTCGCGACAGTAAATAGCGCAATGCACACTGAACTAGCATAGAGCAAAACTACAACCCCGGCGATGGCCGCCCAAGGACTCACGATGTTGACAGCCGTTGAACGGACCATGGAGTAGGAGACCCGTCTAATATTCTATCCAGCCAGCCTCCTAATCAACCACATCCCTGAGCTATATGGAGCTTTCGAGCCTCTGCGATAGCTGTGAGATGCAGTTCTCCCGAGAAATGTGGCCAGCACGCTTAGATAATTTCATGTTAGCAGCTCCGAAAAAGGGCAAAGCTCATATCTATTCAAGGACTTTCGCCTCGAAACGGCGTAAGTGTGTAGACTCTACCATACCCATGTATTTCTGCACCCATCCTCGCTATCCATTCGTCCATCGATATCGAGATTCCTGCCAAGATTATAAATCATCATGGGCAGTACACTGTATAGTCTCGTCGCACCTATCTGACCCGCGAGACTATTTAGGTCTAGATCATTGCAAAGGAGGTCAACTCAGCCACTTGGATGAAGCGCACCAAGTCGATGAGGCTAACATAGGCTACTAAATTGCAAGATCCTCTATGGGCTGATGATCCCGATCCTACGGAGCATACTACCCCATTTAAGCAATAGCTGTGATCCTTTGTGTCTTGATTTACAAGGTTAAAATTTAACATTTTGTGCTCCACCTTCGTCAAAATTCTAACCACAGCGCTGTTAATACGCTAGACGGCACGGACCGACTGGGATTATTCTGGTACATCGCTTAAGGGTACGGGCTCCAAGATAATTGATGTTCTCACCATGTACTTACATATGACAACCCTGAGGAGTTTGAGGACTGATTAGACCTTGAATTGCAGGATCGACCACGTGGACAATTCAAAGGCTCGGTATCCATTTTCGAGAGATATATCTGACGCCTTGCAGGGATTTGGCATGAGAAGGATTCCGAAGACTTACTTGCGGGCGCAGGTCGCAATGTTGTACTGGGAATATTCCCAACCCCCAGATCTAAAATTGAAACACCCCTACCACTGCGTGCTCGCGAGCGCGCGTTTAATAGGCGCGTGAGTAAGGCATCTTCCCCTGCTAGTAGGCACAAGTATAGGTCGGGCTAAGCTCGAGGGAATGCCAAGAACGCGACCAGAAAAGTAGAAGGGGCACAGCTAGCGCAGGATTCAACGAGCGTTGTTAGTAGCTCAAAGGGAAATGAACTGGATGATGACTGCCTCTAATGATTGATCTTGCGATCAATATATTCTCTATATATATGCCCTCACGCCCTTCCATGTAATTTCTCTCTTGCTTTAGACCTCATGCAGGAGGATCGACTCAAATCAATTCATCATGGGTCGTTTCCTGCAGCCGTTGCTGTTGGCAGCCTCGGCCATTTTATCGCTGCCCAATGCTGGGTATGCTCTTCCTGCTCTTAGCCACCTGGATGATGATTTGATCTTCGACCGTGGCCATGTCTTCCAAGATTTTGGTCTGACTGCCTATAAGCGGCAACAAGACAAGGTTCCGTTGCGAATTTTGTCCCTTGGTGCCTCTATTATGAGCGGCGTGGGTTCGAGCACAGGCGACGGGTAAGTCGTTGCGAGCAAAGATACTGCATTGTTGCTTATCAGTCTGTAGTTCTCGGAAGCCTTTGCGAGATGCCCTGCGGTTTGACGGGTGGGAAGTCAACATGGTTGGCAGCTTACACTCCGGGAAGATGAAGGACAAGGTGAGTACTCTTCCTAGAGCATTCTCAAAGCCAGAACTGACAAGGTCATCAGGACCACGAGGCAGTCCCGGGCGATAAAGTCAACCAAGTTCGTGCCCGATTGAAGCACTCTCTCCCCTACAAGGTATGCATCCCAATGAGAAGAGCAGTGTGCATGACTTCGAATGTGCACCTAACGGGACCTAATAGCCGAATATTGTCCTTATCAACGCTGGCACCAACGACGCCATCCAGAATGACGACCCTTCAGGAGCCGGTAATCGTATGAACGATATACTCAATGATATCTGGGGAGCTGAAGGAATGGGAGATACGTGCGTGATGCTGTCCACCATTCTCGACACGACAGAAAAGACTGGAAGAGTCAATCGCGTCACCATTAACAACAGGTACCGATCGCTTGTAACGGAGCGTGCCAATGAAGGCAAATGCATCTATTTGGCAGACATGGATCCCCCAGGTTCTGGTGGAGGGTGGATAACTTGGGATGATTACGATCCGAAGGAGACGACAAAGGTCCATCCCAACGTAAGTCATTCAGCCAGAGTCATCAGACTGCAGTACTCTGACAGCAGGGACAGGACGAAGGACACAGAAAAATGGCCTACGTTTTCTACAAAGCCATCAATGAGGCAGCCAAGGACAGCAAGATTGTTAAGACAGGGAGCTTTGAAGCTTCTAATCCGGTTTGCGACAAAGTGTATGGCAACGGTATTCCCGCTGGTGGCAAGACCCAGAGAGGTTCTGGCGAGCACGACGGAATATACCTACACAATGCAGAGGAGAAAGGTGTAAGTACAAGCATTTACATTCATTGGGCATTGTAAACGTGGTCTTGTGCTGACTTGAAGCTGGCAGGTGATCCTTACCGTTGAGAGTGACTGGGACCGCAATCAATGGCGATTTGCCCGCTTATTTTCACGCGGCTACGATGATCTTGTTGGATGGTTTGAGCTAAAACCAGGTGTCCACGCATTCGGTGTCTGGTAAGTAATCCATGTTTAGGTGCCTGTGCACTTGCTTCTGGATGCTAGAGTGCAATCAACTGACAATCTACGAAAGGAAAAACTCCGCCGATGGACAAGGCAAATTCACTCGAATTGGAGACCTGCACCCTAACATGTACTGCATCCCCCGGGGCCTCCACTTCATCGACATGAACGCGGACGGCCTTGACGACATCGTCTGCGTTGGCCCAGAGGGAAACTTATATCTCTCGATCAACAAGGGAGATGGTAACGGTGACAAACCTCCCACTTTCCAGTTTCTCGACAAGATCAAGCAGAATGAGGGTTACGCACAAGATCGGGTGCGCCTGGCTGACATTGACGGTGATGGCCGCGGTGACTATGGCATCCTTGACGATGGAGGAAACGTTCACTTCTGGCGAAACGGCGGCGTTAAAAACAAACCAGAGTTCTGGCAGAAGCTTGGCCTGCGTTTCCCCGCCAAGGGAATGGGAGACATCCGAGGCGTTAGATTCGAGGACATCAACGGAGATGTAAGTCATATCCACCCCCTTTTGACACCAACTATCTAACTGAACGTCCAGGGGCGTGATGACTGGATGTGGGTGAGGGAAGACGGCATGACTGATACCTGGACCAACTCCCGAAGCTGTCAGAAGGGCAAGGACGGGGACGGTCTGAACGTCGCTTGGCGCCAGGGCTTCCACCAGGGGCACAAGAAGAATGAGCATTGGACACACTTTGGTATGATGGATTATCAGACCGACGACGAACAAAACCTTCGAGGCAGGATCCATTTCGCCCGAATCTATGGTACCCCTTCTGCCTTTGGGAATCTGGGCAGGCAGGACTACGTGTTCCTCCAGCACGAGACGAAGAAAAAGAAGCACATCTTTAAGATGCGTGTCTGGAAGAACCTTGGTCAGGGTGGCACGAAATTGTTAGCAGACGGCAACAAGTACTGCAACATGGCCGGCCACGACGATGGGAAGGAGGACTACGTGTGGACGCACTCGACGGGGAAAATGACGCTGTTCTTGAACCGCGGCAAAAAGGAGATCAGGGACAACGACCCCGGCGGCTTTTGGGATCCGTCCCCCGGCCAGATCTGGACACCGCCGCGGGAAATGCATCGACGAGACTTGCACTTGGCTGACTGGGATAATGATGGTGACTGCGATATCATCTACGTCGACCCGAAAAGCGGCCGAGTCGAAGTCTTTATTAACAAATACCCCGAGACGAAGAAGTGGGAGTTTTCACGTCTGAGCAACGCCGCACCGAGTCTGCATTGCAATCAGGAGAAGGGTATTGGTATTCACGATTGTAAGTCCAGTCGAGTCGATGCGCCGCGAGTCGTCATCTTGGTCTCTCATCACCCCTGTCAGCTTTAACTAACCGCGCGCAGTGGCTGTTCGCTTTGCCGACATCACGGGCAACGGACGCGCCGATTATCTATGCATCGAGAAAGATGGCCGCGTTACTGGATTCGTCCACAATGACGATGGCAGTTTCGAAGATGTTGGTCAGATCAAGTTCGCAGACGGTAAGGATCGTGCCAATTTGCGCTGGGCCGATGTCAACGGCGATGGTCGAGACGACATGCTCTGGATTGACAAATTTACCGGTGACGCCTCCGTCTGGTAAGGCACTGCGACTATCAATCAGCACCAATGACTGTTTATTAACTCACTATAGGTACAACGAAGACCGCTTCGATAACCGTGACCAGAACTCGGGCTCCTCGTTCCGATGGAGGAAGATAGACAAGCCAGTGTTTCGCGGAGACGTCGCGGGGACGTGTATGTATTACCCCGATCTCGATGGCAACGGTCGCGCCGACCAGCACAGCATCCTGGGAACCTGGACAAACGAGGCCCGGACTTCGTTCAACCCGTCCTGCGGCGTGACCGACGAAGAGGGCGACGACTCGAACAACCTCGAGGATCCCAAACTACCTGTGATGCCCAGCGACGGTGACGGCAACGCCGGCGACGAGTGGCGCAAGATCAACTGCCAGAACGAGGGTGTCACGGATCATACCATGTATGGACCCGATAGATGGAAGCAGGTCGACGCTGATGGTGCATGGGCGTCGGTTATTGAGTCCTGGCAGGCCAACATTACCGCCGGCCGCGCCCAGAAGCACCTCGCCAACAACGTACATTGATCCCAGAATGCTCACCGTTATCCCGACACTTGACTAACCTTGCTAGATCTCCAACTACTTCAATGGTCCCCAAGACATGTTTTGCGAAACCTTCGCCGAAGAAGGCAGCGGTTGTGAGGACCTCCATCTGCAATGCAACTCCGTCAATGCCCCTGCCGGTTACTTTATCATCCACTCGTTTGAGAACCTTTATGCGGTAAGATGTTCTACGCCATCTCCCATCCCCTCCATGAGTTGGGTTTGCTGATACGAAGCTGGGTTAGATGCACGACAATATCTGGAAAGCCGTGGACAGCGCCATCTTAACCAACGACATCGGCAGCATCGCATCGAAATTTGGTAAAATACCAACCAAGAGCTCCGGTATTGCTGTCTCCATCTTGATTGATATTGCACTGACTGCCTGGGGTCTGGTCATGGGTCCTGCATGGAACAAACGTGAGAAGTCACACTGTTGTGCTCTCCTGGAGCCCACACAGCTAACCATGAGGACATAGTGATCGGTCCTAAGTTCAGCGACGGCTCGACAGCTGGCACCGTCAAAGACACAACAAACGACATGGTCAAGAACTCCATGACTTTGGCCAAAGATATCCTGAATAGTAGGGCGTAAGTTAAACCAACCAAGGCGCGAGCGTGGACACACGATTTTTGTCGCTTCCCCTAAAAGAACAAGCTAACCAGGAGATCACAGCAAGGATCAACTTGGAGTACAAAACGGACTCACGGAGCAGATGAAGGCTCTTACGCAAGCCTGGAAGGACAGCGTGCTCGCCACGCAACGGTGGCTCTTTGGCGGGACCGATGAGGGTAACCTACAGCTTGGCAACCTGATTTCAGACGCATCCATGTTCGGCGACAACTGGCTCCTGGATCGACAGGAGCATGCCAAACAGGTCAAGAGAGCTATCAATACCTTTCTTATTCCTCTTGCGTGGGCTTATTCACCCGACGTCATCTATCCTTTCATTGCATCTTCCGACGTTGCCTGCGATAAAGATCCAGGATGGAATGATAACAATCAATACTGGATCGAGGACTCTGCCAAGAACAATGGACGCTATTGTCATAACGGTAAATCGTTTTGGCTGCTGATGGGTCGAGATAAGAAGACACAATGCGACAACAAATCAGGCGACATGTGGTGTGGCAAATTCGACTCGCCCCCGGGGTTCAGCGACCTGGTTGACAAGACATTTACTGATATCTCGTTAGAGAACGTTGTGGTTGGGTAAGTGACTTTTGATCCTCTTCTATCACCAACCTCCATTGCTAACACTCTTCAATGTAGATCTATTAATACAAAGGAAGCCAATGGTGGTAAGAACGGAGGCTACAAGATCGATATCGAGGCACCCGGCAAGAAAGTGCTAGAGTCCTTCCTTGAGAAAGGCATTGAATCTCCCGGGATTTGGAATTTTCCTATTTGCTCGATGGAAGAAGTGATAGAGAACTACTATCGCTGGTTCCAGAATGATCTGGATGATATGGCAAACTTCCCATGCAATGCTTGAGCGCAGGTACTTACCCTATCGGATATGCTGAGACAAAACAGCAGGGTGGCTATCGGTGCGAAGGAGTATCGCATTGGATTTCGGACAGCGAGGTTGATAGGTTGTAGTTCGGTTGGGCGCGAAGAGTACACTTTTCATGATGGCGATCTAGCAGCTACATGTGGTTAATCCGAAGCTCTACTTTCCCATACACAATGCTGCTGAATGAAGAGCAACTTCAGGCCGATTCAGTATCCTATTAACTAGGGGATGACGTGAAAAATGATTGCAAAGCGTGTGTTGCCAGCCAAGTTCAGCTCATGCGCCAAGGTGCATTGCTGACATCCAAGCGCATGCTAAGGAGCTGCAGCCAATTAGGACATGCTGTCTCTGAGTGCCACAAAGTGAACAGCCGTGGAAATTCTTGGTGATTGAGTCATTGTACGACGCCTTGCTGAGTGGCTGACTGCTGCCTGCCAATCCGTGATCTCATTGCGCTGTTGATGCAAGTTTGCTGGCTGACGACTGATACAATACATGACGTATCCACAGTGGCTGAGCTAAGAGATTAATAATTTGAGTAACCATACTTCGTATTGAGGACAGTGTTCCAGGATTCTACTGTGTGGCTGAGGCATCGAGGCAGACTCAGACTCTTCTCCTTCTCTCACTCTGCCCAAACTTCCAGAACAGCAACCCTGCCATGTACCGTCTCCATCTCTCGCCAGGAAACCAAAGTCCGGATAGAATCATCGAGATGAACTCCCTGCCGCCCTTGGACGGTACGAAGGACGGATCGCCAGGTAAGCAGCATGGGAGCCAGGTAGCACTTTTGCAGCCCTCGACACCTGGCGACAATCGAGTCCATAGTGAAACCAACGACGTCTCCGAGACAGATACGAAGCATCACCACTCACGACTGTCGTCTCTTACCAACATGTGGAGAGATTTCGAAAAGAAGCCTCAAATCATGTTCTGCCTCATCATCATCGGAACTCTCCTCGCAATCGTTCATCATCTGTTTTACAACCATCTTGATGGGAAGGAGGCGGAGAGGCAGGCAGTAGTGCTTCGATGCGGAACCGCGCTGGGCTTTCTTGCCAAGGCCCATTTGAGCACCGCTGCTGTCCTGGCTTTTCGGCAACGGACATGGATGACGATTCGAAAAAGAGGTCTTAGTCTTGGCGCGGTTGACTCGCTTTTTGCGGCTCCTGGGGATTTCTCGATTTTATTTAGCTGGGAGATCTTGAAAAGCGCTAGGATTCCGCTCTGCCTGGCAATCTACATTTGGGCTACGCCTCTTCTCGTCATTTTGACGTCTGATACTCTTTCCGTCGTTCCTCGGACCTTGGAGGAGCGTTCAGAGTGCTCGTCAGTCCGGACGCTCAATTTTGGGAACGAAGAAACACACGAATGGCGCTCGCCGAAATACATTGAGGGAAGAGCGGCGTTGAGTGTCTCTATGTGGAACACAACTGCTGTTGATATCGATTTTGGTACTATGAATGTCGATCCTACAGACCCTGATTCGTTCGACTACTGGACCGCACCCGCCCTTGCTTACGAGCAGCTGGCGGCTCGGGTAGCTTACCAGCGGGCGACCGTCACGAGGGAAAATGCATCGAAGCAAATATGCAAGGACAGTTGGAATTGTTCTTTTGTGATTGATTTCACTGGGCCCGGTTATAAGTGCGACGAACTCGCTGTTGGCAGAGGCTCCAAAGTCAAGAAGCTTGGGGGCTTGAAAGCTCCCTTCACAACTGAGGATATCGTGCCGGACGGCAATTTCTCATACCTAGCCATCACAGGCCAAGGCGACTATGCGCGTCAACAGGTCAAGTGCCACGTCGGTGGCATACCGACGAAGGGACCACCATACCCGAAGAACTTGGGAGCATGGAGGACTGAACCAGTCATCTGGATTGGACATGCTGCTGTGAATGACACAGAGAAGCGACAACCTGAGAATCGCACAGAGGATGGTTGGTACGATGCATACACTCCAGTAATATTTGGCTGCGAGCACTATGAAACGGACTATCGCATTGAGTTCAGCTACACTAACGGAATAGAATCTCGCGTCGTGAAGCGGCGCGAATTTCTTCGCAAAGTTATCAACACCACCTTCGTTCCTGATGAGATCGATAATGACGGCACTTTTGATAATACCACAGCGTATCCTAAATCCAGCTACATATTTCCTCGAGATACTCGTCGATATCGCCGGACGGCTGCGTATCACGCCATGGGTGCTTCGCTTAGGTCTTTTCTCAACGGGACCATTGCGAAGCCATACAACATGGCACGAACCAGGTTTTCAGTCACACGCCTTGTGGATGACATCAACTACTTGCCACTTCAAGGTCTCCAGAATGAGATACAAGCATTATACGAAGAGATGATACTATCTTTGCTATCAAAACCCCAGTTCGTTGCCGTGGCTTGGGCTAAAAATCCATCGCAACCCAGTGGCATTCGCGCTGGTGGAGCCGAGACAAATTATCCTTGCATTCGCACACGACCATCTGTTTTTTACGAATATCGGTTGCTTCAACTATGCTTGGTTTACGGGTTATCGATCCTACTCGCTATTGTCGGGGCTTGTTCTGGGCTTCAAGCAGCCCGCGAAGAGGGTGTCATGCGCGACATGAAGACGTCTTCCATCATAGCCGTGACGAGAGCGCAGCACTTGGATGTGATTCGGTCCGATGGCGACCGGGATTCTCAGTCACTGAAGATTGCATTTGGATGGGTGTGGGAATCAAATGGTTGGATCCGTGGGTTTGGGTTAGAGGGAGAAGTTACTCAGCAACGTCCACGCCCTGAGCGTTCAACCTCGTCCCATGGACTGGGGGAGAATGGACATTGAATAGTCCAGGCGAAACCGAATTTTAGAGATTCCGGCATATCGGCAATTTCACAGACATCCATACAGCCCAAAGGGTGGACGAGTTCTTGACATGGTATGTCCCCAGGATGGAGTAGTTCTTGCGAGCGCCAGAGCAAGTGGAAGAAAAGCGTCAGACCCTAATTCGGACCACGCCGTCATCCGATGGGGATTTCGGGCCATGGCTATGACCTAGAGGGATCCTAGCTATCTAGTGCGGCGTTAAAGCAAAAGACGAGCCGCTTACGAGGTTACAAGCGACCTTAGGAGCTATAAAGAGGGATGCGAGGAATAACAATAGGATAGGAGGTCAAGGATCAATACAAGCCACCCCATCACCCCTAGATACTGCCTAACAGCTACCTTGTAGGCTATTCGTCTGACCTCTTCACTCCTCCTTTGTATGCATCTGGCGTCTGACAAAATGCCGGCTGGGGGCGTAGATGGGCAGCTAGAAGAATGAGTCGTGTGTTTCTGTCAAAATGATAGATTCGTAGAACACTGGACGCTTCTGGTTTAAGCTTGTTTATCATGTTATCAGGATGCCTTGCTTCGGCTTGGACTTTAAGGGAGCATTGCAAAACTGACTGAGTGTGCAGTGAAAAACTATGCGGGGACATGACTTGACCTGTGCGGAGGAAACCCCAGAAGAAGGGAGATGAAGCAGAGCTACAATACGAGCTAGACCTAGACACAAAGACTGACCAGAAACAGACATGTCGCATAACAACATAAACAAACTAAACTGATAGCAAGAACTCAAGGAGTCTATAGAGTAAGAGGCTTTTGGGCCCATACTCCCTTTTGACGAAAGTAGGCGTGGATCGTTTTAGATCGGATGTCTCGTCGATATTGAGCACCAAATACTCCAATCTCCTCTTTAGACCAGCCTAACAAGTTTGTAATAAACGTGAGAGTTCCTTCAATGTCTTGTAGAATGGCGGCTTGGAAATACTGACCCGCCTCTTTAAGGGTGGGATCTTGGGACCATCCGCCGATAGGAACCTAAAATTTAAGACGGTCAATCGTATACAGTCCTCCAAATGCTAGGGTTAATTCGCAAGCGTTGGGACTCACCTTGAAGTTCTCCTCATGAACGTTCACGAATCCTGCGGCTTCCATTCCTTTCTTCTGCACATCGTCTTCAAGAACTGAAAACGATCTTCCAAGCTTGCGGCCTCCCTCGAAGAAGATGTTCCCCCACTTGCTCATGGCGCTAGTGTCAATGACAGAACCATCGTCGCTGTCAATGACCGGCGAGGCTTCGTAGCTCTCGATGTATCCGCCTGGTTTCAAACATCTATACGCTTGCTTGAACAGATCCGTCCAGTCGGCGATACTTCCGACTAAGAAACGCATGTGGACGAAGTCAAGAGAGTTCTCTTCGAAAGTCCATTCCTGCGTGCAGTCATCGATCTGGCTGATGATTATACGAATAATAAGTCAATGCCCAGGGCTGACGGGGGTTCTTTTCTCTCACAATTCCAGGTTGGTCGGAACCCAGCTTGGCTGAATGGGCGATATGTCTGTCCCAATCACAGTTGTATTCGGATATTCGTCCGCAAAATCGCTGTTGACGCTGGTTAGCCTTCTATTCCAGCCCAAAATTGCCCAAGGTTTATGGGTGGTATACATTGCCCAGATGCCTAAGACGGATTAATCGTGATTAGCCGTGAAGTCCAGCACATATGGTAAACGGCTTTCATACCCGTCCCAGTTCCAATGTCAACAACTGTCTGCACGTAATTAATTGGTCAGGAATACCGCGTCATGCCATGTATCCAAAAGCGGAAGTACCTGTATATCATTCTTCAAAGGTGCTTTGTGGAGCTTCCCGTTGAACAACAGTGTTATTACGTGGTGGCTTCAAGGCGATCAGTGTGCGTCCCCATGATGTACCACAAACACTCGAGTCCAGGCTTACTTGATATCCAGGGCTTCGTTCGATTGATCTTCATTTGTAATCCTTAGATTATATCAGTGCTTTCGGATCTCCGGTGACCTCTCAATGGCATAGCAATGCTAAAATGAATAGGGGCTTCACCGACCAGTACTGGGCATTGCCCTGGTCACTGTGGTAGCTTCTTCCATTAATTGTCCTGTAGTGAAGTATTGACGAAGCTAGCGATGCTGTTGAGCCTTCGCTTTCACCAAGGGTTGAGTCATGATCTTCCTCATCAGTCTCCGGCTGTTCAGCTCCTATCGTTCGTTAGTTGTGAGTCGCTGCCTCATCATTTGATATCACCGAGATATTACGTACTTCAGCCAGTTGCATCCCGGATTGGGCTGGAGGAAGTCCAGCTGCTGTTTCATCTGCCGGCGCTCTGTTTAATGCGCGTTCCTGGACATCTGACACGTTGGTGGCGGGCTCGACATAGCTCTCAGTTAAACGAGGCGGGTCATTTACTACCTCGCCGGTGGGCTTCCATGTGGATTTAGATTCCGACATTTTGACACCGAATAACGAAATTCGAGGCGTGTGCAAGACGGCAGGAGAAGAGGAAAGACAACAGATGAGCTTCGCTATTTGTACAATGAGAGGAGCGGGGTAAAAGTTATCCCCATCAGTAGGATGCCAAGATCCAGGGTCGCAGGGATTGCCGCTATATGCCCCGGTCTGCAGTACGCTTTTTCCCTATTCACAGTCTTAAGCTACCATCATCCGTGCCCATGTCCGAATTTTGTCTACCCCTTGCCTCGAGGGCACTTTTCCTTGAAGAAGAAATGCTCGAAATTCACGCATGACAATATTGGATAAAGCAATTTGATCTTGTCGGTTATTATGTTATTATTATTGACTCAGTGGCAACATATTAATGACTGCGAGATAAACTAAACTCTGCATACATTAAACATAATCCTCGGGTCCTCTGGCTCCACCTCCAACAGCTCTCCGGGGAATCGTTGGAGTCATTTGATGGTCGTTCGGACCGTCGTGATGATGCTTGTCCCCGGCATGGTTCCCTCCGAAACCTCCCCAGCCAGCCTTTCTTGTGAAGACAGCATTGACCAGCTCAGCACCCTCCGCGGTGTACATGAACGGCGAGCCACGGTTCAGAGGAATGTGATTGAATCTCCAGTCCCATACAGCAGCGTACGTCATTCTGTACGCTGAAAATGCCATCATTGTGCCAATAATGGCACCAGCTACAACGTCATACCAGTTGTGGAATTTGTCGATAGTCAGGGCGCCTCCGATCAAGACAGCGCCAAGAACTGGGGCGTATACGAGGATCAGTTTCCACATTGCCGGGTGATAGTTGGAGAAGATTTTGAGCTTCGCGTTGAGATAAAGGTACAGGTAGATGAAACCGGCAAAGGCGGCAGTCGTGTGGCCACTGGGAAAGGCTTCGAGGCTGTCGTCGATTTGATCCGGATCACCCGTGCAGATTTCCTTCGTGTAGTATATCTGCTGAAAGCCTTTGTGATTGTAGCCCTTGTCGTTAGCCAGGCTGGTATCCGGCTTACAGACGTCAAGGAAGTGTGGACGCAAGCCACCGATAAGCCACTTGACGAAAACCTGAAATACAGCAGCGGCGATGAGCGAGTACAGTAGACCAAGAACGGCATTGTTCACGTCCCAGAAGGAGCGGATCCTTATCTGCATGAGAAGGATGATGACAATGGGGATGACGCTAGCCAAGAAGGCAGCGAGCCAAATGGGAATGATTTCGTCCCTCAGAGGATATGCAAAGTCAGGATAAACAACTTCGCCGTCGGAAAATGTCACAGCAAAGGATCTTGACGGTGCTGGGTGCGCTTGGTAAACCTGCAAATGTGGTCAGATGAGTGACCGATGGTAAGTGGTTGGAATGACTTACTCCGAGCCCAACCACACCCATAAGGACCATGGTGAGAATGTCCAGCCAGGTGTACTTCAGCCATTGCCCGAAGCTGGGTCGCGTAGCCATGCTGTATGGCTCATGGCGGCGTCTTTTCGACCTCGCAACTCTTGCGTTCCCTGGATCCGCTGTCTCTTTGTTGCGGTTGAAGAAGCCCATCGTGGTGTTGTTAACGGGGTACGAATAAGGACGTCTCAGAAGCTGTAAATAGCTTCTAAAAGTCAATGGACTTCGAAGGAGATGAGGTGAGATAGAAGGTGTAGTTGGAACTGATCAGCCACAGCAAATGGACTGACAGCCACCGCAATATAAATGAAGTTGCTGAACGCAATCGTGATTGTCAAACGCCAGGCTCTTCGATGGTTGACGTCATCTACTTCCTAGCGTCACAGCCGCTGGGTGCAAAAGAGGACTGTGAAACGATACTACTGCGTCGGCGTCCAAGTAATGTCAAAACCAATTTGCTTTGACGCTCTCGACGCGACGTCATCGAGTCGCATTTCCCTGGCAGAAAACGATTGTTCGGCAGCATCGTGCCGTGCGTGCAAATAGCAATCGGGCACACTACTCTAGCGGGAATGCACTCCATCAAGTGGCTGGTGCCCTTGCTTGCCGCCTTGCCGGTTCTAGTAGATCCCTACCTATTTCCGGATCATTTTGCACCTCAGTTCCTGGAAACCAGCAGTTACGACAGAGGAAAGCCTGCGTCTTACGTCTTCGAATAGCAGTGGTTACTTCAAGTGCTGTCACCTGCTATCACTGCTGTTGGACCCTCAGGCGCGGTGTGAAGGTCATATTTTAAAAGTGGACACATCAGTCCGTGGCGTTTGCCATCCCGAGCTGGAGGAGGTTTGAGAGGCTCAACTAAAGAAAATGGTAAATTAGTTAATTAGTGAACCTTCCGGTAAACTTAGCATGCTAGCAGATAACTAAAGGATATAATCGACGCCGCCCGACAAAACGACGTATAAGAATGATTGTCAAGAAGGCCGCAAGTTATTTACTAATAATAAAACACAATGAAGCAATAGAGTATTTACCGGCATGAAAAGAAGTTAGCATAATGAAATTTAGTCCATTTCGAAGATGAGGTTTACGCCTCTAAACAGTGCCTGATTTCAGCACCTGAGAACCGCTCAAGTTGTGTTGGTTAGGACTTACCCCGCCCCTCTTTCGCATTGTGTGCCTTGAACACATTAAACTTATCCCGCCTCGGCAATCCTCAACACAATATCGATTGATACTCAAAGCCTTAGGTTTCTAGCGAACTAAGGACTCTCCCGTACAACTCTTATCTTTCGCTAAGCACCAAAGAACTGTAATTTCGTCGACTAAGTTACGGCTTAAACAGTGACAGCTGATGAGAGCGTAGCTTTTTCGCTTCTCCCTTAACAAATTAAATAGCAAGGTATACACTTGCAAAATTACTCTTGAGGGCCACCTTGTCTACACCATAGTTTATATAACGCGTCAGGGATTTTAGGATGTACCAGCTGGACTTTTTCCGACTATCCGAAAGAATAGCAAGCTGGATAAGAGTTGTATTAGCTGAACGCTCTACTGCAGTTTTGTCAAGTTCAGTCTTCACAACCAAAATATGCGCCTTGCAATTCAGAGCGTCCGATCTGTGCTCAATCAGATAAGTCACTATGCTTTCATGTACGTTCTTCCAATTTACCAAAATTGAAGCCTAAGGCGAGTTACTACACGATTCTAACTCAAAAAATTTGAAACCTCATCATCGTCTGGTCATAAGCTTGGGGTCTAGGGTAGCGTATTGGTGTGGAGTTATTGGGTTTAATCTCCAGCAAGAGAGGTGGTGGCATGTAATTCAATCCCCGGATGGTATAAGATAAGTCTCCACTGCATCATACTAGGCAAAAGTAAAAGGAACTCTACAATAGACACGCAGTATAGACGGCTCTTTAAGTCCTCAACATTGGATGATTGCACGCCTTGACAGTAATAACATAAGCTCTGAAAGCGCTCTCCTCTCCTTTCAACAATGACATATCTATCGGCAGCATATCTGATGCTGAGAATCAGTGAAATGCGTTATCATACTAGTCTCTCTAAGTAAAATTTTGGCAGCATGAGCTTAGAGACCGCCACACCAAAGAATTCAGCTTGATGTGCTGCACTCCGTATCGTTAGCACCAGTCGGTGTTTCTTGCACAGGATCTAGGTATTACACCTCTGGAGTAATATATTTGTTGATAGTCGAGCAAGAAGGGACACTTTTATTTCCCGTGTATCACAACTGATCCTAATTCAGCTAAACTCGAGACGAGGTTGATATCACCCGTGAGGCAAAATTTAAATTATGTTAAGTTCAGCATGTTACCACCAAGCACAATAGTGTAGTCCATAATTTCGGATACAACTAAGACTGTCGTAATATATCATTCATCTAACAGCTTTAAACTCCAAAAAAAAAAAAAAAACATAAAAATGCCTCTATGTGTAGTTCTAGTAAATTCACTGCGCGAATCTTAAGCCCAGTCGTCACCATTCTTCCTCTCATGCTGCTCAAGAACAATCTCATTCTTCTCATCCTTTTCACCCATCTCCGAAGCAGGAGTGTCGGACGTCTTGGGCTGCAGGATACCCATGCCGTTTCGGACCCAGTGAGCTGAAACATAACCAAGGACGTAGACGAAGCCGACCAAGGGGACCAGGTAGCTGATTCTGGTGCCCTTCGCGTCCGCAATGGCGCCTTGAATAGGAGGGAAAATAGCACCACCGGACACACCCATGACAAGGACACCAGCAGCGCGTCTAGTGTGGCGGCCAAGATTCTTGGTGCCCATGGCAAAGATGGTGGGATACATGGGAGCCTCGAAGAAGAAGATGGCGATGAGAACTCCGACACTAGCGGCGCCTTTGCCAGCACTGACGTAGGCTGTCAAAGCGATGGCAATGATGGTGTAGACAACCATGATGAAGTCTGAGCAAAGGACCATGGCCAGGCCAGTGGCAACAAAACGGCCAACGGTGAAGGTGATGAGAGCGTAACTGAGCATGGTGCTGGCCTTGCTGGTAGAATAGCCTCCATTCTCGTGGGCGTAGTTGATGAAGAATGTGGCAATGGTGACCTGAGCACCGACGTAGCAGAGCTGGGCGCCAAAGGCAAACCACATGTTATACTGCTTCCAGAAGGAACCCTGAGCGGAATGGCCGTGGGCTTCATCCTCGATGATGGCCTCTGAGACCTCGGGTAGGCGAGCGAAGAGAAAGAGGACTCCAACGGCGGCACCAGCGCAGGCGACAGCGAGGTAGACGAACTGGACATTGGTGAGACTGTTCTGGTTTTCGCCCTGGAAGAAGAACTTGGAGGCGATCAAGGGGCCAATGAAGGAAGCCACGCCGTTCCAGGACTGGCAGAACTGTAGACGCGCGGAAGCAGATTCGGGCTTGCCAATGACGACGGCGTACGAGTTGGCAGCCGTTTCGAGAGTGGCGAGACCGCACGCGATGACAAGGGTGCAAGCGCAGAAGCCGCCGAAGACGGCCTTGCCGTTGGGGTTGCCGTCAGCGGATTTAGCGACGGGCCAGAAGAGGATAGCACCCAGCGAGTAAAGGCAAAGACCCATCAGGATGGTCAGCTTGTAGCCTCGGCGCTTGAGGACCTCGGCGGCGATGGGAGAGAAGAGAAGGTAGCCGCCGCCAAAGTACATGACCTGGAGACCCGTCGACTCAAGGCGGCTGATGCCGAGGACGGTCTGGAAGTGCTTGTTGAGCACATCGAGCAAGCCATACGAAAATCCCCAGAGGAAGAAGAGGGAGATGATGAGCGACAGGGGGAAGATGAGAGCTCGGCCAGTGAGGTAGCCGCCGGCCAGTTGAGGCGCAGCGGTGGGAATAGCGCCAGCCATTGTGAATGACGATGGGAGACGGGAGACGGGAGACGGGGGATTGCCGACTGGGATGAAGCGTGATGAGGATGGTTCAGAAAAGCGAACATCACTGTGGTCGACCTGATCCTTATATCACTTTCTCTCCCTCTGGTTCTCTTGCACAACCGGAGCTACTTTCGATGGTCCCACGTAAGCATCCACTCTCAACAAAGCTCAAACCCCACGAATCCCCAAGCTTCTCCAGTTTCTTGGTCTGGAGACAGAGCGGAGAAACGACTCCAACTTCTCCATGATCTGAAGTTGGCCTGGTACGAGATTGTCGGTCCGGCATCCCCAGGCCATTCTGGCTAATTGTCCACTAACGGCACTTGAAATCTCTTGGCTGAACCTTGCTTGCGCGTTTCGCCACATCGCTCGTTGGTCGAGACCGCCAGAGACCCCAGGAAAGCTCCATAGAATAAGCTAGGGGGGTTTCGCGGGCGTGGGAGCTAGCCATGTGCCCAATAAGAGTCCTATATCACCATACTAAACATGGTAGCGACGGAGAGCGTCACTAAAAACGGGTAGGTCAGGGAGGACTGTATGTGGGGAAGTTGGGGGAGTCTCGCCGAGAGCACGTCCGCAAAGAGCTTCATTGTTTTAACTAGAACAGCGGCATTTATCTTGCGCCGGTCCGTCAACGAGCATCTCACCGCGTTGAGTGGCATGATGACTATACATCATATCCATACCTGGTGGTCAAGGCTTTATACAATCGGCCCTTCCCAGCCACTTGTCTCGCGCTATTTGACAAGAGTCTCCGTCCAGGCAAATCGTTGCATAGGACAAAGACAACGTGACGCGCTCAAGGAAGTCCAGCTGATCATGTGTCGCCTGCACTGGTCGATATAGGTGGTAGAGCCACTTTTGCAACAATGCTTGATTTGGGTCTAGAATTCACCTCATTCTTGAACTTCAGATACAGTAAAGACCCCAGAACATATGTCAAAGGAGAAGCGGCCATGTCTGGCGGCGGATATCGAAGATAACATCGACTCCGTCTTCAGCGGCACCAATGCCCTCGACTGTCGCGGTCCGGTCCTCCTTTGTGTCCGTTGCTTAGCAAGGGGTTTTATCTTGGGCTTCACTCCGGACGTTACAAATGGTTATCAAAATGGGAGGGTTACTCTTCCATCTGCTCTTCCTTGCGGGAGTGTCCCCATCCCTCACCATGGCGGCTACCGCTAGAAGGCAATGTATGATCCAGGCCGACGGCACAACCCCAGGTATCAGCAAAGGCTCCGCATGCTACCCACGCCCGGCGCTATCGTGGAACCCAGGTCTGAAGGACACTTGCGGGTGAGGCCCAGATGTGGTCTGACATCGGCCACGAAAGGCAACTTTGGGACGCCCTAACTCGAGACACTTGTTCGTCCAAGCGCGTGTCTAGTTTTGCATTGGCAGTTTGCTCAGTGGCTAACGGCCAACACGTCATACTGTGCGATACTCGCTTCTGCCAGCCCGAGTACGTTCCAGCTCCTCTCCTTCCAATGCTGACTTCTGCCGGCACGGCTCAGTAGTGACTCTCGCAGCTCCCGAGGCAGACATTGAGGACTCCCACTACAGGAGGTGCTGGAAACCGCGCAGGATACCACCGGGTCGCAGCTTACGACACATGCGATGGTATCATGGCTAGCTACGACGTTGACATCGAACAGCTCTATTCCATGACCCATCCATCCAGAGCGACTGTACCGGGCTCGCCATTGGCACCTAGCACTGCATCTCCATCTGGCCACGCGGCTGTCCCCCGCCCCTGACCCTGATGACGATGACAATGGCGATTCTGCTATCACTGACACTACAGGCTCTTTTCACGTGGAACCACTGCAATTGGGACGCACCAATCCACACCGTCGCCCGTACAGACGGGCATGGTGTCGGATTGTAACAGCTTCTACGAAGCCAGCTCATGCGACGGTTGCTAATTACGACATTGTCAATACCGAGAAGAGAGCCCTGACGGTTTCTACGGGTGGAATCCCGCCGTTCAGACTGACTGTTCGGGGCTGTAGGCCAACGTGATCGTTAATAGCTCTTCCGGTCTACCCTGCCTGTTCTCTTCCACATAGTTGCACTCTTGAACGTTATATGTCCGTCCATAGTTCACTCCAATACTGGCTGAAGGCAAGATTCCGATTCGCCAATGGTTCTGCGTTTGCGCACCCACGATACCGGAAAAAGGTTCCCACTGCTCCTTAGTAAAGCTGAACTCCTGCAAGTGAACAAGTTTCTCACAGATGCTGTCAAAGACGGTTTCCCATCGTAGAGAATTGACATAAAAGCCGGGAGTGAGAGGGCATTCCCCAGGATGTGTCATATGGGAGATTCCACTAGAGCGGTCTTTGTCGTCTGGTGGGTCAGCGACCCTTTTCCAGCCTCGCGAGTTTACCCGCCAGGATACGAACTCGAGCTAGAGGACGAGGATGTGCGAGGCTATCGCGCAGCTGCGCAGCCGCAGGCAGGTCAGAGACTCCTGCTCAACTACCAATCGAACTGATCGTGACATACAATGACATACTCCGCCAGCGTCAAAGTCTTCAGCCGCAGAAAATATAGCCCTTTGCCGTCGAACTCGCCGATGATAGCACCCCAGCGGGTTTGGGCAGAGATTGTCAGTTCGACAAGCTGCTCAGCGACTGAAGGTATCAACGTGCTCTGCAGATAGGGCTCGTATTCGCGGATTTCGGATAACTGTACTTCGTCTTCTGGCGTGCCGTGCATTTCAAAGGCGATGCGGATATGCAGCCGCGCGATGTTCTCGAGGAGGCCGTCAGTGAGATTCTCAGGTAGAGGCCTGTTCTGTAGGTTCTCGAGGACTAGTTCCCGGATGACGCTTGTATTTGGACGAGCTGCGCGCTGTCTCGTGGCCTTTGCAACGCTGTTGAGGGTGTGCTCACGCGTCGCCGAGGACGTATCGCACTCGTCGATCATGCGCCGTAAGACCCGGCCACACTCCGACTTGACCCCCTTGCCGCCCATGGTGAAGCGACATCCGTTCTTCACCGTGACGCTCATGATGACATCGACGATGCAGACGCTGGAGGGAATGCAGTGGGCGCCGTGCTTGCACATGAGCGTGCGCTCCGTCTCGGGCCGCGTCGCGTCCAGCACCTGGCCCTCAAAGCGGTCGCAGAAGTACTCGAGCGCCTCAATGGCCAGGCCACGGTTGATGAACTGCCCGCTATTGTAGCAGTCCAGGTCCTCCGTATCGGGGTTCGGGGACGGCTGTTCCGGGTCCGGTGTGGGCGACGGCTTGGGCGGCGTTGGCTTCGACTTGACGCTCGTGGTGGCGTCGGGGTCGCGCCATGTTGGCAGTGGGAGACCCAGCTCGAGCGCGCACTGCTGCTCGTCGGTTTCGTGCTCCTTGTTCTCGGGTTTGGTGCCGACCTTGGGCGGATCCTTCGGCTTCACCGGCTTCCCCGTCGGCTCCGGCCCTCCGGTCGGCTTCGGCACGGGACGAGTCGGCGGCGTGGGGTTCTGCGGGTCCGGGAAATCTCTGCCCCCGTCTGGGCAGTTGAGGAGCAGAAGATGCGACAAGCCTGTCGCAGTTCTTCTTGCAGATAGGTCCGGGGTTTCCAGGACGCCAAGTTACGATGGGGAAGGACGGCACCGAATCGTCGTCGTCATCATCATCTCCGCCAGGTGTATCCGACGTAAGCTTCGCCTTTGGCGGGTCCGGGGGCGTGTAAGTCCAAGGGTACGGCGGAGGAGTGACGATCCTGGTCCCTGGGGATCGTGCAACGGCGTCTTTCGTCGTCTCGGGCAGCCTGTTGGTGCTGGTAAAGGTCGGCAGCTTGATGCTTAGCGTGACCGGGAACGTTGGCCAAATGATGGTGGAATCGGTCCGCTTGTCCCGCACCGTGATAAGCCAGATGTCGACGGTCGTGATCGTCACGACGGATACAGTCAGAGTTGTTTTCTGGATGGTGCTGTGCCAGCCATTGGTGCCACTCCAGGCGACGTCGAGCGACGTCTCGTAGGGCGGAAGGGTCAGGGTAATGGGCTTCTTAAGGGACGACGGCGGCACGCATATCACCTCGGGAGCGTCTTCGTTCCCAGATTCTCCGGGTCGATTTAGAGAAGGCTGGAGCCCTCACCCTGGTTTCCACCGGGATCATCGGAGCCCCCGGAGCTGCTGTCATCCGGCGTGTCTCCGCTGCCGGAGCCCGAGTACATTTCGACGCTCCACAACTGTTTACTGACCTTCTCCGTGTTTTTTTTTTCCTCCGGTTTCACAGTTTACGAACCAGTCCTACCCGACCAACCTCAGTATGAAATGTCGCACAGCACTATGTTTCAATTTGCTGGCTGTTAAGTGTGCAACTTTAGGATCTCAAGTTGGTTGTTAAAGAGGCGTTCCATTGCGGTACCTGGTGCCCGGTATGTCAGGGCCTTTCTTTTAACAATACATTCACAGTGAGTGATTCCCATAAGATCACCTGAGCCGAACTTACCGATAAAGCCCAGCAAAGACATGTGCAGTCTTGACAGGCATTGTCGGCTCAGTATGCCATGCCTGCGGAACATAATTTAAGCCTCATGACGCTCGAAATCACTATATTGGATCGTTCTCCAGTCCACGTTCCAGGCATTCTCATGATAGACTTTAGTTCCGGCTCACTCTGCGGCTTGTAGGAGACTAACCTGAGCCTCAAGGACAGCGTCGGCGTGAGATGTATAGCAACAGACAACGGCATCTGCTTCGCTCACCGCTCTGTCTAATGTTGTCTTGTCATCGTATGAATCGCGTTGGACAAAGGATTCCAGCTTCACACGACATCGCTGCAGCAACCCAACACCTCAACCTTAGCGCATACTTTGATATTACTTAGAAGAGGTTTCATCGCAGATGTACACTGGCATTCAAGGGTGGATATGAGACCACTGGTAGGTCGTAACAGGAACGGGCATGGGAATCAACCAGAGATGATACAACAAATAGCTTATCGGGGACTTGAATCTGTGTTCTCTCTTTGGCAGTTATCCTAAAACCAGATTACTCACAGGGCGCCAATCATAATCATTCTCAATCTCATCAACCAGCTCTGGGGCCGTCTGCCACTGCGTCGCAATAAGCTCCTTCGCTCCTGAATCGTTCCACTGACGCTCGTTCCACATTACGTATCCCCACCGCCTCAGCGATTCAGGAACATATTCACCATAGATATTGGCGTACTTTCCACCCCACAGAAGAACCCATGCCAGCGGCGGCCCATCGGGTCGCATACCGTCACCGACAAAGTCGATGGGATCTCTCCTCTGCTCAGCCTCGTCGTTGGAATTGGGCGACATGTCTCGCCTGTCGCTCTGTGCCACTGTCCCGAGAACCTTCCTCATGGGGTCATCCAAGCTTTCATCATGGGTGAGACACCGTTGCATCTTGGCGACGAGCTTTTCGCGGTTGTCGATTGCCAGTAGCCGTGCTGTCATTTTTAGGCCACGTGAGACAGTGCCGTCCATGTAATCTGTCGCCGTCTCGATTAGCAGGCGGATAGAAGCTTGATGTACAGGTGGGCAGTTCTGCTTACCGTCATGCTCCCCAATAAGATCGAAGGATCCATCAGGATTGTAAATTCCATTTTCGAGCCTGAATCTTGAGTTCTGGGGATTCAGGTCATCCTTAACCGCGTCGAAAATTTCTTCGTATTTCTGTCTGACGAATAGGTCGATGCAACCAACTGCCTCGACTTCCCAAGGGTTAAAGAGGCAGAAGAAGTGCTGGTTAATCTCATGATGGCGGAATCCCCCATGGCGCTTGCCTTGATTCCGACCGAAAAGGTGATGGTAGGTGTCGTACCGGTAAAGAGATCGGAAGACACGTATCTCCTCGCTCCTTTCCAGGCAGATGTCGACATCTTCGGGTACGTCTGATCCCTCTACTGGCTGTTTCTGGGCCCTTGACGATGAAACTGCCCTTCTGAGGTTGGCGTGTGCCCATTTGCAGTACCGGCCAGCCAGGGGCCGAGCAACTGACAGATGGTACGCGGCCATCCAACGAATGAAGCCAGCGTCGATTGAGTTCAGGTCTGGATGTGGACCTGAGTCCGAAAGCCAAGCGCGGTAGCTATTGAGAAACTCGATGATCTTCTGATCGGTCCGCGGTGAGCCCAGCTCGCGCACCCGAGACTTGAGATTGGCGTAGGCGTCAATAAGAAACCCACTCAGTTCGCGGTTCAGACAAGCGCGAAGAATACCGTTGCGACCGTATCTATACTGAGCGTGCAATACAGGAGACGCGTGAACGAGAGAGCGAAGTGTCGGTAAGTCTGGTATGGACGAAAGGATTCTGGATCTTAGCTCGGCAGGCAGATTTTCAAGACAAGAAGAAGAGTTTCCAGTACCGAGCAAACGCTTCCTGGATTGAGAGTGCTCTTCATCCTCTAAGCCCGAGCCGTGAGCTTGGCCGGTACCAGTCTCGTGATCACTGATATCGCCATCTTGGCTGCCGCGGGGGTAGCTTGGCTGCATCTCGGCCTTTCCCACGCCATTCCATGTCAAATGAGTGAGCATATCATCAGTCGGTTGATCAATGGCAGTTGAGTATCAGCAAGTATTGAAAAGGGGGTTGTTTCTGAATGAATTGCAGATACCCTGGAGGTGGGTTCTGTTAGCGAAGACTGGTGCCTAATGAGGGACCTCATAGACGCACAGCTACAATCCCGTGCAAAAGTTCCGACAATTTCCCGATTTCCCCGCTCTTAGCATCGCGACCCGCGACGCGCCCATAACAACACAGTAACTTCAACATAGCATAATGCAATCACATCATGCCTCGAATCTACCTAAAGACTCATCAAAGTCCTCACAAAAGGACGAAGATTACGTACATGTATAAATCTAGTGTTTCCCTCGATCAAATCGCAGCCCAGGAGGACATAACGAAACATGCGATCTTTGGCATCGTCCGCCGATATAAGCATCAAAACAGCGCAAAGAGTAATCCACGCGCTAGGCGGCCAACCGTCCTTACTAATAGGAATAAAAGTCATATCCTTAGAATCATCGATCAAGACCCTTTCAACATATGTAGCCGGCTTCTTCGTGAGAGCGGTGCTCGCTGCTATAGATCGACTCTAACACGGTGGTTAATTAAGCAAGGCATCCAACACTACCTCGCAAGCCGGCGCCCTTTTCTTAGTGAAGATACAGCCGAAAAGCGCCTAATTTTCGCACAGGAACATATCAATCAACCTGCTAGCTTTTGCCATACTTGGATTTTCTCAGATAAGTGCTCAATTGCTCGTGGTGATGGCGAAAGAAGGGAGTGGGCGTTTACGAAATATATAAGTTATACACTCGGTCTTTAGATTATTATTCTAACCCCGAATAGGGCGAAAGACTCGCGAAAAAGAACGTACAGCCTGAGAAGCTAGCGATAAGGCATTTATAGATGTTCTTCAGTGCCTTTACTATTGATAGGGCGATTGATTTAGTCTGCTTAGCCAGGGACCCTATAACCAAGCGTAGCGGCGTCTTAAGCCGCATTATCTTGGAATGCCTTCAGTAGCATCTCCCAGAAATCATAGAGGAAGGAATGACCTTCCAACATAATAACGGACCTATATTTAAAGGCCATTTAGTCCAAGGGTGGTTGAAGAAATACGCAGAGAGGGAGGGGATCATACTCATCAAATAGCCCCCATACTCACCAGATCTTAATCCCATCGAGAATCTATGGGCAATACTAAAGGAATGGATCTGTAAGAGATACCCAGACCTTGCAGACCTTCTAAAGAATGCGGCCGCAAAAGACTGTTTAATTGAGTGCGCAAAGGAGCTTTGGGATGAGATTGAAGTTGAAGTGTTTGAAAAGCTGCTAGATTCAATGCTAAGGCGAATGCAAGCAGTTATCGATGCAAATGGCTGGTATACTAAATATTGATATAAACTATCATAATCCCTAGTCTCTAGGCTTCAAATTCATCAAGGTTATAATTTAATATGATATTATTTGGATGCGCAATGGCAGGTTAAAGACTAGGTTATGATCGGGGAGATTAGGGTGGATCCGGAGACTGTCGGAACTTTTGCACGCCCACTGTAGCTGTGCAAATAAGATCACGTGCTTAGTCGCACAGCTAGCTGTGCAGATAAGATCCGTTATGTAAGTAAGAAAAGGGGTCACATACCGCAACTTGGCAAATTGACCCCTCAATTCAACGAATTTAACGATCTATAATATCAATTCAAGTTGCCACGCTTTCCTCCTACTACAATGAACCCAATTAACGTTTCTCGTCGCTTTCCTAACGATGTTCTTCCTCCTGAAGGCTACTTCAACTCACGAGAGGAATTGGCCACGACAATCAACGCTTAGGCAGCGCCACGAGGCTATGCCTTTGTCGTCAAAACCTCTTGGAAGACCTCTAGTGGAAGGACTGGAGTTATCTTCAACTGTAACCGTGGAGCAGGGCGTACCCCTTCGGTCTCTCAGAAACAGCAACAGAAAACCACAACGCGTCGTATAGGATGCCTTTTCTCTATCATAGCAAAGGAAAGCCTCTGTGGGACTATATAGTCTAAAGCATCATCCCGGGGCTGGCTTTGATCAATATAATCACGAACCAAGCTTCAGTAAAGTGGCACATCCAATTCTTCGTCAATTGTCATCCTCAGACGAATCAACAGTCCACCGACTCGCCAATGCCAGCGTTACGCTAAAGGAGATTAGATCCTATTTACACTCAAGCTCAGATACCCTTGGGCAGACTGATCTGTTGCCAGGAGATGAAATGATACACATTGAATAGCTGCATATACAACAAATCACTCCTCCATTCAATTGTGTAAGGAAATGCCGTGATGTGTGTGTGCAAGAGAGATATTACACACACTCCGTCTTACATAACGGATCTTATCCGCACAGCTAGCTGTGCGTCTATAAGGTCCCGCCTAATGAGGCTGATATCAGGGGGCATTACTACCAACCAAACAGTAAAGTGGTATTATCGGTCACCTGCTAGTGATCCGGTTGTTCCTTTGAGCCAATGTCTTTGTCTTCGCCGCATTAAAGGGCTATGTATTATTACCTTGACTATTCCATCACGGATCACTCTAGCAAAAACCACCAAAGTGCCCATTTAGCAACTTCGGCACAAGCGGCAGAGTACCATTTATTAACAAAGCAAACTCAGTGCAGCTTTATCAATAACATCCACTTTCTACCTAAGACCGATTCACAATGTTGGCAATATCTTACACGAGGTCGTCGGAAGAAAGTTCCCGACGATCAAAATGGAGACATTCCCCTCAAACAACAACGCAAGCTCGGAGGTCATAAATGACGGGCTTAAAATAGACGAGCAGACGAAACAAATTATCAAATTTACTAAAGAGTATAAAGTTACGTACAGAGCTGGGTAGACTAGTCCAACAGAGCCTGTATCCTCTATTCGGGGGTCAGTTCCTTCTCCGCCTTGCGGGCCTTCGTGACGATGATGTTCCTTTCCTTGGCGGTATACGCCCCAGCGAGGACGAATGCGTCTGCAGTCGAGGCAACGGCCTTGACAAACACGGCATGGGTTGCAAACGGTGCCTGATCCCAAACCACATCAAGGAATGTTGGCCCGTCGGTGCCCGGAGACGAGATCCCCGTGACCGGCACGTCGTAGTTGGGCAAGCCGTCGTTGCGCTTACGGTTGGGCACGCCCGTGTCAATGGTACCAAACACCACGGCGGGTTCGACGCGCCGGAAGTAGGACGAGATGGCTTCCGTGTTGCTCAGGTAGTACGGCCGTATGGTCAAGTTGCCGTGTGCAGTGGTAAAGAGCGGGTCGCCGGCCGACGTAGTGGTCTCCCGTGTTATGACCGCCCGCGAGTAGTCGCCGTCCCGCTTGAGATGACGGTAAAGGGACAACTCATGGTAGCTACTGCTGTCGCCGCTCGGAGTGCCGACAATCTGCAGAAGCACCGGTCCCCACAGGATGGCCTGGGTGTCCGGACGGTCCAGCGCTCTCTCGATCTGTATGCTGAAGGGCATGCGTACTCGGACCACATCGCCTGTTTGCCAGGTCCGATTCAAGGAAAGATACGAGCCAGGCTGCACCTCGTCGTTGGACTGAGCTTCCCCGTTGATGCTGACGTGGAAGCCCTTGCGAGCCCAGGCGGGCACACGTAGTTTAATGTCCAGCCGGCCCTGTCCGGTTATGGTGAACTTGGCTGTGTCCCCACGCGGGAAGGTCGTCTCCTGGACAACCTTGAAGCCCTTCTCCGCCCAGTTCAGCGTAGAGGGGATGTACAGGTTGACCCAGAGCGCCGACTCATCCGCCGAGCGCAAGTAGACCGTCTCCTGGTACTTGGTGTGGCTCTCCATACCGGTGCCACCGCAGCAGGTGCCCGTGTTGCCATATTCGCGGCTGGAGCCCGGGGTCAGCGGCTGGAAGTAGGTGAGCAGCGGGTCGCTGGTGCTGGCCGTGTCGGCGCGAGACCCGGCGATCATGTTGAACAGGCCGCGCTCGTACTTGTCCATATATGTGGCGTTGTGCTCGTGCAGGAAGAGGTTTCGGGCCAGCTTGAGCATGTTGTACGTTGTACATGTCTCGGCGCCGCCGTCGGCGATGGCGTTGGCGATGTTGTCCCGGTTCTGGAACAGCTCTTTGTTGTTGTTGGATCCAGGGTACGTGCCGCCAGTGCCGCCGCTGGCGAACTCGCGGTGAGGCACAACCCAGCTGTAGAAGTTCTTGGCCGCGGTGAAGTATTCCTGCTCGCCGCTGTGCTCGTACACCCTCAGGTAGCCGATGAATTGAGGCACGTGTGTGTTCGCGTGGAGACGTTCAGGCCGGCGTCGTCCCGGCTTGTTCTGCGGCGTCACAACCAGAATATCCTGGTCCTTGACGGCTGCGCCAAACAACGACTCCCGGTTGTCAAAGGCCTTGGCGGTCTCCAAGTGGCGGGCATCTCCTGTCAACTGATAGATTTCAGGGAATACCTCGTTGGCCCCGCCAAACTCACCAGCGATGTAGAGGTCCCACATGTAGTTCAAGTCGTCCCTGGTTAGATTTCCAGTATACTTGGGGTGGTTCCTGTCGCCGATGGTCAGGGCGAGATATGCCCAATCGGCCATGTTGACCACCACGTCCAGGGCCTGTGAGCTGTTGGTGTTGTAATATGCATCCAGTAGCCCCCGCATGATCTTGTGCTGCGTGTACCAGGGCGCCCAGGTGTTGTTATCGGCGTTGCTGCCATACACTGCCCATCGCGGCGGGCCGAGTCGTAGAACTGTGTCTTCTGGAAGCGCACCGAGGTAGCCGGGATGCGTGGGGATCCAGTCGGCATCACCGGAGCCCTTCTCGCTGTCCATGCGAGCGGTTATAGCATCCTGACAGGCGGCTAGCTCAGTCACCATCCAGTCGAGCTTGGTTTTGAAGACCTCCTCGCCTTGGTCGGCATACGCTTGGGAGAGCGCCGTCATGAAGTGGCCTGTCCAGTGGCCGCTGAGCAGCCCGCCGTCCTCCCACTCGCCGGGCACCGAAATACCCTCCGGGTTAGGCCTGTCTGCCTGGTTGTTGAAGAGGATCAGAAAGCGCCGTTCGTCGTAGTTGCGTAGAAACTCCTTGATGCGGTCGCGCTTCTCCTGCAGCAAACCATCGCCGAGCCGTACCTGGTCAAGACGGAACGGCCGCACTGGTGCAGTACTTCCTGGTCCCAGATCCGCTACCCCATCGTCAACCGTAGTCGTTAAGATGGCGCTACTGCCGACGACCAGGGTGGCTCCTAAGGTGATGGCCTGGAGGAGCCGGCGTAGGCTGAACTGCGTCTTGTTGAACCAGGCCATCAAGGGACTTCTGTTGGTATTAATTCTCACTTGCATAATTAAGCTGCAATCAGAGAGCCCATACTTACCTCTTACTGTTGTTCTGTAGTTGGGTAGTAAATGTCTATTGACAATTTTCGACGTTTTAATCCATGTCCCAGGTTAAACTCGGAGAGTCGCACGAGTAGCACAATGCTAACACATTGAATATCAATGCAGTAAAAGCTCCAGCACTTTATCCCTCTTTATAAAATGTATACAAACCCCGCGAGCTGCCTGATAAAGAATCTCATACCAAGTGATTGGCGCGGATATAAGCGTCATACTCATCCTGCGAAGCCCGTGAGGGGTCTGGTCTGATCAAGTCTTCTTCTGCTAGCCGACGGTTGCAACGATACCGTCTTTGCAACAATGCTACCCCTCTAGATGTAACCACCGGATCGTTCACTACCCTATTAGGGAAGGTAGCGCGGGTAAAATATACCGAGTTGAGTCTCGGTTCTTATCTTTTCTGTCAATCCGAGGGGAATCCTTGTGGATCTCCACAAAAGAAACCGGATAGGTAATATATAACGAGGCATCGACCAGACCAGTTACTGCTAAATCCTTCGGTCCTCACACCGAGGACAGATTATCACCGCTGACTAAACAAGCCGCCTAAGAATCTCCAGGTAAACAAACGTCGTAAAGGTCAAGGGACACTGAGTTTTATGAGTCCCCGTTGTTCAACAGAGGCTGCACAAAGTCTTAAGGCAAGGCAACAATTAAAACATTGATTATTGAAGCATAATGGGTCGGTGAATGATGTACCGAGCTCTCCAATCGTGTTCAGTACCAACAACTGATACCCTGGAGTCAAAATAGTCAGTCAAATCAAGTCGAGAAACCTGGCGCTGTGAAAGACTAAAGCCATTGACTAAAATTAGGTAGAAAGCCTGAGCGAGAGTCAAACGCTTCTTCGTGGACGGTCTGCCGCGTTGAGGCAGCCCAAGAACTTGACGGTTCGGTGGAGATATTGAACCTCTTGATTATGGCGAAATTCAACTGTTCCTTGCATCTGTTGTTTATCGGTCGACGAAAAGTGCTAAACTAGATTTACGTGTCTTGCTCCATGAAAGACTCAATGGGAAAGCTCTACTGCAAAATTCGAATACTCATCATCAGCAAGAGAAAGGAAAAGGGCTCTCGATGGCGGCCAGCTTGCTACAACTAATTTGAAGTATTGAGCTGCATCTGTCAAGGAAAAAAAGCCCAGCGACTGCATTACGGTAACACGCTGTTGCTCCAAGTCTTCAGGCAGAAGATCTAATCTCCGTTGCAAGTCCGACATTCGGCCACCAATGGTAAGTCCAGTCAACAACGATTTCACAACGAGACTAGCCCAGAGGAATACGCCAGAAGGCTCGCTGTTAGTGTTGTCAATCAAGTCATTGGCGTATCGAGGCCTCAGCGCCGTAGTCTAGAACAGCCGTCGTTTTAGTTGAGCTCCGAGGCGGCCATGTGATGGATTTCTGGAAGGGCGAAATTCTACATTAGTAAATTTGATACTGGAGTAAAACCATTGTCGAAGACGATCCGTAGTCTGCAAGGCAAGCGAACGTTGATGTTCTCATTTTCTGAGCAGAATCTCCTCCGATTTTAGTCTGCCGATGAATAGGTAAGCAGAGCCTTGCGTTTTATTTGTCTACCAGCACTCCAACAACGTCGCAGAGGAGGTTTTGAAGCGGAGAATCTCTAATGTCGATTCGCGGTTGCTTACCAAAGATGCAATTCTTGAGGGAGGCGATTTTGGTGATCATTCAGGGGCATTTCGAGATACTTAGACAACAGGTGTTTCAAAACGCCCCTCTTGCGATGCTACAATGGCAGAACAAGCTGCCTAGAAGTAGAAACTTACTAATATGAGCCGCACCATGGATGAGGTCCATGAGACAGCTCTTGCAAATCTTATTTCCTGGTGTCTCGCCAATAAACCTCCCGAAGAACTTGATCAAAGTCGACTTGCCAGATCTTGCCTTCCCCATTATCCGAGTCTGGCGCGAGCCGCTGCTTGAATTTTGGACCTTGAACTTTTTGTTTTGAAGCTAATCAAGTGATTTGTTCGACGGTGTTCAGAAAAACAACAAACTTAGGCAGGCGGCCAGAGCTATGTGCGATGGACCAAGCTTGCTCTTGTGTTCAATGCTTAACGGTGAAGTGAAACAAAAGAAGAAGAAACAGACGCGAAAGAAAAAAAGGGGGTTTGCAGAATCGATACTTCCTAGTCTTTGTTTTTCTGTTTGTACTACAGCCTGCTTTACCAGCAGCTGGTTTAAGATATTCGTCAGGTCCCGGTGTCAATGACGGGACCAGAGGAGGGTTTTAGTGCTGGTTGCGTGCTCTGCCTAATAACCCCATACCGTGCCATAGCGCACCCTGCTTTGGAAGAGCACCGACAAATTGTGAGGCAAGTGCACTTCGTGGTCGCAACTCGGAATTCTCGGGGCCCGTGGATCTTCCTGTCTGATCCTTGGTGGAGTCTCGTATTGGTGGTTTTCAGTCTTGGCCTCTGTGCTCCACCACACTTATATGCTCTGTGAAACATGATACGAACCGACCAATTTGGTTTGTTTTTCTATTCTTGGGTTGCTACCGTGGTACGCTGAGTCTATTGCCCCTGACGCTGGGGCGACCTCGGAAAAGACGCGTGACAGGTGATGATGAACCGAATGAGCTTCGTCACTGCTTGGCATCCAGGACTTGTCTTGACCCCCGGTTGTTGAGGCAACCCTCGCAGTGAACGAATTCATACTTAATGTCCCATCTTTCTTGTCTAGACTTGAAGCTTTTTACACCAGAACCTAATCAACATCTCAGTATCATCATCTATTCAGCCTTTGGCTGTTGTATTTACTTCTCACCCCACGCTTCTTCTGTCCTCACCTGCCACCCACCTCTCAGACATCTTGGGCCGTTCTTCAACATGGCCAAAGTCCTTTTTCCCGCCCTACTGGCTACATTTGCAGCTGTCACTGGGGCTGTCAAGCTGACCAACTCGGACTATGACCTTGTGCCAGGCGAGGATTTCACCATCAAATGGTCCGACGCTCAAGGGCCTGTGACCATCCGACTCAAGTCCGGCCCCGAGAACAATCTCAAAACTGTCGAGGAGATTACCAGTCCGTACAAACTATTCCTAATGAATATCACTATTTACTGACTATGTCTCGAACAATAGGCGGACAATCCGGTGAATCTTTTACTTGGACTGTCCCGTCAGACGTCAACGGCAAACAGTACGCGTTCGAGATCGAGGATGGGTCGGGAAAAATCAACTACAGCGTTCAATTTCCCATCGATGGCGATGCCAGCAGTCAGTCTGGATCAACTGCCGAAGCTTCCGCCACCATCTCTACTGCTGTTGAGACCTCTGGGCCGACAACAACTGAGTCGGCCGCACCGTCTACCGATGAAACCGAAGACGAAACAACTAGCCAAGTCCTTTCGACCACACAGTCTGTCGCAGAGACTACAGCCTTAGATTCAACGACCTCGGAGACTACAACACTCGAGACTAGAACCGGTGAGATTACTAAATGCTCAGAAGCATGGGGACCACTTGGCTAACAGATTCAAGCATTGACTGAAAGCGAGACTGAAAGTGAGACTGAAAGTGATTCACTGTCTGAACAAGAGGAGACCGCAACCGACTCCAGCGAGGCCAGCGCGACGGAGTCCGAGAGCGCCGAGACTACAGTCCCCAGTAGCGGCGCTAGCCGCTATGGTGCTTCTATCGCGCTGGGCCTGATTGCTGCGGCTATGTTTATTGCTTATTAGAAGCCAGAAGTTGGACGTGGAACTAGGTTTTAGGTACTTGATTGTGGATGGAGGTTTTGACTTGATTTTGTAGACTAACTTAGTATAATTTGCCATGGGTAATATAGTTTGGAATGCCTTCTTACTGTTCTGTCATTTACCCATAGCGCGCCTATCGGAAGAACACATCACATTTTACTCACATCTGTAGCACTTGCAAAAGAATGAAAGCAAACACTATCCAATTTACGTCGGGATTCCAAAGCTAGTACCGGCTTTCGTCGACGGTTTGTCGATGAATGGCCTAGCAGCCTCGTCTCTCTTGGTCGGCTGCGACTCTGCGTTTAATAGATATGTTGGCACTTCAATGGAAACGGCATTATAACGTCAGTACAAAACGGAATCAGCAATCAAAGATGAGCAGATTGGGATAGACGATCGGTATTAATTTACGGAGCGCTCGTGGTTTCCGCACGTGTGCCGGACCCCGAGGGGAACGAACAGCACGCCATCACGTAAATCTGAGACTGAACACCATCAAATCTCAAACACATGCCAAGTTGTCCCAACACAGGAATAGATTCTCTGTTGACTGTCAATTCAGTTGCGCGCTTCTCCCAAGCTTTGGATTCCACGTCATCGCTGGAGGGAGAGGGAAAGCTGTAGTCAAAGTCGTCGCCACCGGTTGACAGGGGCGGGAAGAGGCAGCCAGATCAGTCCCAAGGGTCCAAGTTGAAATCAAGTTTAGGGGAAAGTCTTGTTCTAAGTTAACGTTGAGGGCAACCCCGGAGTAAGTTCTGTGTCAGATTCTTTGAGAGTACGCGTCACGGGGCCCGAGGGTTCCGAGGTTTCCGACGCTTGCAGGGTAGTGCACGATCTCGTTATTGCAGCTTGAACCTCCTGAGATCAAGGCGATTGATCTACATTGTAGCAACTTCAAGTATTCAATTACGAAGCTGACTCGTGTCATATAATCAGCTTTATTTCTTGTTAATACACTAGAAAAAGCCAGTCGTAAGTCCTTTCACGGTAAACAACCCAACAGCCCCTGTACATCTTAACACTCTCTATTCTCCTTAGTTTAGAGATTGACCTCTTTCCCTGCTATCACATTCACCATCTCTACAATGTAATTCCACCTCCGTGACCCTGGCAGAATCTGCTGTTCCTGGCATGAGGACTTGAGCAAAGGCACTTGGCCGGAGTCAGTCAGCAACCATCCCGACAGCCAGGAAGATTACCTACTTTGCACGATGTTTTCGGGTTTGCGTTCGCCTGACGTACAATAAAAGCTCGACCAGTCTATCAAATTGCGGTTAGAGTTTGGACCAAAAGAAATTATCTGCGCTTGCCCGGCGTTGTATCATTGATGAACTGATACGTGATTCCCTGCAGCCCGAGAAATTAGAAATATAAATACTCTCAGATGCTGCGCGAGGATCTTATCGGATTGTCACTCGCAAGGCCTGGGTATCTCTCGACCGTGGTAGTCATGCTGCTTAAAGATACGTTCAGATGTTCGTGGACGTGCGGATTCCAGAACCAGTTTTCTCCGTAGCTGTTCCTTTGTTCGTAAATCTACAGTTCTACATCTTCATGACGTATATGAACCTGCTCGGCGAGTGAGATTCCAGACATGCCTGCTTGATTGTTAGTCATACTTACGAGAAAAATAGACTAGAAGAAGGGAAAGATAGTGGCCAGCTCTGACTCCAATGAGTTTCTTGCGGCTTAGAGAGAACGCCGGCCTGTAGACACAGGTTAGAATAGAGACGCTCTATCCATCAACCTCGTTTGTTACCTTTCATCAAGCGTGTATCCCCTGGCATTAGCCTTTGGTCATGTGCCGTCTAGGATTCGTTGGAGCACAGCGGAATCTAAGGTGCCGATGATTAGATTTCGTGGAGGAAAAAAACCGCTTTGATGTGAGGTCAGAGACAAGTGCTTGGTAAAAGCAATGGTAAAGCTTTGTGAAGTTTTCAAACTTGCTGGAGCTGCGGGAGCTGTGTCGATAGATTTGTCTTGCGTTGGGCGTCCGAGAAATGCATCAGTGATGAACGAACGTCTTCTCACGGCTTGACACACAGCACGATAGCGGCTCCGAGTCGGTGAGATATATCATCTTCCAGCATCCCTTGTGCACCTCTCTTCTTGCTCTTCAACTCCATTCAGAGATATCGAATGCGCCGGTGGTATGCCTTAAACTATTACTGTAAGCCGGTCCAGCACATGTGGAAGTACAAAATTCCTGGTGAGCTCGACATCATGCGTTGCACCACGGCCGCAGATGAGAGGAACCAGGTGCCTGAAAACTAATCAAGACCTACGAGGAGCAAGGAAACAAGGAGCAGCACGGCCGTGTCCATACCTGGTTTGAGTGGCCATCGGGAGACTATCTTGTGTACGGTTGAGTGCAAGAACATCCAGGCTTGGCGGCAACGCAGTCTGCAGACCTTGGTACGGGCCACTTATGGCAGAAGGTCTACGGCCCATTCATCGGAAATGGAATATTTGCCCTGGATGGGTGCAAGCGGTAAGTAGAAGCTCACTATCTCCTTGGGTCCTCCAGACCAGCCATAGTAACGCTTGCAACGTCCAGGGAACACTCAAGGGCAATGACCCGACCGTCATTCTCACGAAGCTTGGTTGCCGATCTCGACCTCGGGGAGAGCCACGGTCAAAACATCTTCAACCTCTTCAAGGCGGACGCTACTGCGTGGATACCTTCGACTGACCTGCAACCTATTTTCTTTTTTTCTCGCCGATGCTGGACTCGGCTACCGAGTTTCTCTTTGGAGAATCCCTGAATTCCCAAAAAGTAGCTGATCCTGCGTCCACCAGCCCTCCTAAATCCTTCTCATTCGACGTTGCAGCGGTCGCTGATGCGTTTGACGGTGCTATGTATGATTTGGGCCAAGAACGCGATTGGGAGAATTCTACTTCTTGTTCTGTTCCCTTGACTGGAAACACCACATCAATTTATCGTACGCCTTCACAGGCCATTACGTCGCCCAAGCACTAAAAGAAACTCCAAGCATGAGCTCGATGGAAACAAAAAGCTCAGGCTTCTCACTGCTCGTCCAACCAAGCTCGGATGCGAAGATCATACGATAGCGGGCCCTCACCGTTTATCGTTGCCGGCCGTGACACCACCCCTGGCCTCCTAGGTTAGACGTTTGGCTCCTTGCTGGTCACCCGGAGGAATACTAGAAACTGCGCCAGGTCGTTCTCGAGGCGTTTGGGACTTATGAACAGCCTTCCATCTCATTCGAAACCCTCAAGCGTTGCCAGTATCTCCCGTGGATATTGAATGAAGCTGGCCGCTTGTTTCCAGTTGTCCCAATCAACCAACGGAGGTCACTCGAAAATACAGCGCTTCCTTTGCTGGCGGCCCAGATGGAGCCTAGATGGAACTCCTTGGTTTGTCGAGAAGGGCACTGAAGTTCTATTCCCGCATCACATCCGGCATAGAAGGAAAGATCTTCGGGGAGAGGACGCATATGAGTTCAAGCTAGTACAATGGTAGAACTGAAGGTTCTCGTGGGACTTCATTGCTTTCATCGCTGTCTCATGTATTTGTCTTGGGCAGCGGTTTGCATTAACCAGGGTAACGTAAACAGTGAGGACGTTGCAGAGGTACGACGGAATTGACAGCATTGATCCGGCTGAAATGGAAGCATTCCATAGTTTCACCGTTGCAACTACGCCCAAGGAGGTGCGCGTGAGACTGCATGAGGCACCTCGTGAGCGTTGATTAGGAGCAAATAGAGCTGTGGTGTTGAAATTAAGACAAGTGGCATACTACCACAAAATACTGATCAGAGGGTTTAACCTTCTTGCTGTCCGAATACTTAGCTGAGTGCGCAAGGAGGTTCATCCAGATGTGCTTTCTCCAAGACGCGAGCAACCGGTAATATAAACGGTTAGAGACGACCAATTGAAGCCTCTCCTTTGGACACATTGACCAAATTGATGGTCCTAGTGATAAGAGAGATGGGAGCAGACCAAAACGTTTACTCTTTTCATCAAATTCATTGTTATCACATTCTACATAGTATCAAGTCCACTAGAGCAACGGAGACGACGCGTCAGAGCTGCCTACCTAGTGATTTGCAGCCTTGCCGCCGTGTTCAATTGTGCCTTCCCCTCAAGCACTATACCGTCCTTGACTTTGATTCTGTACATGCGTTCGAATCTTGTGAAACAACAGGCTATCTATGTATCCTTACTTCTCACGTCTAACAAGATAGAAGAGCTCAGCATTAGCTCTTTCAGCAAGGACACTGCCACGAGCGTTCTAGCGGTCTACAACGTTGAGCACTGCTGTGCCACCCTTCACCTGGCATAAAAGAAAGGGGAGACACATCTAATCCGTGATTATGAAAGGCTGATCGCTGGCAAAAAGTCGCCGATTGAGGGCGAGAACTTTTCGAGCCAATTCTCTGAAAATGCACTACCCCAGGGGACCAAGCCCACAACAACTAGTCCGGACTTCAGTGCCGCGTATCAGCATAGCCAATGCGATAGACCCGTCAAGGGGCCACCCTGCTGGGCAAAAGGTCTCGGCTACATCTCAATCCAATGACCTCCGGGGGGGTTAGTTTCTTACCTCCTAAGGACTGTAAGGACTGACGTGTCACGGCGACTTGATCTTTATGTTCGGCTAGGATCTCCTCAACAACTGTGCTCATTCTAGGGTTTAACGATCACCATAAAGCTGCTGGATAGGCCTACACGCTAACACACAGAGTGTGAAGGTGTAAAAAGAGTGTGCTTCGGAAATGCGTGGCGTTCCGTGCGTCTAAATGCTTGATTCCATACGGAGTACGCGGGAGGGATAACATTGCTGGTAAATGATCTCAGCTCAGGTCGAGTCCCTTCCTTGGAACTCATACACCTCGTTCTCTTCCTTTTTTGTTTGGCCAGCTGGGCTGCGGGTGGGCCAGGTACTACTAGCACACCCTAGTCATATTGCCTTGGCAAACGTCACAGAACTCTGACATGCCGGTCACGGGTTCAGGTCCTGGAAACGAGCGACGGAAGCTCCGGTGTCTGTCCGTATTGCTGGAGTTATTAGTGGTCTGTAGGATCAGTAGACCCACTTGCCGATCAGGAATGCCCAGAATGATAATACCAGTCAGTTCTCCTTCGTATACACAAAAAAAACTGCTCAATTACATGCCGCAGCCTCCTAGAGCCTGTAGTGCACGACAGTGAACATGAGACAGGGCAGGTCATTTCTCATTACCAGTATCTGAGCATTAATCTTACGGAAGTACGGTATCTTAAGGCTCCCGAGTTCTGTGATTCAATATAAAATCTGCCTTCCTGTTTGCACCGTTTGCTGCCGCTCACACTCATCAATGTTCAAGTCTGTTGAGGGATTTTCATTGTTTCCTATCATGAAAGCTGCCATTCCAGGGGTGATCCGACAGAATGATAGGGACGTTCACGGAGGCCTTCCAAAGGCAGACCCTCGGAATCAATGCTCACTACATGCAATCCATTAGGGGGCGGGCATGCCTGGTTCCTCCCCTCCCATTGAGTCCACCTACGAGTGATAGAGTCGCTCCTGCAGATCTGGTGGCAGACGCGCAGTTTCTCTTCGGCTCACTGGAGTTGATTGGTGTAAAGATCCCGGCTCCAGGCACCCTGATTGGGTCGCAGTCTGAATCAGCATAAGTATCTCTTGGGGGGAAATGTCAAGAGGTATTTCACAGTTGTGCTTCGCTAACGGTATACTGGGCTGTACTCGGTTTATATTAGTAGTGGATTAGGCACGTTATTGAACAATGGGGTTGGTGTCCCGAGAACGCTGTGGACGTCAAAAAGGAGGGGCTTGTGGACAGCGTCAACCAACGCTGTCGAAGGAAACCAAGGGCCTTGAACATGCCATTTTCTGTTTATATTTCTACCATGGTAGTGATACAGTGAGCGACTGTAGTTGGCTATAATATACCTTTCGCCTGTACGGCCCTTCAACGTCTCCCACTGACACTGTGTTGCTTGCGCACCAATCTTGTTATTCTAAGAGTAATTGACACCGTCGCAGGGGTCTGCAACCACTGGAACTGATCAGATTCCGCAGTTCAATCCCCTCGTGCCCCTCATGCCAAGTTTACGAAATCTCTTGACACTTTGTCTTGTCCTGTCCGCAGATGTACTAGAATATGTGTCAGCCGCGTTAGTCTGACAAGGACAAGGACAGGAGGCTCTCACATTGAAAATACTGTTGTCAGGGCAGTCATAGAGGGTGCAAGGCCCCGTCATGCAATCCTCACATTGGATAGTCCGCAGAGGGATGGCGCCGTTACAGAGGGTACTGTCGCAGGCGGCGTTGGCGGCCGTGGCGGTCAAGGCAACGAGCGCGGCGTGAATGAACTTCATGATTGTGGTTGGTGAAGTGTTGTACAGTCGTTGGTGGATGCTGTGTGTCGCTGGTTGAGAAGTGTGTTCGTTGATGCTGAGTGAGTTGAGAGCAGGTCGACGTAGAGTAGGAAAAACGTCTCTTAAATAGATTTCGCCTCCTTGAAGTGAAGTATGTAAGGAGTCTAACTGAGTGATACTTTCGACATAAGATCCAAAAGCCTAGATGTTCGGTCCGACTGTTGCTTACCGCCAAGATTTCGATCTTCAGATGACTTCTCGGCCGACGGATAATCGCACCGCCTCGGCTCGGGCTGGTTCGTGTTACCCATAATTGGAGGCTACCTATCAAGTTCACCGCCGACAGTCCGGTGTTCTTTGTTTCTCGCCGTCTGATGATTGCCTCAATGACAACGTCGTCTGATGTTCTGTTACTAAGCTGATGTCGATCCATACCGACGCCCTTGCATAGCCTCGTATTCGTCGTCCCACAATATGGTGTGTGATAAGTAGCACGTTGTAAGCTTACTTGAAGCACTGCTTAGCTGCCAAGATCCAACGAGGCTCGCATGTCGCAGAGCGCCGCAACTGCCCAAGTCCAGTCGACGAACGAAACTCATGATGCAGGTCTTGCACCTCGTATCTTGTGGGCTGTGCTTAAACCCCACGCGAGAAACCTCTCTCGAACTGGTTGTTTTAGTACCATAGAAAGAATTCACTGTTCGTGGCGTTCTTAGGTTTGTGATTCTGCCTTGTCGATCCTCATGTGACGCCGAGTGTGGTAACTGGCACTGGTGAATGACACTCGTGATCAGACGGTATTTCCCAAGAGTGAGTGAGATGTGGCTTGAAGCTTGTAAGCAGTAATACAATTACGAACGGTAAAATGCCTTAGTAACTACGCCAATCTTGGCTGGCCTAGAACGAGCTCGCTGCCCCCATTGCGAAGTTCCTTCCCATTCTACGAACATTGCCTTGATGTTTGTCATCCCCTTACACATACTGTTACCACCTTCCAGATCTGTGAAGGGACTCTTGAGCCGGCTCTTTGATGAAGTCACTTCCTTCCATGAAATCTCTGAGCTTTAACGTTAAGAATAAATCATTATCATACATTAGATAGTTTGATCTCCTATAAAGTATACTATTTTATCAGTATAGATGTTGGGAACTTCTAATATCCGTCGACCGCTGTGCAGAGGGGTAGAAGTAGGTCCTTGACTTGCGAGTTTGAATTTCTGTTGCTGGGTAGGCCACTGGAGCTGACGTCGATGTACGTCGACGTCAGCAGAGCGTGACCCTCAGCCGCCGAGAATAAAACCTGATTGGCACGTATAACATACTCTTGAATTGGTTGGTGAGCGAACCGAACGACGTCACGGCTTATTCAATCCAGCTTAAATCTTCTTCATAAAGCTTATCAAGATTGGCGAAAATGGTAATTTATAACACTAAGAGCACATCTTCTTCCTGTTTGTTTTGAGAAGCAGACTATTTCCTCAGCCGACTACAGTTTTTGACTATCAAGTTACATCTCGCATGCTCCGGCTAGCAGTGCGTTATCTAGTGAATCTTGAATTCCAGAAGAGAGGTTTCCGCTAAACAGCCTTGCATCGTCGATCTTTGGAAGACGAACTCTACCACGTCATCAAGAGCATTATTGCGTGTCAAAATAGTCTATCTGGCTACATATAAAGCCATTGGGAGCTCAATGCCAAGAATATTCGTCTCGATCATCGTAAGTTGACGAATGGCGCTTCGAAGAATATAGTCCGCAGGTGGCTGGTCTGTTTTCGAGTCAGTTCTGAGGTAGCCGTGTGGAGTAGAGTTCTGATGAAAGCATTGTAGTTGGAAGCGAGTCTACCCGAAATCATAGTAAAACAGCGCGGCCTTTTGCCAGTTAGAGTAGAACAGGTTGTACATGCCTGTGTCGCCGAAGAAGATGGGCATGCGCACCGTCGCACTGAACTCCCGCTGCAACGCCGCATATGACTCGACCTGCGCTCGTGTGCCTTGCTCGTTGGTGGCGCGACGGAACTGCATCGCGAGCCAGCTCAGGGGCTTGGTCAGGATATCTCCCGCAGGGAGGACGGTGGGAAATCCAAGCGCCATAGAGATGAACGAGCGGTCCGAGGGGGAGATCAAGTCGTCGCGAAGGACCTTGTGAAGGGACATGGAGTTTTGGGCGGCTACAGTTTTGGTCGAGTCTTTGCCCAGATGGGAACAGCAAACACGCGCCCACTAGACCATGAGAACATCGCCCTCGGTGACAAAGGATCTTCGTTAGGTGCAGCACTGCCAGCCAGCTCATCGCGGACGTCGGCGACCATCTTCTCCCAGAAGACGGCGGGAATGCAGACCATGCGGATCTTCTTGGGCCCAACTAAACCCACGGCGTTACGCAGCGCATAACTGGCCATGCCGAAGTTGCCCACTCTGTGGTCGGCAAGTAAGTGAGGCTCTGTCGCAAGCTTCCCAAACTCGGCCAGGAGATCTGAGTAGACTTTCTCTTACAATCTGAGCCACTTAGGTATGAAGTTCAAAGTCATGTCAGCCATGTGCACGTTGTTTCTTGGGGCACAACTCGCTGTAGCCAGGCCCTAGAACAGATGGATTGACAGTTAAATTTGAGAAGGAAAGATCACAGTCTCAAGTATTCTGGACAGTTGAGTTAAGTAGCCAATTCTGTCAGCGACAAGGATGCAAAGTCATCCGGCGAGACGCAAAGGGTATAGTGTTAGGAACTCACTCTAAGGGGGATAGAGTGGTTATCGGGCGGAATCTTTTTTACATCGCCCTTAGACGTTCCAGGGATTCTATCGCTGTTTCATAGACTTTCTTAAGCAAAATGTTTTAATAGGTTCGATTTATTGACCGGGAAATGGAGCATGGTATATTCAAGACGAGCCATCAATTTCACCAACTTGTGCCAGTTATCAAGGATAATAAAGCTCTTATATTTAATTTATATGCAATGCAGACCCCGATGTTTCCGGCGGTGTGCGTCAGAACCAGAGGCAGGTGTTATTCTGTGAATGAGATTGCGTTCCGCTCAAGGGAGTGTTGCTGACGAAAGATTCACATTTCTTCATGCCGAGTACTTTGGGAATGCCCGACTGACCCCATGGCTACCTGAAGCTACTACCACCATAATCGCTGTCAAGACCCTCATCAACAACTTCAATGATCATGGAGTCAGTCCTGGTCTACCAAGGACTCAAAGCTCAGCTTTATTAGCAAGCTAGTTGATACAGGTATGTTGTTATTCACATAATAAACCACACCAAGAAACAAAAATGATTGTACTAGAAAAAATGGATTTCCGACTTCTCGGACAACATGTTGAGAGGTAATGACTGGCAACGGCCGTAGGCCATCAAGTACTTCCAGCTCCAATCCTAACATCAATCCGCGTAACAACAGCAGTATATTAGAAATGGCCTTCCTCGCACTTGGTGTCATACGTGCCATCCAACATGCTCCCAATCTTGTTCAGCTCCTCCTGCCAAGAGTCTGACACTGGCGGCTTATCCTGGAATTCGTCCTTGTTGGGTCCTTCCACATCCACCAACACATTTTCCCCCAGAGTCACCTCGCCAGTGTACAGGGAATCCCCCAAGCCCTCGAGCAAGCCTGGCCCATTTTCTTTAGGGGACTTCGGATCCTTCCATATCTTCGCTTGGAACTTTCTTCCTTTGCTGAAGAAGAAGTCTTTTGGTAAGTTCTCATTCTTCTGGGGAAAGGGTTGAACGGCAATTTCGGGAATTTCTGATATACCGAGAATTAACCCTTCTGCAAGGAGCGGAAGGGTTGATTCAGGAAGATCTGGCGTGAACTTGAGATTGCTGGCAGACAGGGAGATGTTGGGTGCCTTGACAAGCATGTGAGAAATGTGCGTTTCTTCTTCTGTGCCGTACAAATAGAATGGCATGAAGTCAGCGGGGTATTCGGTGTCACGATGGGCAGAGTTCAGAGGTCGGCTTTTGACAACAGACTTGAGGACTACAGCCCCGAACTCAGAGTGTTCCCTATAAATGGTAAGCTTATTTCTTTGAGGAGGTCCCTGGGATACATACGGCGCGTCCCTTTCGTACATCTTCGCCGAAAACCCATGCGAGCCTGGAGTGCCGATCTTTTGGACAGTGGCCTTAATGTCCAGTGGGCTCTTAGACTCCAGAATGACGATCTTTTCTGGGTCACCCTTCGCCACTGACTCGTAAAACGACTTCAACTTCCCGTCCAGTGTTGCAGAAAGGATAAGCTGTTGTCGTCTTGTTGCGCTGTGGAATGATGTCTGGAACACCAAGAACACCTTTGAGCCACGAGGAGGCCCCTGAACCAGAAACTGAACTTTTTCTTTACCCGGCGTGTTTCTCTTTCGGCAGTCCTCGACCTCATCTCGGATTTCCTTCTCAAGATCCTCCATCAACTTGAAAATGAAGTTCATTTGGGTGGGAAACGGACTCATGACCACATTCCTCAAGACAAACAAGCTCTGGTGGGATTTGTTAACACCAATTCTATCCATGAATGTTTCCGAACATTTGCCATAGTCCTCGAACGCAAACTGGGTCGAAGTCAAGACTATGGGAATCTTGGAAGGGTCGGTGTTGGCCGTGGTGATGGACAATTTGTCGACAACCTTCTTCATGAAGTAATTTGCCTCCTCCAGATCAGTGTTCAGGTCTCCGTTTTTGTGCTTCCAGTTGAGTGCAAAGGCGTTGATGTTGAGGTCTGATCCGAGCTGGCGAATTATTTTCATCGCGTCATCTGAGTTGAAGATCTCGTGATCTTCTTTGCCGATGATGAGGTCTCGGATCTCTTGCCTCTGCTTCTCTACCGCGGGTGAGAAGAACGAGTTCTTGCCTTCGTCTTCGGCAGGCAACATATTGAACGGGATGCATATGAAGTCGTCATTAATCATCGTTGAGTAGTGCGCAGATAGCTAAAAAGAAAAGGCTGTTAGCTTGAGCTGAAATAAAGCCACTAAACAGAGTGAAGACTTGGAAATATTACCCTGGCACTTGTGAATGTCGCCTCACCAAGCAACATGCCGTAACCACGGTGGTGGAGGCCGATGGTCTGGTTAGAAAACCATGCTGACATGGCCGCAGCGCCAGGTTTACTGGGAAAGGAAATAAAGGGTCAACTGAGGGCCATCCAGTCACAGGGCTATGAGCATTTCTTGGGGAATGGCTTACCTGCCCTCAACCCCATAGACGCCAATATTTTCATCAGATCCTTGAGAAAGATAGGGGCCTGACCATGTCACGAGGTGCCTCATCCTTCCGTCACGGTACACCAAGCTCCCTGCGGGATATGGAATGTAACCGGCTTTGTGCGGATCCACAGTGATTGAGTCCGCATGTTGCAAAGCCTGGAGGTCTTCCACGGTTTCAGAATCCAAGTACGACTCTGGTTCGGGCTTGACGGAAGAACCATTCGTTGAAGCAGCGGAGTGTTTATGTCGATTCAGCATGGTGGCGAAGTAGCCTCCCCAGGCTGCATCGGCATGGACGACAAACGAGAGACCGTGTTCGTTCTGGAACTTCTCTCGTAGAGCCAGGATGTCGGTTATTCTGTCGACCGCCCCCTCCTCTGTCGAGCCAATCACGGCCACTACCGCATAGACGGCCGTTTTGCTCTCAACGCACTGCTGCAGCCTTTCCTCCAAGAGGGGAATGTCGATGCGGGCGGTGTTGTCGACGTCGACTCCGATCACATTTCCCGAACCCAGCCCGGAAATCGCTATGGAGCAAGCCGAGTTAGCTCAAGTTCGGTTCTCTTCACGTCCTCGTACTGGGGGGTGGCAAACCTGCTCCTTTAGGCCAAGAGTAATGGCGAGTCTTGCTGACAAGGTACTGCATGGGGTTTTTGATGTCAAATACCTCGCGGCCAACGGTCTGAATATTGTACTCCTTCAGAGCACCCTCCAGAAACGCGCCCGTGATTCCAAACTGCTCGTTCAGTTTTTTAGGGAGATCAAGGACTGTTTCGGGACGGAGATTGAGCAACTCCCATTGCTCCAGGTCCTTGAACAGCTTTTCTGGCGAGTCCTTCTTGCATGGAGTTACCTTGAACTTTTCAGCGATGAACTTTAGCTTTCCCTGGGTCACTGCCTGGAAGAGAGTCAGAGGGTAGAACTTGAGGTTTCGTGCTATCAGATCCCACCTGTTAGCATCTATGATAATCACATCTATCTCCAATGAAGAGACGTTGAAAGGATACCATAATACTTACCAACCCAGATAGATTCCAGATTCGCAACACTGCCGTCACAGGTGACGTGTCCCCATGCCAACGGAGATTTCTCCTCGTCAATGTTGTACCCGAACATCTTGCACAATTGCTGACCGACTCGCAGCTCGACCAGAGTCGTCATTGGACTAGCCTCGAGAGCGACATTGTTCGGGTTGTACAGCATGGTCATGAAGTACCCCAGAAGGGACGACATGGTCAAGTCTGTGGCCATGTGGGCTTCATATCGGGGTGACCAGAAGGGCGCGGAATGCTCGCCCAGCAGCTGCGCGACCTTTTGGGTGGCACGAGCGAGGTTGGTTCTGACCTCGACGAACTTGGCCGAGCGTCGGACTTGTTTCGAAATGAATTTCTGGATTGCATAGGGTTAGTTAATGAAAGGGAATCCAACAAGTGGCTGGGAGAAGGACATGATCTTCAGGATAGTAGTTCTGCCTGGCCTCGAGTAATTCATCAAGAATGGTGTTGATGTTTGCCCTGAAATCGGGAAGGTTTGCACCTTTTGGCCCGATGAAGTAGGAGTGGGTGGCGTTGAACTCTTCTTCGCGTACTTCTGACATGATGGTGTGGATTGTATTGTTGTTCTCGAACCAAGAAGTGGGATTTGTGGAAATGAGATTGCTGTTTGAGCATTGGAAGTGAAAGGGAAGAAGATGAATGGGTTTTATACCTCGACACAACCGTTCACTTCATGGACGTAAGTTATGCCTATGTTCGTTTGCCAAAGGAGATGGAACTTTGTCGTGGCCACTTCTTGACGCAGTTGTTGATGCAGTTGTTGATGCCATGCTCGTGCACATGTAGTATGCGGCCTATTACCTAGCCTATAGGATGCCACCATAACCGAGGAGTGGAAGCCAAGACGCAGAAATTCGTCATGAGAATTGGAATCTGCATTGAAGTGCAGGTTGAAGGGCCATAATTGTGTGAAACCGCTGAGATCACCATGCATTTTAGCTAGCCACCGATTGAATATCGATATGTTAGAATCGGCCGATATGTACCGGATCGTCGATTTACGCTCGGAGGCTGTTTTGTTGGTGAGCAGGTTGCCCTCGAGTATGTATGTCTAACCTTGATCACCACTTCCCGTGTCTCAACTTCGGCCAATCAAGCTGAGCGTCGAGACCAGACAATCCTCACTAAACGGGTTACGGCAGATTTCGGTAAGCCATCAACTGCAGCAAGTCCCCGAAGTGGTTTCCCGATGCGTTGCCTGCCGTGAATCACCACGCATCTCGGCTGGCCACAGACGAATATCCACGGGATACTTGATCAGTGCATTCCACATCAACGTCGCTGCTACCATCAACGGTTCTTGTGCTCTTGTGCTCTTGTACGATCGCCAAGTACAGCTGCAGAATGGCTGATCGTGGCGGCTGCTCTGTCGGCCGATCGGTCTACTATACAGAGCACAAGCATGTAATTCGTCAGGGTCCTACCCTTCTTCTTCTACCTATTCATGTATGAGGTCATATTGAGCGACACAAAGAGGGTCACTGATCTCGACCCAAACAAGATACCATGCAGTTCGGACCGCAATGCAGCTCTAAGCGATCGACACGGGCCGCTATCGGTGACTTCTGCAACCCTTCGTGTCACCTTAAACTGAGACCTACCACGACTCCTCGTGAATCTTTTTGAGACACTTGTGCCTTGCCGCAAAGATGCAGCCAGCTGCATGCAAATACGTACGTACATGCCCAGAGCGGGGCTCATGCGGTTCCCGGACAAACAAGACGTGAATTGGGCTTTCGACCGGAGAGGAGGTGACGTAGAATCGGCATGGCCCCTCATTCTCGCACTCCATGTCGGAACCATGGACTGAGAGCTCTGGGAGCCGAGCAGTGGTTACTCAAGCGGCTCCACGGATGTGCGAAGCGGAGTACATATCAGAGATACTTCGTACAGCAGTAAGAAAGTACGCAGCGAATTGCATCTTGCTTATGAAAGCCGGTATCAAGGTACAAGAGCGTTTGACGAAGTCAGAGGCATCCAGCCTATCCATCGTGTCCATCATATGCACTGTGGACATCACCAGTAGATATTGAATTGCCTCGCCTATATTGGGTTTTCCCTTTGACAAGCTTAGAGGGGTTTCATCAACGCTCGAAGCCTACTTCAACCATGACCATTCCACTACCAGTCGGCCACACTCTCGATACAGTTGGAAACACAGTATTTGTGCCGTTGCGGCACGTTGTTCTAGAGGGGCATGCTCGGGTCTTTGTAAAGTTAGAAGGGTTAAACCCCACAGGTTGCTGTGAGGATCCCACGGCATTGGGTATGATCGAAGAACCATAGGCATTTGCCTCAATGTGCGAGAAATGACTCTATCCCCGTTTGTCACAGTTTCCTCATGCTCATACTTGTTGCTTTTTTTCTTTCTGCTCATCTGTAAGTACCTTACAGTGAATTCGGAAAATGTTTCCTAGCAGCAGTACTGGATATGAGTTTATCTTCATTAGCCATCCTGACTCCTTCCATCACCCCTAAAGAAAACGATTAGTATGCAGTTCTCTCCAATCTACCAAGGGTCATTAGCTTTAAGCTGTTGGTAACATTCTGTTCCTGATTCGTCTTCTTCTACCATATGTCCCCATTAAGGAACTACCCTGGGTTAATTCTTGTAGGTATGTTTTCTTTTCAACCAAATTCGGGTTTACATTCAACGTGTTTGGTGCCTCAATGTCTCTAAGAAAGGCCGAAGGTGATTGGAGCAGGATGGATTAATGTGGCGCCTTTAGCTGGCTATCTCTGCAGACTACACACCACACATACAGGAACTCCCTGAGAAATACGCTCCCCTAGTTTGTATAGGACGCACCCTCCTGAATATTGACTACGAGTGTAGCCGGTCAAAACGACTAGTTGTCCGTCTCTACCCCAGCTGCTCCGTCAACGATTAGTCGATAACTCTTTAATGTGTGGAATTCCTCAGTGCTGTGGTTTCAACAAGAAATTTGGGTAGATAGCTGAAGCCCAGATCGTTAACGAAACTCTCAACATTACAGAGAAGCCTGCTGCATATCTTCAAAAGTATGGTCAGATGACCTGGCTGAACGCACCACCTGACACAATCCTAATCAGATTGGTTCTCATGTATGATTTCTGGTTTACATGAGGTAAATTGAGGCTTTCCCTGAAATGTTAACATAGGAATCCTAGAACGTTTCGGAACTTTCGGTACCCTGGAAGTCCTGTTTACATAATAATTTCTGTTCGTCACGCCAATTCCTTCGCAAGCATAGGGTATAATGTTGTCCAAACACCATCGACTTTCATGTTAGAGTTTTCGCTTCTCAAAGAAAACCGGAACTCCGCCTCCACCGGGTTCGGCCCCTCCGCAAAATAGATCAAGGTTGGATGACGATTCAGCGAACTGGACAAGGGTTGAAAAGCCTAGTCCTGAATATGTAAGTCATGATTTGGTAGCTTAAGGGAATAGGTCACCCTGGTAGGCCATCCGCAACTAGCACCCTTTTCATCATGCTTTCCAACCACGCCATTTAGCTGCTGCTCACGCTCAGCCTTGCTTTCCATGGGATCTTTGCATACAATCAAGCGTTTTCAAAATACCTCGCAGCTGTCCGGCGTCGGTCCGGCTTGACGTATAAGGAGTACCTACACTATCATACTCTAGTTCACGGACTGAAGAGCTGGAACACCCCAAGGGACGACCTGGTTCCAGCAGCGTATGCCCTCAACTACGTTTACGACTCCGTGTTTGGCGCCAACACTAGCGTCCCCAATGTACCATACGTCGGACGTGACGATGTGGCTGAGCTTTGGAGTAGCTCCCCGACGACATTCACAGCACAATCAAACTACACTGACGCCGTCATTGGACCGTAAGGTTCGAACCTCAATGACATGGCTGCTGCATTTACCCTTTTCGGAATCGAAACCTTCGTCAGGGGAACAGCTACGACCCCCGGTGTCAGACCTTACTTTGGTGGACAGTGATTGCCAACGATCAGTTCGGTCATAAAACTATGGCTTCGTGACAGTGATACCACAGTCTCTAAAGCGCGAGCTGTGCATACGAACCTCAACTTCCAGGGTTTGCATCTCGGTGAGAACGTGTCATTCTTGTTGTTCACAAGGACAGTGACAATCTGGGATACAGACTAAAACATTGATGTGGGTACTTACACGTAAACACGAGCTGGATTATTGCAAGCAGCTGACCGATTACTAGCTCGACGACTAACGACTGAAGGTCTCACTCCACGCAAATACATATTAGCGTATTGCAATGCTTTGTATTTTCAGTTGTGTTGTTTTTGCGTTGTAGATATCAGTATTGGAGTCATTAGCATCCTACGCCAACACTCGTAGACGTGGTTATTTATGGGCCGTCATTGATTTAGTCGATGAATTAGAATCTCTACAGTGGATGCGTTGAACCCGGTGGCGGTACGCAGTGTCACTTACATGCTAAGACAGGATGAGGAAGATTAGATGATTATAAAGCAAGGTTAGACTTGGACTATGTAACGTGACTCTGCGCAGAACCCTATCAATATTCCAGTCGTTACATGATGTCTATCAAAAATCATATGCTCACTCATTCCAGGCCTCATGGACTGTTTCGATATCAATGTTCCCTACCGCTCGCAAGTAGTTGGTGACATCCACCTTGTCTCCCACCCTTTCCCTTTCAGTTGATCCATCTGAGAAATATTCGTACCGGTTCAGTCGAGCATTTTGAGCACGCTGAAACTCGAAATCCTCCCATCTTGGGTCGCGGAGAATGTCCGCCCTGTGGTGGTAAGTGCCCGGCCAAGCGATCAGCACCCGAGTGCTTCCTGGTCCCTGCTTGAACCAACTACCGCACTTATCACTTGTGACCTTGTTGAGAAAAAAGCCGTTCACTATGTCGTTAAAGTCCCGCACTGCATCCTCGCGCGGGTGGAGAGATAGATAGCTCTGGGACTGAACTTTGCGGATGCATTTGGCAATGTAAGTGGCTGTGATCTCGATTTGCAGGGGAACAGTGCCTCCGCGAGCATTGCCTTGAGCCTATGCCGGATTAGAAAAAGAGTGCAATGTTCAACGTGGAGCGTATTACCTGAAGGACAGTGAAGTAGTTTGGATATCCTGGCGCCATGACGCCAAAGTATGTCTCTGGATATCCAATGTCGCCGTTGGGTGACCACTTGTCTCGTAGATCTAGGCCATCAATTCCGATCACGGGAAATAATGTGGTGAATCCTCCGTGGAACCCAGTTGCTGCTACAATAGCATCAACCTTATGGAGAGTACCATCCTTGGTCACTATTCCATCCTTTTCAACGTGCGAAATTGTGTCTGTGATGTAGTCGAGCTTGGCGCTGCGGAGTGACTCTAAATACCCCGGAGCTGGAGTCAGCCTCTTGCAGCCTGGTGCGTAATCCGGTATCACTTTGCGAAGCCACTCTTCATCATCGCCTAGACGCTGAAGCATAACCTTTGTAATTCGATCGCGAAGGTCGAGATTCGCCTGACTTCCGAGGATGTCGCCGCCTTGGAGACGGTTGTGAAACTTTAGGTCAAAGGCTCTCCGATGCTCCAGGTATGCGTCCGGGTCGTCGCGAAATTTATCGCGCTCCTCTTGTGAGTACCGAGGACCCCCAGGTTGATCTGCCGTAGCAACAAACAAGTCCCCAGTAAAGGTGGGTGTTACCCAAGTTTTCGTTCGCACGTAGTGGTCGATGTGGGAGACTTCGCCAATGATGTTGGGGATCAGTTGCTGCCCGCTGGCACCATTTCCAATGACGGCCAGTCTCTTGCCAGAGTACTCAAAATCCTTTGGCCACCGGGCAGTGTGTACCAACTCGCCCTGGAACACGTCGTGGATGCCCGGAATGTCCGGGATGTTGGGTTGACTGATGCGTCCTTGGGAGCTGATGAAGAAGTCGGCCTTCTCGGTGAATGTCACTTGAGTTTTCAAGTTCTTGACCTTTACTTCCCATTGAGACGATTCTGGTAGCCAGGTTGCTCCAAGCACCTCGTGACTTAGGTGGAAGTTCTCAGTGAGTCCGTATTTCGCAACCACTTTTTCATAGTATTGTTGAATCTCGCTGCCTTTCGGATAGTACTCTGACCAGTCCAGGTTTGGTTCGAAGCTTAGCTCTAGTTTTGATTAGTACATGATTCGCGTCGAGGAAAGAAGGAAATCAACCTACGATATGAATGAGATGGTACGTCACATCGTACTCCAGGATACACGTTAGCAGCCCATGTTCCTCCCTGAAAGGTCTAGAGTTAGCTTAAAACCCTTTGATGGCCGTTTCACTTACGACTTTATCCAGTCGGTCATATGCAGTAATGCTAGCGTTTCGGACTTTCTTCGATATTAAGACAGCACTAGCCACTCCCCCAATTCCAGCACCCGCAATAATAATCTGGTTTATTAGTATTGCAGTGCATATAGTAGTGGCTAAGATGATTATTCTTACCTTGACAGGTTTATGCGGGTTCCATGGCTCAGCGGATGGAAAATAGCAGAGACCACGGCTTGTGACCGGTGAGGGTGATGGTTTGACTGTCATCTTGATGGATAAATTAATGACACATTTAGGAGTGGATTGTGAAATACGGACATTTCATACTTATGACCCTTGGTAATAAAGAATCTTTCACTCTTTCACACCCCTCAGAGTTATTCCCGTAATGACAGCTGACAAGATGCGAAATATGAATGATGACATATTGGGCGAATATGGCGAACAGATAACCCCACATGTTGAAATGGGATGCGAGATAATTGCGCAAGCGTTGACCAGGTTCTCTATATCATTATTTCAGAATCACATCATCTATTAGCAGTCTTAGCACGCCTGCCAAGACTTGATTGCATCCACCGGCAGCGTAAAGATAACGAATTGCTTTATCGTACACCTGAGTTCTGCCATGTCGATCATATTACTGAAGCCTGGCAGTGGATCCTAATCTGTATCATGAGCTAGACCCTTGTATGTCGAAGTAGTATTGAACACTCCGATAGCGCTTTGCCTTTTCAATAGTCCTATCACAGCACGCCTAACCGAGCATGTCATGCCGCCAGGGTTTGGTGTCGCCATATGGACTAAGAATTTAGTCGGGATACCAGCCCACAAGTTGCCAAAGACACACTAACAATTACTTCAAGCAAGCCACCGTTGTGTAGCAATCATATAACTGCTGCCTTTGCCGTCCTTTTAACAGCGTACAGTCCATGAATGACGGAAGGAGCCTCAAACTAGCTGTCAAGATGGAAGACCACAAAGGTCCACTTACTGCCTCGGGTGACCTTGCCTCGCCAACATCTAACGACTATGAAGTTGGTACAGAGCGGCCTAATCGACAGTTCGACAGCAAAAGATTCTTGTCCTGGTTTGATCCCAACGATGGTCCAGTCGAGCGGAGGCTGATAGCAAAGCTGGACTTTTTCATACTGGCTTATGCGTTCATTGGATTTTGGGTCAGCTTCCCAAGTCATCTGCTATCATGAGAATTGGCAACTAAACTTGTCTACAGGTCCTGTATATTGACAGAGGCATTCTTGGAAATGCGTACGTGAGCGGCATGCGAGAAGACCTAAGCCTCCTTGGAAACGAGCTCGTGCAGCTAGGATCCATATTTAACGTGGGATATTGCGTGTATGATATGCAATTATTTCGTGGATGACTTCAGCTGACGAGTGATAGTTCTATGATCCCAGCCACGCTCCTGGTCACAAAGTATCCGTCGCACTACGTTATCCCAACCTGCATGACTCTTTGGGGTCTGTTCACCTTGCTGTGTTATCGTGCTTCGAGCTTCTCGGAGCTCGCGGGTTACCGCTTTATGATTGGACTCTTGCAAGGGCCCTACTTCTGCTCTATTCACTACGTTCTCGGAAGCTGGTCCGTATACTTTGTCTTGTCATTCTTATTGCATCCATGCTGAACGTTATGCAGGTACCGTGGAGACGAGCTCATCCGTCGGGCGGGCATCTTTTACATATCATCCGGCCTGGGAACGATGACGACGAGTGTCCTCGCAGCTCGGATTTATGCATCCCTCGACGGCGTGGCAGGACATGCAGGTTGGCGATGGATGTATATCATTGGTGCCATTATGACCTTTCCGGTTGCGGCGTGGGGATTTGCCAGCTTCCCGGGAACACCGAAAGACGGCAAGCGTTGGTTCTTCACGGAGGAAGAGTTTGCCCTTGCCAGAGAGCGAATGAGGTTAGAAGGGCGGCTTGATCCCAAGGGTGCCAGTTTCTCTTTGGTAACAGTCAAGCGGTTCCTTGGAAGATGGCACTTCTGGGTTCTAGTGCCCTGGAACGTCATGTGGCTCCTGGGCTACATGTCCATGGTTAACGGAGGACCTCTACTCTGGCTGAGGTCGGTCAAGGAGTATTCAACTGTCCAAGTCAACAACTACAGTGTAAGCATGCTCCATGACCAACTTGCTTCTCAGCTAATGCTAGATTATAGGCTATTCATCCCAGCATTGGAATTGTTTTCATCTGGACCTTTGCATGGCTTGTTGACAAGGGCGGTAGAAAGGCCATTATTCCAGTCATTGGAGGGGCTTGTTTGGTCCACTTTATTTCCAAGTTTGCTTGGATCTTCTATGACAAGACACCATTTGGCTTTAAATGGTTTGTTGGACTTGCTCTGCACCACTTGTGGATTCGTGAGCTAACTTGAATCTCTAGGTTTGCCGTTGCTGTTGCCTACATCGAGGTTTCTTTGTCTCCAATCAACTACAGTGTTGCAAATCTGGTATGTGCAGGAGATGCGGAGGAGCGCGCGTTCATCATAAGCTCGATGCTGGCCGTGAGCACCGCATTCAACTGCTGGGTGCCCCTGCTTGCCTTTCCTACAGTGCAGGCTCCTCGCTTCCTACGTGGATACATTACTGAGGCTGTCTTGCAAGTCACTTATGTTGCTTGGACGGTTTTTGTGGTCTGGATATCTGGGAGAGATAAAAAGAAGAAGAAGGAGGATCTTGGAAGTGAAAGCGCTGCTGAGGGTGCCTCGCTGTAGAGATGAGCTGAGAACGAGTTACGTATCATCCGCTGAGCGACTCGATTTGTCTCGGTAGAAACCCGCATAGATGTATGTAAGGGCATCGTACACATGTCCTAGACGAAAGAAATAAATTGACATCAATCGACTTGTTTTTGATGTCCTAAAATGAGCGCTTGCATCTGTCTTGTGAAGAAACCTTCGGTAGGAGACCCCTTTCTAGCATCATGTTAGAAAAAAAGACTCAACGCACATTCAAGGCTTATCTTTATCACGGACAGCTCGCTATTAGCTTCAACGCCCGCCTCTGTATCAAATCTCCAGCTTCTCCTGTGGATCATTCTAGCACCCACGTGGCAATGCTAATTAAAATGACAAGGGTAAATGTACGAGCTATAGATAACCCCATGACCGAGTAATGATTTCTCCAGTGTCAAGTCAGACACGAGTCAGAATAGAGGGGCCACGCTCTCTCCGAAGTGACCGATGTTGGCCGATCATGGGACTGTTTTTTGCGGATTTAAGACGTCTCCTATCTCCACGGAGATTTCATGGGTGGTTGCGTCAGTTCTGCAGCGCATTAGCAAGGGCCATTAGACCATTCTAAGATGGTATCATCCACAGCACCCATGGTGTCATTGAACGCGAGCCAATCTCTACGGAAAGGCTTACATATATCTTATGATGGGTCAATCGGAGTCATCGCAAAGAGGCTTCATAGTGACCATTACAATGTCTGCTCCTGACTCCGGTACAACAGTCACGCCCGTGGCTACATTACTGGGCAAGGTTGTTGGAGACCGAAGATATGGCTACACCAAAGATGGAAACAAAAAGCGCATTCTGCTGAATGCGTTTGATATGAATGGTGTAGGACACATTAGGTCAGCTTCCAATCGACACGCGTTGCGTTAGACGTGCGTCAACTGACTCAGATAGCGTCGGTCAATGGCAAAACCCTGTTGATAAGAGCTCGGAAAAGAACAGATTGCCATACTGGATCAACTTGGCGAAGCTTCTAGAGAAAGGGAAGTTCAACGCCCTCTTCCTAGGTCGGTCGCAATCCGGTCCGTTGGATTTTATACTGTATTAACTTGCCAATAGCTGATAACTTTGGTTCACATGACACGTACCAAGGCAGTCATGCTCCAGCAATCAAGTCTGGGACGCAGTGGCCGTTATATGATCCTTTTGTTGTATGCATATCCTTCTCCAGGAAATGATCCATGCTAACGACGAGACTTCAGATTATATCTGCCATGGCTGCGGTAACAGAGAGCCTGGCATTTGGCGTCACAGCATGCACAACCTTTGAACCTCCTTTCATTCTAGCAAAGAGGTTTTCGACTCTTGATCACATTACGAATGGACGCATAGCATGGGTAGGTGATTGAGTGGCGAGTGCATTGCGTGAAGCTTACAATGTAACGTAGAACATTGTGACATCCTGGAGCGATAATGCCGCGCGGGCTATGGGGCTTGATAAGCTTACAGAACATGACCTGCGATATGAGATGGCAGACGAATACGTTACACTCATGTACAAGTAAGTCCAGCAATTTCCTACCAACCACCAATCCCTACTAAACAGCACTTTAGGCTCTGGGAGGGATCGTGGGCCGACGACGCGGTGGTAAAAGACAGCAACACCAAGACTTACACTGACCCCACCAAAGTGAGAAAGATTGAGCACAACGGACAGTTCTTCAAATCGATCAGCGCCCATCAGGTGGATCCAAGCCCGCAGCGAACCCCCGTGCTCTTCCAAGCGGGCATGTCACCAGCTGGTGCCTCGTTTGCCAGTCGACACGCCGAGTGTATCTTCATCGGCGGCCCGAACCCGGCCTTGCTAGAGCCCAAGATTCAGAAGACGCGACAGCTCGCGGAGAAACAGGGTCGGAAGCCGGAAGATTTGAAGTTCTTTGTCCAATTCACGCCGATTCTTGGTGCCACCGACGAGGAGGCTCAGGCCAAGTTCGAGGACTACAAGCGATACGCGATTCCTGATGGTGGCCTGGCGCTCTTTGGAGGCGTCTCTGGTATTGACGTCAGCAAGTTTCCGCCTGACGAGGAGTTCCCGACCGATCCCGATCATCCAGTCTGGCGAGACTTCACTACCCAACAGCGTGAGCGTTTACTAGCAAGACCTCAAGGATATGAGCGATGGACTCCCAGAATCTTGGCCGAGTATCAGTCCATTGGAGGGAGCGGCAATTTCAGTATTGGCAGTGGAAAAACAGTGGCCGACGCGATGGAACAGTGGATAACGGTGGCTGATGTCGACGGGTTTAACATTGGACATGTCGCCGTTCCACAAGCATGGGAAGACGTTATTGAGTTCCTCTTGCCCGAGCTCCAGTCTCGAGGCTGGCTAGGGGATGGAGGTTACCCTGCTCCGGGGGGAACCGCGCGTGAGAATCTCTATGCTACTCCTGGACAGGCCAAGTTGAGAGAAACGCACCCTGGAAACCAGTTTAAATATGACAACTTAGTGTAAGCGCAAAATTCAGTTATGGATAAACGAATCATTTGTTTCTCTTCAGGATGTGCGATGGTGGGAAGTTTAGTTGAGGCTGTTGGAGGAACACCCAAGTAACGCGAACATCACGAGGAGGCTTATCTAGATATGAGATTCTACTTAGTCTACATATACCACAGCCCATAATCCACTTTGATTGGCTGTAACCAGCGGCGACTTGTCGTATGACACGTTGTGCTGGAATTCAGGGGCTTAGTGCTGACAGCTTTATCACACTACGGACGCAATCTCACCAGCCCCTCGCTTCTCCAACTTCAAACCTCACCCCCATTCATCCTCGACATACTTCTCCAGCATGAAGCTCATCGTTGCAGGTGCGAATGGCTTTGCGGCCACAGAGGTCATTCGCCAGAGCTTATTGTTACGCGAAGTGACTTCAGTTGTAGCCCTTAGTCGCCAGCCCATCTCTGTTGGATCCAGCGCTGGATCTTCAAAGTTGAAGACAGTCATCGTCAAGAACTACGATTCCTACCCTGACGACATCAGGAAGGAATTCGCAGACGCAAATGCGTGCATCTGGTATGAACTTTCTTCCAGCTGCATTACAGCATGACACGGTTATCTAGACTTACATGAACGCAGGACTGTCGCAGTCACTCCATCAAAGTCAAAGGCACTTGACTTTGCTGAGGTCCGACGAGTATGCCAGGAGTTTCCATTAGCTGGATTGAAGGCAATGCATGAAGCAAGCCCGGCTCGTCCGTTTCGCTTCCTTTACATGAGTGGTTTCACCGCGGAGCGCGACCAGACCAAGACTCCGGACTTTATGCCCCAGTACGCACTGATGCGGGTCCGTATTCCGCACCTTGTTTACGAAAGAGCAGAGTTAACATTAGACAATCATTAGGGCGAGACAGAAACCAAATTGCTGGCCTATGCGGCTGATCATCAGGGTGAAATTGAAGTATGCGCGGCCAAGCCCGGGTTTATCACAGCACCTGGTATTGCTCTGGCTTGGCGGAGTGCTTTTGCCTTCGTCCTCAAGCTGACACACGGCCTCGCAAGCATTTCTATCACAGACATATCAGCGGCGATGCTTGATCAGGTCATCTACGGCTTCGAGAAGGAGCCACTTTTCACAGACGATTTGACCAGAATTGGACGAGAAGCCCTCAAAAGGATCGTGAGTGGTGAAGACAGTTGATGATACCCTATGTATCTCAATGGATCGAGGTGAACATAAACGTCCTTCTAGCATTTGAGCGGCTCGGGCACTATGTTTGAATGAGAGTCCGCACCGTGCATAACCCAGTCAACGTGACAAGATGGGACCTATCCCTAGGTTGGAGAGACAGCAGGTCCTAACAGCTTCGCCCATGTTGCTAAAACTATTTGTCACCTGTACGACGAAGATACGAGATAATCTCTTCAAATTGACGCCTTCCAGTTGTTTCTCAAGCACGCAATGAGGAGCGCAAAGTCGACCGTAACTGGCGTACCTCCTGTATGACTTGGCCTAAGTCACTCTTGACACAAATCAGTCGACGGTTACCAACCTCAATGGAAGTAGAGCTTACATCCACCAACGTCGAGACATCCTATTTTCTGAATCGGAAAACCCCTAGGAGGTGCCCGACAATACCCATCACCTTATCTTCGTATCCCGCCCAGTCCTATCCGGCAGTCGACAGCATTCCATCTCTTTCGTCGTCTTGCAATGTCAAAACCATGGTCAACTTCACTTGAAGCACAAGCTGTGACCATGGTAGATGGATTTGCGTGGATTGTATCATCTCCTAGGGGCTGGCAGTTCCCCGTTCGTGCTGGTATAGATTTGTGAGTGATAGGCTGCCGTACTGCCTGTCACAAGATTCTTTTCGCTATCGGTGTCCTCGCTACCCGTTGTCATTCTCATTTCGAAGGACTGCTGCGCCTTTATCCCTCTGTTATCAGCATCGGTGATGAAGCGGTTGTGACTGTTGGTGGTGTGTGTAATGTTGTCGTAGTTGTGCAGGCTTCCGTGTGCGTAACGGCCATGGGTGGGCTCTGTCGATGACTTGGTAAAAGAATCAACGAGGCCAGGGAAAGCCCTGGAGGAGAGAGGCTTAAGTGATGGGATACAGGCGCAGATAATGGCGATGTTGCACTCGAGGCCCGACCAAATAGCGATGTCAATTCCCTTCACTTTCAAATAATTAGCCAGGGTCTATTAGGAAGCTCTGATGTTCCCGCATACCTGGTCTTTCAGCAATAGAAACCGAACTGTAAGCCCAGAGTGAGTACAGTCTAATGGTGGCGACAATACAGGCACTGGGCACGATGTAAGTGTCGAATCAGTACAACGAGGCCAAGGAAGAGACGCCTCGCGGTCGGAGTGGCAAAGATGCGCAAGCACTGTATCGAGATGGAGAGTTTGACGGCGAGATGGCAGACCGTGTAAGAGATGACGCTTGCGACTGTCGCTTGGATGAATGGAGAGAGAAGCTTAGGATCTGGGGGCTCGCCTAGGCCGTAGCGGACCTCTGGGTATGGTCAGATCAAGTGAAAGCTCTGGGTCATCTGGTATTACTACTTACGCTCCATCACCGCAATCAAGAAACCCAAGGTGCCAAACTAAGAGAACGTCAGTCTTCGGCAGGAAGCGGAATGTTGAGCGTCCTTACTGTCCAAAGTACAATGAAGGCATCGTCAATGCCCATGCTCCTGACCAGCCATAGTCGAGTGAAAATTCTCAGAAGCACGAAGAGAACAGCAAGAACGGTGAAAGAAAACCCCACTCCCACTAGGGCATGGTTTTGCGGAGGAATGAAGAGGCCTGAAACATACATTATCAAGGAAGGCTGTATGCCAGAAGGCAAAACCTAAAGCGAAAGGTCCCAGACTTGGTATGTTCAAGCCCGAGCTTGGGCTCGAGTGAGATAAACCTGGAGAGGACAGGTGGGGGCAAGTGAAAAGACGAGTCGATCCTTTACTGGATAGAGACCGAGCATCCATCTTATATCTATAAGGCTAAAGCGGGTTCAAGCAGTCGACATGGATTCTGGGTGAGTTCATGCAGGCCAAGCTGCGTGATAATCGGTACCTGGATGCAAATTCTTCATCGTTCTCCGACTGTGTGCTCATTCGATGATTACTACCCAACAGATTTATGCGGTGCCATGTGACCTTCCTAGAGCAATAATATCCATGAGTGCGTAAGAGAGCATGGTGCAGGCCAGCAGTTTTGTCACCGTGGGATGAGAAAATCACGCGTTTTAATGATCCATCATATTCTCATTTGCAGCTTGAAGTTCTGCATTCCGGGATTTGAACCCAAAAGCCTCTGTCCTGGAGCGGCGAAGGTGGCCTTGAAACACTACATGTCTCTTGAAGAGGCAAGGAGGGTCAGCTACGTGGGCTTAGAGGTAGTCCACAGCCACATTGTGAGGCTGCCTAGCACCCTAAACTACATCCCAATTTGAAGACCGACAGCTAATAGAAAAAGGAAGGTAGGTAAGCAGGGATGCCGATCCCGTTGAATGCGGTACCACGCCTCTTTTCGGTACCATCTCTTCTTGTCACAATACTCGATGGGTTGGGATAAGGTAGAAAGGTCTTTGTGAAGGATATTGGTCAATCAGGACCTGAAGGATCCTTGAAAGTCGGGGTATCGATCCTAGGGCAGAGGGTATTGCTAGGGGGTTACGTCCAGTCTCGCAGGTTATCTGTAAAAAGAAAGTTGTCCAACCAGGGGTACTTTTCTGCTGGCTTGGATCCATTGCCCAGAAGAAGACGCATTTATGGTGTTAGTGATTCTTAAAACCATACAGTCCCTCAGTGTCCCTCAGTGTTTATCTCATTGAATCGTTGGGAAATACTTTCAAAATCGCTAGGTATGGAGTACTCCGGAACAGCGGCAGAGTCCGTGGTTTGGACTCACCGCCTCAGAACGAGCAGCTGAAGTTCCCAACATGCCCTCTCACATGTACTGTGTGGTCTGACTTGGCAGAGTTGAACTGCCATGGAGCGAGCATGGGACGAGACAAAAGCAATTTGCAAGTAGACAACTTAGGGCCGGCCTGTCTTATCAGCCCTGGATGCTGCGCTGCGCAGTTTATCAGTTAGTCTATCAGCTGTGAGCTGCCTGTTTGCTGCAGAACTCTTGACACGTTGACGAATGCGGCAGGAGACTTCGTCCGAGTTGACGGATGAGCGGGCAGACGTGCGAAGTACAACGCCGAGCTGTGTGATCAAGAACGTTTTACCGGCGACGACCAGACGCTACAGGGGTGTGGAGTCTCTGCTTGATGAATCGATACCCCGAGAAAGCAAGGATGGAAGCAAGCAGCATGGTTTTGAAGGCCGCTGTAAGCACTAAATGTCTGGACAAGAACCCATGTCCCTCTCCATCAGCTACTGCATTGAACTGCGTGGCTGCGTTTTCATTTGCCTAGATACGTGCCATTCAACAAAGCAAAGAGTTGTATCACACCCTGCTACTTGCTCTATGTATTTGCCCCCCCCGAGGCCTGGGTGGATAAAGTATGGTCATGCATAAATCACATATCAAGTTATGCTTAATACTACCTGGTACCTGATGGCGCCTGTTGCCACCGAGCTGTCGTCTGACATCCAAGGTGACAGGTTTATTCCCGAGGCTGCTATCCCCTCACAACCTGGTCAACTGGTCTCGGTAACCCTCCCATCAGGTGGACGGGCCTTGCAGTAGCTTAGCGGCCGTCGGATCCTTCGCCGGTTGACCCGTTGGTTCACTTCTCGACTGCCTAATGCGGCCGAAGTGCTGAACATTCACACTGACAGGGCGCTTTGGATTTTAGCACAGCAGCTTCCCTGTCCTACGGAGTACTGAAGACTCTGCAGAAATGATCAGTCAAGATGACAAGTGGCTGCAAACATGGTGAACGCCAAGTGATACAGTGCACTTTACAACCCTTTGTAGCTTGTATAATGTGAATCCTCAATGGGCAGCATTGCCATCGATCCGCCACACGTCAACGGGGTTGCAGAACGTAATCGGTCGCTTAAGCAATACGATGGATGGGACGGTGCTTATTCGACCCAGTAGCATGGACATGGGACCTTTCCACCTTGCGGGGTTTCTTGTGCCTGTATCGTGTGGTACGGCCCGAAATTGAAGTCTTCCGGAAATGGCGATGGCACAGCATGACGCCCTTGGCAGCACAGCATTCACTTCGCCTTTCGGCCGCCGACGTCGATGACAAATGATTTCGGTGGTGCGTCGGGCTGTTGTGGCGGCCTCATAAATGCAACACCCCCCCCTCACGAGACATTAACCATCCTTTCCGGCATCTTTGACGTCACCCTGCTTTTGCTCCCTGGCCCAGCATGAAGAGCTCCTTTCTTTTCAGCTGTTGCTCGGCGGCAACTGCCCTGATGGGCGTGTCGGCCACGGTTTCGACCGTCAAGATCGACGTCCATGCGCATTTCGTTCCCGATTTCTACGCAAAGGCGTTGAGGGAAGCTGGACACACGCCGGGTCCCGATGGCATGCCAGCCATCCCGGTGAGTTCTTTGAAGCAACTATAGCGAAGCTGTTATACTGACGTCGCTATCCAGGCTTGGACTCCCCAGACTCACCTTGCCTTCATGAGGGAGCAAAACATAGACAAGGCCTATTTATCCATCTCGAGCCCAGGAGTCTACCTCACTGTCCCTTCCAGGGCCGCGACGAGAAAGGCCATCGATCTGGCTCGCCAGGTCAACAAGTATGCATCACGACTCAAGGCCCAATACCCCAAAAAGTTTGGCTTCTTCGCGTCTCTTCCGCTGCCAGACGTGAAGGCGTCTCTAGAAGAGATCAAATACTGCTTCACCAAGCTAGACCCAAAGCCAGACGGTGTCGTGTTGATGTCCAACTTTTACGGCATGTACTTTGGTGACCCAGACCTTGACCCCATCTACAACGCGCTCAACGCGCTCAACGTCACCATCTTTGAGCACCCGACCACACCCTGCACCGAGTTTAACGAATTGAGATTCCATACCAACGCCTACGCTCCTGCAATTGCACAGAAACAATGGCAGGCCCTCAACAGACCGGTGTCAAGCCGACAATTTGCGGTTCCCACGCTCGACTTTCCCTTCGACACAGCTCGGACCTTTGCCGATTTGTTCTACTCCGAGATTCCGACCCGGTTCTCACGTCTCAAGTGGATTATACCCCATGCTGGCGGCGGCCTCATCCCTACTATGGATCGGATAGTCGGCTACAGCACTCTGTACCCCGATCTCAATTTGACCGAATCATCCATGAAGGCCACTCTCTCCAAAAGCTTCTACTTCGATCTGGCCGGCCCATGGCCAGTCACATCGGCTATCCCGCCGTTACTCCGATGGGTCGACTATACAAAGATCCTCTGGGGAACCGACACGCCCTTTACCCCGTGGGCCGCTGCAGCAAAGGGCGCCGTCGCCTTCGACCAGGATATTGAGGTGTTTGACAAACCGACGAAGGCACAGGCCGTCAGGCAAGGCAACGCACAAGCTCTGTTCGGTCAATAATATATCAGACACCGTGTATAGGATACATGAAGAAAACATGGGCATCCTCAAATTTTATTCGTGATACACTGGGGATGTAACTTTTTTAGACTATTATATTATATTAATGAGATGATTTCACGTCTTCTCTTTTTTGGAAAAGCTATACCAGGCACATTCAAATCCTCACGTCGTTTCGACCTTGGCAGATAGCTGTCATCCGTACTTAACTGCAGAGACTTCATCCATTTCCGACGGAGCGCTAGTGAAACCTGACGTTGACGGTTCTTTTGCTAAACTTGATGCACGAAGGAGAGGTTAAATATGCTTGTTCGAGGAAGACATACGCTCACCTCGTTTTAGCCGAGGCATCGAATGCTTGCATCTACCACCAGCGTGCCTGCGGGTAACTAGGTAATCCCATTGTCTCTAGGGTAGCGACGAGAATGAAGAATGGGAACATCTCAACTCATTTGTACAGCTGGAAGTAGACTTGTGTGAAGGATGCAACCGTTTCACGAGATTTGAACCGCTGAAATGGATGTCCTTGGCTACTTAGTTCTCTACACAATTAAAACAGTCCTTCTCAAATAAATATCGGCCGTTGGCGGAAGGATCCGCAACCCGCTCTCTAGAAGGTTTCAGGTCACGCAACAATCCACAGGCGCCCTGAATGGTATCAGTCCTCGGGAGAAAGATAGCAACGCAGTCCGCCAGTCTTGCACACTCATCAGCGCAGTAGTTCCAGGATGCGTGATACGAGGTGAAGTTTTCGAAAACGTCCGAGTCCGCCCACGCATTCGTAACTTTGGTGACGCTGCACTCTTTGCCCTCGGCAGGAGACTGGACGGCAACTCAACGAAGAGTTTGGGGAGTAACGGAAACGTCATCAATGTAAATCTTGGCATCGTATGATCCCTGACATGAGACTCTTAATTGAAGGGTTAGGTTCGAAGTAGACAGATTCGGAGGACTGGCGAAAGCTACTCGGTATTGGTAGAATCCTGGGCCGGTAGCTGCGAGTGCATTGTTTCTGAGTGACTGGCCGTTGAAAAAATGTTCAATGTGACAGTCGCCAGGCTGAATGGTTTGGGATGTGGTGATGGACCAGTAGTAAGTAAAGAGGTATTCGGTGTTTTCTTGCAAGCCCGTCAAGGTTTGCTCAATCCCGGCGAAGCCAGCCAGACTCGGGAGCTGTGCAACACTGAACGACACAAAGTTAGCAACATAACGATATCGCTGGGGAGAGAGGATTGTTTACGCTGCGCGCTCACCACAGTGCGCATCTTCTACTTCTTTCGCTTCTATAGCACCATTCCCGTTTGAGAAATAGTTCCATCCATCGTTCACTTCGAATCCGGAGTTGTTGATAATGTTTAGCGCATTGGCAGTGCATGTTGACACAGGAATGGATGTTGGAGTCGACGCGGACTCGGTCGAGCTCGTTGTGCCATCACTCGAAACAGTCGTTTCACTTGTTGACGGGGCGTCTGTGACCGAGGTGCTTTGTGATGAACTGGTCTCTTGAGAAGTCACATCCTGCGAGCTGTCGGTGATAGTCGAGGTCGTGGCAGTCGTTTCGATGGAGTCGCTAGTTGTCTCAATCAAGCTCGAAGTTGATGACGCAGTAACACTGGAGGTTGTGATGAGGGTTGAAGTACTGTCCAGAGATGGCTTGCATGGGCCAGCGTTAGCACCAAGGAAGTTGAGAGCCGCAAACGCGACCAGAACCTGGAGAATGGCCATCGTAAGACTTTACGAGAAGAGTAGCTCGGAAGGAATCAAGAACAGCCAAGGGGGGGATCAGGGTTGGTAAATGTACTGCGTATCGGACCACAATCAAAGACCCCGAGACGCCGTACAACCCACAACAAGCCCAGACTAGCGAAGCCTCGATCTCGTACCATGGCTTGGCATTGGAGCTATGTTCCGGAGGCGTCGAAAAGAGATTTTTGATTGAAATGAGTGAGGTTCTTAATTGGAGCGGGATGCATTGACAGGGTCGGTAGCGTTGTGCTAGCGACACTATTTGCTGGCTAAGAACGGTAGCGCCGGCAAGACCAGGGGCTTCGTTCAGCTCGTCCACGTTTTGGGATTGAGGTGCTGGATTCGCTTAACCAGTGAAAGAAAAGTATTGGAACTGCCGGCACAGTAGGACGGGGTGGCTGAGGGCAGTCTTCTAACCTTTAGGCAAGGACATTGACTGATTGCCTACTACAGTAGTATTTAGGAGTGGTATTAGTACAAATACGAAAGGTCCTCTCGGTTCCATTTCAACATAATTATGTCTGGCTTGATTAAGCTCTGATGAACCCCAGTCGTTGAGGTCGCCATCCACTTCAGTCAATTTTGGCGGGCGTGACGTCGTTATTACCGTTTGTGTTGTGATCGGCCATCACGGCTTGGCCCTTAGAACTCGGGCATATCATAAAGGTGTTCGGGATCTGATGTCATAGTCAGTCGTGCAAGGCTCGCTTGTGCTTTGAGTGACGTGGAAAACATACCTTTACCGTGAGTCGTGATGTAATTTCTCACTTCCTGAACCTGCTTATCAATCTCTTGGAGGGCGTCATCAACCTTGACTTTCTGGCTCTGTCCAGCAGCAGCCTTGATCGCTCTCTTCGCCACGTCAAACCGGCTTACGCAGTTGACGAGCATCATATCGAATGGTGTGGTCGTGCTGCCCTCCTCTTTGTAGCCCTCGACACTCATTCGACTCACCCGCGGGCGTCCGAAGATCAAACCCTGTAGCTCAGCTGCGTACCCGTGGTAGTTGAAGCACAAGGGCTTGTCGTCGGTGAACATGTCTTTGAACTGGGACTGGTTGAGTGCATGCGGGTGACGCGATTCAGTCGCAAGAACCATCAGATCGGTAACATTGACCACGCGGACTCGCAAGTCTGACATTAGGGATCTGAGTAGCTCCGCTGCTTTGATGACTTCAAACGTCACTTCGACGCCGATGCCGACGATCACGACGTCGGGAGTCTTCCCATCGTCCACAGATGCGAATTTCCAGACCGAGGCGCCATTCCGACAGTGCTCTGCGGCGTCTTCTTTTGACAAATAGACAGCTGTTGGCTGCTTGGAGCCGATCATGAGATTGACGTAGTTCCTCGATTTTAGACAATGATGCACCGTGCTGAGGAAGCAATTGGCGTCCGGCGGTAGATATACCCTTGCCGCCTCCGCCTTCAGGTTCAGCACAGCTCCGATAAAGGACGGATTCTGGTGCGAGAATCCATTGTGTTCCTGGCGCGCCCAGGTGCTGGTCTCGATGTAGTTGATGGAACTAAGGTCACCTCTCCAATCAACCTCGCGTGCGATCTTGTTGAACTTGGAGTATTGAACCATCATAGTGTGGATAATCCCCAGGAACGACTCGTAGCTCGGGAACAAGGCAGTTCGACCCGTGAGCGTGTATCCCTGCATGAAGGCCTGGCAGCAGTGCTCTGAGAGGATCTCAATAACGCGACCTCCGTTGGCGCGGGAGTACTCATCCCATTGAAAGTTCCGACCCGTATGCTCAAACACAGCATTCAATTTGTTACTCTCCAACTCATCCGGGGAAAAGACTCGGAAGGACTTGGGGTTTTCCACCATGACCTTATCTAGGAACTTGCCTGTCTCTGCCATGCAACTGCTCTGTTGGTACTTCTGGACAGCGAATGGCTTCCAATCAGGCATATTCAGGGCCAAGTAGGAGTCGTAAGTTCGCTTTAGCTGTCCGAGTTTCTTGGCGTCCTTTTGAGGTACAATGTCCTGGATGCTCTTAGATGGTTTGCCGTCTTTCAGTAGTTTGCCGGCATCGTAACTTAGGAGCCAGGATTGAAGGATATAAAGATGTTCTTCGTCTTCGTTTGCCTTCGGCACGGGAATCTGGTGAGAATGGAAGGAACCTTCAATGAATTCGCCATCCACTTTCTTCGGGCCTGTCCAACCTTTGGGCGTCCGAAGAACGATCATAGGCCACCGTGGCTTGACAATCGGCTTGCCTGCTCGAGCGGCCTCCTGGATGTTTTTGATCTCGCTTACAGCCCACTCCAGAGCACTCGAGAGTTCAACATCGATCTGGCTGAGTGACTCCACAATGCAGATCTGGTATCCGTACCCTGTGAAGAGACAAACAAGCTCCTTGTCGTCCATGCAGCCGAAAATGGTGCGCTCGCTGATCTTGAATCCGTTGACGTGGAGGATGGGGATGACAGCTCCGGACTCGGCAGGATCTAGGTACTTGATAGAGTGCCATGCCCTGGGTATGGTTAGCACTGATGTCGACTCAGGTATTCTGGCGGCACTTACGCTGCGGTTGGGCCACTCTCGGCCTCGCCATCGCCCACAACACAGGTGACTATGAGATCGGGGTTGTCCATGACAGCACCAAACGATACCGCTAGAGCATAGCCCAACTCGCCGCCCTCGTGGATGGCGCCAGGTGTCTCCGAGTTAATGTGACTAGACTTTGTGAGCCTCATGTGGATGACCGAGAGGCCGAGCCTTACCTAGGAAAGCCCCCTGGCACTGAGAACCCGGTGATGAGGTTCCGTAGTCCATCTTCGTTGAGCGCATAGCGCTTGGGGAAGAATTTTTCCAGAGACCCTTCGATCCAAAGCGAGGCCAAAGCTGCCGGAGCACCATGGCCAGGCCCGATGACGAAGATGACGTCCAGGTCGTGCTTCCGGATCAAGAGGTTGAGATGAGACCATACCAGAATAAGGCCGGGGCATGTTCCCCAGTGTCCTAGGCGAGTCAGTTAGGCGCAAAGGAAGTGGTTGGGTGCCACGTACCTAACAGTCGCGGTTTGACATCTTCTAGTGCCAAATCTCTCTTGATCATCACATTGTCTCTGAGGAAAATCATGGCTTCGAGGTTCTTAGCGCTGCAAATCACCCGCATGTCTCGGCTTCTAAGAATAACTTACACCCAGCGATGTAACAGGCCGCTTGTTGAAAGTCCTTCAACGACTGGGCTACATTCTTGTCCAACGTAATCTGAGGCACCTTTGCAGCAATCTTGAGAGTCTCCTCCGGCAGGCGACTCGGCAGAGGCGGCGGATTCGCTTGGTCCAGCACTTCTCCTGGCATCTTGAACTGAACACTTGTCTCTTACGGGTAAGTGAAACAGAGGCTAGAGAGCTTGAAGACTCGAGATATGGTGAAAGCCGGAGATTGCAAAGGCGTAGAGTGGTCGATTGGGAGTATGCAGCGGCGGCCTCTAGGAGACGATTCTGCTACGGGAAATGGACGACGTCAGGATATATGCGTAGATGACGTCATTTGACGTCGTTGACCAGCACAGAAAAATGCTGCGTACCGTACGAAGCACAGTTTTACAGTACTGCACAGTAAGAGTACAGATTACTGCTGTGTCAAATCAATGATGCGGAAATCCGAATGGGTTCTAGAACTTATGGATAATGAGCGCCATATGTACGCATTGGGTAATGATCCCCAGTCGATGACGCTCAAATTTCGACCTCGTCGCGACGTTTCACGCGAGGTCGCACCAATCTTTGCGTTCACCAGAATTCCCGTCGAGAATTGCCGGGCCAATTACGAAGTATTTGTAATTAAATGGCCGACAGAGGTCAATGGCGCATATGCGGCTCGATCTCTCGGAGGTGAGCTCCGGCACTCGTTCTGTTGTCTCCGTAGCTGTACATCTGGTATCCAGAGAAACGGTCCAGGACCAGTCAGACCGTGCGGTTTAGTAATGGTGGCACATCTTGAGGCGTCTGGAAATGTACTACTACACGTAATTCTAGGGATGGAATTCTTCGTGCCCTTGGGACGCCTGAATTGGGTTGCGTTCCCCGCTCTGTCAATAAATGAACATGTCCTGACGTCAACTCAACGCGCTTCGCGGGGGGGATGGAGACAAGTAGGTACTCGGCAATTGACGAGTGTACTTGCCGGCTGTATAGATAAAGTACGTGGCGTAGACTTCTTGTCCTCAAATCTCTCCTCACATTTGCACAACGACAAGACATGGCTCATCTTATGCCTGAATCCGTCAAACAAGCAGTCATGGGTTCCAAGGGAGGCGCAAACGCGAAGCACGACCAGCTGGCCGCCAGCATGGTCGAGCCTTCTGAGAAGACGAGGATCACATCCGACTTTGGCACGAAGCAGTCCAACACCGATGACTGGCTGCGCGTCAACAGCCCAGATAAGACTGGGCCGATGCTCTTGGAGGATGGTTTCGCTCGCGAGAAGGTGAATATTGACCTCGGAATCACGCTTTCCCTGGAACGCAGCCCTAATAGAAACTACTAGATTCACCGTTTCGACCACGAGCGCATCCCCGAGCGTGTAGTCCACGCCCGCGGCGCTGGAGCCTTTGGCACATTCAGACTCTTCGAATCTGCCGAGGACGTCACCCATGCCGGTGTCCTGACCGACACGTCTCGCGAAACGCCCGTGTTTTTGCGCTTTTCCACTGTCTTGGGCAATCGTGGCTCGGCTGATACGGTCCGCGATGTCCGTGGCTTTGCGATCAAGTTCTACACGGAGGAAGGCAATTGGGACATGGTTGGCAACAACATTCCCGTCTTCTTCATCCAAGACGCCATGAAATTCCCCGACCTCATCCACGCCGGCAAGCCGGAGCCTCACACCGAGATCCCGCAAGCGCAGACCGCCCACAACAACTTCTGGGACTTTACCTTTTTGCACTCCGAGGCCACGCACATGTTCATGTGGGCCATGTCGGACCGAGGAATCCCGCGGTCGTTCCGTATGATGCAGGGCTTCGGTGTCAACACCTACACTCTCGTCAATGCGCGAGGCGAACGTCACTTTGTCAAATTCCATTTCACCCCCGAACTCGGGGTTCACTCGCTCGTCTGGGATGAGGCCCTCAAGCTGGCCGGTCAGGATCCTGACTTCCACCGCAAGGACCTCATCGCGGCCATCGAGAGCGGCGTGTTTCCCAAGTGGAAGTTTGGCATACAGACGATACCCGAGTCCGAGGAACATGACTTTGACTTTGACATTCTCGATGCCACAAAAGTGTGGCCCGAAGACCTGGTGCCCGTCAAGTACATCGGCGAACTTGAGCTCAACCGCAACGTTGACGAATTTTTTACCCAGACGGAGCAAGTCGCGTTCTGCACCGCCCACGTTGTACCTGGTATCGGCTTCTCAGACGACCCTCTCCTCCAGGGCCGCAACTTCTCCTACTTCGACACCCAGCTCAGCAGACTGGGAACCAACTGGCAGGAGTTGCCTATCAACAAGCCGGTTTGCCCCGTCATGAACTTCAACCGCGATGGCGCGATGCGACACACGATATCCAAGGGCAAGATTAATTATTGGCCTAACCGGTACGAGACGCAGCCTCCCGCCACCAAGGAAGAAGGTGGCTACGTCGACTACGCCCAGAAGGTCCAGGGAATTAAGCAGCGAGCCAAGAGCGAAAAGTTCAAGGAGCATACTTCACAGGCTGAGCTGTTCTACAACTCTTTGTCCGAGGTCGAGAAGTCGCATGTTACTGCTGCTTTGTCGTTTGAGCTATCCCATTGTGACGAGCCTGTCGTCTACGAGCGGATGACACAGCGGCTGGCTGACATCAATCTCGACCTTGCTCAATCCGTAGCAGAAATGGTTGGCGGACCAAAGCCAAAGAAATCAGAGCGCACTCACCATGGTCGCTCAGCCAAGAAATTGAGTCAGATGGACTTTCTCCCTGAGAACCCCGTCGTTGCCACTCGCCGGGTTGCCGTCATCATTGCTGATGGTTACGATCCGATCGCGTTCACGGCCGTTTGCGGAGCACTGAAAGGTCTCAAAGCTGTTCCCATGGTCATTGGGCCGCGTCGGTCTGCCATCTTTTCGGCCAGCGAGGATTCTTCCAGTGACAAAGGCATCGTCCCGGATCATCACCTGGAGGGTCAACGCAGTACCATGTTCGATGCCATCTTCATCCCCGGCGGCGCAAAGTCCATCGAGACGCTATCAAAGAATGGCCGGGCGCTGCATTGGATCCAGGAGGCGTTCGGACACCTGAAGGCTATTGGTGCAACTGGTGAGGCTGTAGCACTACTTAACAAGGCTCTCCAACTTCCTGCTGTGGCGCTTTCGACCGATAAGGACAGCGATGTTGTGGAAAGCTACGGTGTAGTCACGCTCAAGAATGCGTACCCGGAGAGCTTGAAGGAGATCGGCAGTGTGGCCAAGAATGCAAAGGGTTTCGTCGAGAATTTTGTCTACCAGATTAGCCAGCATCGATGTTGGCAAAGGGAGCTGGATGGACTTAGCACTATGGTGGCGTATTGAGGATGGACATCATTCTGAGGACGAATATGACCTATCTTTTCACGTTCATCACTAGGGTGTCTTGAAGAAATATGGTGTCTATACACGCAATTCATAATGAGTATGTCAAAATAAAATAATGTACTTGCTTCGTTAAGTGTTGAGAGGGGAGGTGCTTTGGTCATTCGGCAGAAGCTTCATGCTACCTACATTCAGGGGTTCATAAGGGTTAGAAAGTGAAGGTTGGTCTCCGTTTGCCCATTTCATCCAGTTGCGTACACGTCACAGCCTTCACGGTTCAAAACCGTTGAGGGTGTCTTGAGGCTGGGCCGTACGGACAGCATCCTCTATGGCAGAGTAGCATAGGAGCCAGTCTCTAAACTCTGGTGAGTGCGCATATATCACTCCCATGGCTAATGCTACCTTCTTCAAGCATCGTCTTCGGCATAGTGGCCAGCCCTTTCAGTCGTCTTGCTCACCTCGTAGGTCTTTTCGCCAATTGCGCTCGCAGCGAGTGTACTTTGAGGATGACAACCACGAAGACTAAACCATGAGGCTTGGGGTACTTGTGTCACTTCATTGAACGCGATAACAGGTGATGAGGACGCCTGAGCCTGATTAGGGCGTCTGAGTGTTGACGCGGAATTGAGATTGATGATTTAGGTTGTGATGCGCTTTGGCGTTCAGGACAGATTCTAATAGTATCGATGGATACAACCAGCGCTACGGGTTTAGCTAAATGCATATGTCAATTGTCAACCGTAGTAAGGCCTGTGGATGAGGCAAACAATACTATTTATAGACCCTATAGTAACCGTTGTGGACAACCTTGCGGGCAAACTTTACTATCTACCTTTCTTCAGTAGGATGTCTCTGGCGCCAGACTTTCCGATTTTCGTCCCGTCCAACCCTGGGGATCCGACTAGCCGTGGTCGCCAAAGAGTTGGGGGTCCAAGAAGGTTTAGAAGGCGTTCTAAGCTGTAGGTAGAGGTGGTTGATTCTGGTATCTAGTGGGAGGAGTTTGTGATGAGGTTTGCCAAAGTGTTCACTCCCCGTGATGCGATACTACCAAGCGTTATGGGTAACCATGTTTCAAAACGGACTTGGGTCGGGCGAAGTAATGATGGAGAAGTAAGGCCTCATGACACACCAGTATCACCGATCAGTTCACCAGGATGGTTCGAGGCATTTATCAGGCCGATGCTGTGGTGACTTTGGCCCAGGCACTACAGAATCCATTCCGTTCAAAGCCCAAACGTCGGCCAGTAGACTTCGCAGTAAGCAAGGACTTGGTCATAGCTGTCTGTCCTCAGGTAATAAGATAATCAGGATTCTTGGTACCTTCAATGCCTTCTGCAATCTAGGGCTTCAAATTGGGGTGAGCGGGATCGATTCCTCGTTGTCTGAAAGCTCACGGTTGGGTTATGCTCATCCAACCGTTAGCCCGCTATGGATAATCTGGAGATGGCATTTCTTTGAGTTCCAAGGACCTCCCGATTCATCACCGACCTGCCCATAAATTTTTCTACTCCGCTAAAGTAGATTAAAAGGAAAGCCACGCGAGTAGGTAGTCGCCGTAGGTAGCCCTAGACGTTTTCAGGTCCCAGAGGATGGCCCGCACACATGCGCACGTCTTCCATCTTGACGCCTTCCGGAAGGCCTGCAGGGTCAATTTTCATAACTCCAAGTCGTCCGCGTATTTTCTCCTTGTCGACTTCACCATCTGGAGCAACAGCCCAGGTGGCGGCGGCACAAGCGGCGATTAGAAGGACCTGCGCTTTCATTGTTGATGGTTTGCTAATGCTGGGTCATCACTTGAGCTTTCTGCCTGGGACGAGGGTTTGCTAACCTTGTGGTGGAAGTTGAGTGGTTGTAGTATGCCACAAGTACCAAGCTGCCGAGCCCGAGATGCTCATGCGATGCAATTCTTACGGTCTTCGTAATCGAAAGCGTACTTAAGCCATCTTTTGTAGGGTGCCGGCTTGAGCGCCTAACTCGAAGTAATACTTTTAACATAAGTTAGGGATAGGGGTTAGGGCTGATTAGGGTTGGTTATAGATAGAGTTAAGGATAGGATTAGGGTTGATTTCAAGGTAGAATTAACAATAGTATTAAAATTAGTTAAGAGTAAAGTGAGAGATAATATTAAAGTTAACAATAGATTTAATACATAAAATATATTCTAAAATCTTTCATTGAAATAAGTTATAATTGTAATTAATATATCTAGTATCTTTACTAATATCCTTATTAATATATAGTAATAGTTATTAGTCCCCTGGCAATACTCAATCGCAAAGGTAACTAAATCCCGTCTAATTTCTTAATAAAGCTCAAACGCAATCCAGACAACTGCTAGTATGGTGACCGGAACTGAGGCCGAAATCGAGATGCTTAACCTAGATTCGTTAGCGACGATCCCTTATACGCGGATGAAACGCGCCATGAACAGCCCCGGCGTCTACGATCTGGTCCGCCGGTAGCGAGACCAAATGCCAAATGCTTCTCAAGTAGTAGATGCCAGCGCTGGGATTGAGGTTTATTATGACCATGTTAGTTTTGGATCATCAAGAAATGGTTATGCTGTTGCAAGTATAGAATCCTCGTCCAAGCATCCATCCTACAGCTATCGTAGACCCCAGCAACCCGGAAATTCATTTTTCTGGTTCGAACACGTCCCCGTACTTTAATTTCCCGCATCTGCGTAATCGCTATCATCTTTCATGTTGGTTTGATTGTTCTCTGACCGGGGTAAAGCGTCACTTCTGCCCAATAAAGCCTCTGCACATCCGCAGAATCTGGTTCCGTTGCACTCTTCGTCTCCTTTGCTAGTTTTCGTATACATTCTTTTGCTTGACTCGTCAAGCCGCCGCTCCTTACACAATGGCACTCCTTCGTTTCACCGCCCTTTCACTCATTTCGTTACCGGGCGCTTTCGCCTTTTCGCACCCTGGTCTGCTGGTGACTGACCAGGACATTACGCGCGCGACCAAGAAAATCGCTGCTAAGCAGGATCCTTGGCTCGCCTCTTGGGACAAGCTCACTAACCTTGAGTTCTCGAGCGCTTCCTACACTAGCAACGCCGCTGCGGATATTTCCCGGGCTTCCAATGGCGAGCTCTTGTGGCATGACGCCGCTGCGGCCTTCAACCTTGCCCTTCGCTGGAAGATCTCGGGAGACGACGCGTACGCTGCGACGGCGGTCGATATCCTCGTCGCCTGGGCGGAGGAGCTGAAGACGCTGTCTGGCGGGGATGAGGCGTATCTCATAGCTGGCTTGCAAGGTTATGAGCTGGCGAATGCTGCTGAGTTGCTGCGCGACTATGCTCCTTTCGCCGAGAGCGGCTTGTCCGCTGTCACGAGCATGATGACGACCATCTTCCTGCCGATGAACGTCGACTTCCTCAACCAGGCGCTTCCATCACAGCACAATGTGTTGCACTTCTTCGCCAACTGGGAACTGGGCAACATCGCCTCGGCTATGGCCATCGGCGTGCTCTCGGACAACCAAACGGTCTGGGACTTCGCGGTGGATTATTTCAAGAACGGTGTCGGAAATGGCGCCATTAACAAGGCTGTTTCAAACATCGTCGAAGAGCCCGATACAGGTAAACCCCTGGGTCAAGGCCAGGAGTCGGGTCGCGACCAGGGTCACTCGGCTTTGGACTTTCAGCTCCTTGGAACCATTGGACAGCAGGCGTGGAACCAAGGCGAGGATCTGTTTGCCTACAACAACAGCCGGATTCTTCTCGGGTAAGTGCTTCTCGTCTCCTGATAAGTTCTCTCTTGACAACCAAACCTCTGGCTCGTGAAATAGTGCCGAATACTTCGCACGCTACAACCTGGGTCACGATGTCCCGTTTGAACCTTACACCAACGGCATCCAGTCCTACACGGTCATTAGTGAAGCGTCTCGCGGGGCTATCCGGCCAACGTGGGAGTTGCTGCATGCCCATTACGTCCAGGTAAAGGGACTCGATGCTCCGTGGACGACGGCATATCTCAACAATACGCTGGAGTATTTTGGTGGTTTTGAAGGAGGAGCGGGATCGTGGGGTGAGGGATCTGGTCATTACGATGGCTTTGGTTGGGGGTCCTTGCTGCATCGTCTGGATGAGTCTGACCTTGATGAGTTGACAACGTCTACTTCGACCAAGGCTCCTTCGACAACGGCTATTTCATCGGATTCTGCTTCGACAAAGGTCACTTCGGCTGAGGCTATTTCGACCACAACTGCCATTTCTACCATCTCAGCCAGCTCGCAGTTGGTTAGCTCTGCCACTTTTTCCACTCTTGTCACTTCATCAAGCACCTCCAGTAGTGTTCCCACCGCTGCAGCCGACATTTCGTCAACGACGGTGGTTGCGACATCTACTGGTTCTCCGAGGTCGGCCTCGATACCGCAGAGCGCTACCACTAGCACTAGCACTGGCATGAGTCGCCATGGGAAAGCATGCCGTGCTAAAAGCCTTCAAGTTTCGGTTTAGAAGTAACTCGAAAGACATAGTGTGGCAATATCTTGAGGCTGGTCACTCAATGTACATAAACACATTGCTCTTCTATTCATGGTGCTTGTCCCATATGCATACAACTGCATTCGTGTTTGATTTCATACGCGACAGAGTTCGACTTGACCACAATGTGAAATGACGCAATCTAATGGGATAGTTCATTTGACGAGAATATTGCTACGCAGAGTTGACCGTGGTGAATTTAGGGAATAGATTCTGGTAATTAAAGATTACATTGCAATAGACGTGAAATTTTCTATACTTCTTCTTTGATAATCTTGACCTGCGGTCCCTCAATTTTCTTGACCTTTCGGCCCTCCCACCAAGACATCAAACCCGCGAACATTCCAACGCCGCAACCAATGCCAATGAATGTCCCGGTAGCCCAAGTCTAGTCGATAGGTTAGGAGTGCTCACAAACCAAGCAAGGCTAATTAGTCGAGTGGTACTTACTGGTCTGTCGATTCGGTTGTAAGCCCACATGTAGTAGCACAAAACGACCTGCACCAAAGTATTCAAAACCATCATCCAGATGGTAAACCCCAGTTTCCAAGGCGCGGTCGGAGGGGCACGGTTTCCGGTAAAGGTTGAGGATCGAGCGATAGACGGCCTTGCTATTTCCGTCCCCTCGGTGGCTCCCTCCTGCGCCCAGGCCGGCGGTCGGAACCAGGACTGGTTTTGGCTGGAGAGCTTCTGCATGGCTGCACGATCCTTGAAGTTGACAGCGCGCACGAACAAGTATAGATCGCGGAACCGCCAGGGTGCCAGACCAAAAGCGGTGACGCAAAAGAGAGCGTTGAGGATCTGGCTGTCGATTTCGAGCCATATTTTGCGCGCGGAGCTGTTGTCGTTGGCGCTGGGGTGGTTCATGGCGGGGGCGGCCTTGAGCAGCAGAAAGAAGAGCATTGCCTGAAGGGTGCGGTTAGAGAATGATTAGATTGAGGCTGTGCTCGTGGTGCTGGGGTATTGACTTACACCCCATGCCTGTAGTTGGTTAGCAACTCATCATTCATAATGTCATAGAATCATTCTGAGAGACCACTCACTACAATGTTGAGGAAATAAATGGTTATGAGAAAACCAGACAGGGTCTTGAAAAACTTCCAGAAAGCCTTGAGTCCGTTGAGGATAGTGGGTCCCCATTTCTCCTTGACGTGGCCCTTGTGCTTCTCATGCAGACTATGGCGGCGCTGGTGAAGCCGATGGCGATGATGCTGGTGCTGGCTCTCCGTGGACGACGCAATCTCGTTGTCCTGGGCAGCATCGTCGACCTTCCGCACAACGACAGCCTCCTCAGCGGGCTCCTTACCGAAATTCGGCGTGGTAAAGGTCGGCTTCCTGGTATTCGAGCGGACCAGGGTCAGTTCTCCAGCCTCGTCGTGCACGGCGATGCGCGCGGAGTGGCCCTGGGCGGTAAAGGCGATGTTGTCGCCGCCGGACGCGGCATCGCGCAGCTCGGTGAGGTTGGGCGCCTGGGCGATGGCGGTTCCGGCAGCCTGCCACATGCCCAGCTGCGGATTCGCGTTGATGATGGACACGGAGGCGCCTCGGACGCGGCCGACGATGCCATTGTTGGCGGCGGAGGAGTCGGCCATGGCGATGATGAATGTATTCGGAGGCTATGCGATGAGCTGGGCAGCCTTCGGTCCTGTGCGTCCGTGGTCGTGGTGATGGGACGAAAAGCACTACTAGTACTGGCAGCGGACTGGAATGAAGACGAGGATAATTAGATGCCGGACACGGCGGTTCGGGGGCTGCAAAAGTCCGGGGCCGCAAAAAGTCCGGGGCTAACGGCCGGATGCGTCGCGACAACCGACAAGATGCCGTCATTAAACTCAAAAATCGGGGGAGACGAGTTTTCCGACTATCCGATCGACACTGACGAAAGATGAGCGGCATTTCAGGACTTGAAAAGGCACGCGCGAAGACGGCCCCGACAGATACCAGCAAACGACCAGCGCAGCAAGCTCGGCGAACCCGGCGAGACACACGCATCAAGTTAGAGCCAAGATATCACTTCTTAGCCGGGCTGACTCGTCGCAGCCCAAGCCCGGTACAGTAGCATCCTCTGTGATGCTTCGCCTCCGCGTTGGGTTCTCACCTACAGCTGCAGGCTGCGCTTATCTTCGGGTCTAGACCTTTTTTCCTCTTTCATCAACATTAACATCAGCATCAACACCAGAACCAGCATCATCAGGTCGGCGATTCCCAGGCGTTGACCGTCCCCCTCGTTTCCTGCCTGGCACTCACCCCTCGGCCCTTTCTGCGACCTAATCTTATATGTCAAACTAAGTACACCATCATGGCTCTCAACCTCAACCGCACCAAGTCCAACGGCCTGGGCAACCTCACGCTGGGCGATGCCGGCACCAAGAACGTCACGTCCGGCGATGTCGGCACCGACGGCCGTGTCCAGGTCCAGTTCCACAAGAGCCCGCAGTCGCTGGCCGCGTGGTGTCGACGCGCCGAGGGCTCGCTGGTGTCGACGGATTGTCCCACGAAGCCGCGGCGGTTCAGTGTCGCCGAGATCCCCACGACGCCGAAGCCGATAGACAGTCCGCGCCTGAACATCGCCATCCATATCGTCGGGTCACGCGGCGATGTGCAACCCTTCATCCCCATCGCGCAACTCCTCTCCAGTGCGCCATACAGCCACCGCGTGCGCATCTGCACGCACCCCGTCTTCAAGGACTTTGTCGAGGCCCAGGGCGTCGAGTTCTTCAGCATCGGCGGCGATCCCGAGGCCCTGATGGCGTACATGGTCAGGAACCCCGGCTTGTTGCCCAACCGCGAGAGCGTCAAGGCTGGCGATATTGGCAAGCGGCGCAAGGAGATGTGGGACATCATCCACGGCGCGTGGCGGAGCTGCATCGAGGCTGGCAACGGCATGGGAGAGCGTCGAACAGCTGCGTATGTCCAGGACCCCGAGGATCTCTTCCTCGCGGATGCCATCATCGCCAACCCTCCGTCCATGGCACATATCCACTGCGCCGAGAAGCTGGGCATTCCGCTGCACATGGTCTTTACCATGCCGTGGTCGCCCACCGAGACCTTTTCTCATCCGTTGGCCTCTATGAACTACGACAATGCAGACGCCGCCGTTGCCAATTACTTGTCTTTCATGGTCATGGAGCTATTGACATGGCAAGGGTAAGTTTCCCCCTCTCATGGATCTATCTGTAAACAATTCTAAACTAACATCTGCAGACTCGGTGATCTGATCAACAAGTTCCGCACCCAGATCCTCCATCTCGACTACATCAGCCCCATGTGGGGATATCAGCTTCTCCCCAGACTCCGCGTCCCCTACAGTTATCTCTGGTCCGAGTCACTAATACCGAAGCCGGCTGACTGGGGCGACCACATCAACGTTACCGGTTTTTCCTTTCTGCCTCTGGCGAGCTCTTACACACCTCCTCCAGACCTGGTCGAGTTCCTGGAGAGTGGTCCTCCGCCCATCTACATAGGCTTCGGATCCATCGTTGTCGACGACCCGCGCGCCCTCACCCGACTCATCCTCGACGCCGTCAGGATCTCTGGTGTACGCGCCATCATCTCCAAGGGCTGGGGCAGCGTTGGTGGCGATGATGAAGTCTCCAAAGATGTCTATCTAATCGGCAACTGTCCGCACGACTGGCTCTTCCGACATGTCGCTGCCGTTGTCCACCATGGCGGCGCTGGCACAACAGCCGCAGGCATCACAGCTGGTCGGCCAACGGTAGTCGTTCCCTTCTTCGGCGACCAGCCCTTCTGGGGCCAGATGATTGCGCGCGCCGGTGCTGGTCCGTTGCCGGTGGCCTACAAGGACATGACGGCCGAGACTTTGGCTGCCAGTATCGAGTTCGCTCTCAGGCCCGAGGTCCAAGACGCAGTGGAGGACATGGCCGAGGGCATCGCCACTGAAGATGGTGCCACTGAAACGGCCGAGGATTTCCAGCAGCGTCTCGGCTTAGATGTGCTCCGTTGCGATTTATGCCCGGAACGACTTGCCATATGGCGCCACCGACCAACAGGTGTCCACCTCAGTGGGTTTGCGCTGGGGTGTCTGGTCGACAAGGGCCTTGTCGAGCCGAAGGACGTCAAGCATCTACGGCACAAGCGATGGTACGTAGACGAAGGAGCCGAGCATCCCATCATCGGCGTCGTGGCCGCAGCGTCGGGCTTCGTCACCACTCTAGGAACAGCCGCGAGCAGTTACTCTTCCCGCTTGAAGAACCGGCCCCGAAAACAAGCGCGTTCGAATGAGCCGTCAGCCCCGCGGCTTTCTTCCTCGGAGACGGCCCGGGATGTAGACCAGTCGACCATAACTGCAAACACAGACGTCGACCAGGACACCATCACCGAGTCAACGAAGCAGAACCAAGCCACTGACGGTGTCCCCAAAAATAACGAGGGTTCCATCCCAGGAACCGTCCGCTACGAACCCCTCACACCCACCGAAATGGAAACCATCGCACTGAAACTGGCCACCAAGTCGCTGCGTGCCGGCCAGACACACGCCGAGAGGCTGAAGCGAGCACCAACGCTCCGCGACAAGAGGAAAGCGTCGTGGAAAGCCCAAGAACAGGGCCGTCACGGCCAAGCCTTCTACATCACGCGAGCCACCGGACGATTCGTGGCCGACGTCACCAAGGCCGGCCTCAAAGCCCCCATTGCGCTCTTCTACAACGTCGCCAACGGCTTCCACAACTACCCCTCCTACACCCTCAACGCTACCGAGGTGCGGCGGCGCGATGAGATCACGGGGCTGGGGACTGGGGTGCAGGCCGCTGGGAAGGAGTTTGTCTTTGGCGTCTGGGATGCCTTCAGCGGTGTTGTGGTCAAGCCTTACAAAGGTGCCAAAGCTGAGGGTGTGAAGGGTCTTGGTAAGGGCGTGTGGAATGGCGGGCTGGGATTTGTGCACAACTTGGGAGCCTGTAAGTTCCTTTCCCTTTTCCTCGCTTGCTGCGTGATGCGGTTCTGGTATGCAAAAGACGATGTGAGACGATACTAACGTGACCACAGCAATATTCGGCATCCCAGGCTACACCCTCAAAGGCGTCGAAAAGGAGTTTCACAAGCATCATCTCACTAAGCTCAAGGCTGAAATTCTGTTGATCCGATTAAGGCAAGGGATTCGGGACTTCCGGCTCGCGACTCCGGAGCAGAGACAGGAGGTGGTTGAGGCGTGGACGTCGTTGAAACCTGTATGAGAGCTGACACTAATTAATTAATGCAACGCGGGGGATGGAGTAGGATTGATTTGTGTTTGAGCAATCTACAAGGTACCAAGTTCTTTTCCTATCCAAATTTAATACATCTTTCAACTTACCCAATACCATGGAGGAGACTCACGCAGACGACAATGATGCACGATCAGATGACAACATCGTCAAGGACGTGAATGGGCATGATGATGTGACGTCGAACTTGACCGCGCGCTTGGATATGGAATGTTATCAGATGCGCCGTAACCGCCGAGGATGAAAAAAACACACTGATCGTACTTCAATGCAGCCCTACCAGCCTTACAGTTGAGCAAAGCGGACGGTAATACCACCAGCTGAACAAACCCCAATGGCTGTCATGATGGCATCTACTCGTGGTCTACCCCACCACTTCTCCCCTTGGCCAATCTCATCGGTTGACGCTCGCGACTAGCAATGGGCTGGCAGATTTATAATCAGCTTGGCGGTAACTCCCTATGAGGAGACGATGATTCCAAACTTTAGGTCCTTTGCGTCACTTGCGACGATGACAAATGCGTGTCGCGCGCGGGTGATTTCTACTTGACGAAGACGAGACATTGTTAATTGCTTCCGAAGTTGCTTCCGAAACGGCTTCACCGTGATATAAATGGAAGATTGTCTCGGCAGTGTGGTATCTCCCGATTCCATCAACACTGCACCCTTAACCCAACCAACTAAGACTTAAATCCAACATCCAACATAAACCATGTCCTCTGCCGCACCCATCGTCCTCATCCTCGGCGCCGGCTCCAACATCGGCCAGAGCGTAGCCCGAGCCTTCGCCGCCAAGGGCTACAAGACCGCTCTCGTCGCGCGACGGCTGAAGGAGGCGGACAGCACGGCCGACCAGCTCAACATCCCCGCCGACTTGTCGGATCCAGACGCCGTCATCGGTGTCTTTTCCAAGGTCAAGACGGTTCTGGGCGATCACCCCAGCGTTGTCGTCCACAACGGTAAGATCCACGTTGCACTTGAACGAAATTCTTGCTGAAGGCGTGCACACAGCCTCTGCTGGCGCGCCCAACTCCCCCAATGACCCTCTATCCATTCCTGTGGCCGACTTCGCCAAAGACCTGTCCGTCAACATTACCAGCACCTTCGTCGCCGCCCAGCAAGCCGTCCTGGGCTTCGCGAAGCTGCCCAGCTCGGCGTCCCGGACCTTCATCTACACGGGCAACATCCTGAACACGGACGTCATCATCCCGGCGCTGCTGGCCGGGGGCGTTGGCAAGTCGGCCAGCGCGCACCTCATCCACTCTGCGGCTGCGGCTTACAAGGACCGCGGATACAAGTATGTGGTGGTTCTCTGACCGGGTTTGAGCGGAGATGGCTGAAACTGACTTTGCTCTAGGTTCTACTACGCCGACGAGCGCAAGGATGATGGGGCGCCGGCGTATTCTGCGATTAGTGGAGAGGCGGCTGCGCAGATGTATGTTAGTCTTGCTGAGGGCGAGTCGCAGGGGCCGTGGCAGCAGACGTTTGTCAAGGGTGAGGGCTACAAGAAGTTTTGAAATGGTTGGTCTTGGCTTTGGATTTAGGAGGTTGAGCTACTTGTGAGCTGACCAACTTAGAAAAAAGGAAGGTATTTGAGAATGGATGCAGTACTAAGACGCTGGTTTCACTCTTCTGGCAGAAACAGCAAACAGGGTGCAAAATGCGAATACACCTACCTACCAATGTATGTACTTGATTGCCATGCAACACGAGAGCCGTGTTATGTGATCCTACGACGAACCTAGAAGCCTCAAAATAGGCGAAAGGGCGTGTTGCCATGCAAATACTTTTATGCAGGAACTGGATGGATTTGTCCTGCAACATTCCTTTGTCGAGATCTAATTAATCGTTGCTGTCTGAAGCCGATGTTGGGGTCCATCTTGTCCCTGTGCTATCTTTGAGAGTTGACATATGCCGTTGCATCCTGAAACCATCTTTACCCTGTACAACGTCGTTTTATCCCGGCCTGCCATTCTTGTAAAAATAATGGAACAGTCGTATCCTATTTCTCACGTCGAGAACAGCGCCTTTATCTAACATTCGATGAGCTAGGTATGATTGGTGGCACGTGACATATCTGTCATATCGCCCGGCCAACAGAAAAGTGGACACGACCCTCAACACCACGATACGTCATCGTTTGCATCCTCAGAATCACCACGTAAATCGGCATCGCAACATGCTGGCGAGTCGCAACATGTCTGACGCTCTTGTTTTGGACTGGCTGAACGACATTCCCCCATCGGCTGCCATCGCACCTCCAGTCCCGCCCACGCGCAAGCGAAGCCGTCATCCTCTGCCACCAACGCCCACGCGATCCGACAGCATGCCAAACCTCGACGAAGGCCCGAGCAAGCGCCAACACATGGACGAAACGACGCCGCGGCCAAACCGAAAGCGCATACAAATGTCGGACTCGGGGTCTAGCCACTCGTTTGCGTCACGGTCAGAGCGCTCGGGTCGTTCGTCGCCGCGGAAGCACCTGAATGCGCTGGAGTGCAGCGATGAAGGCGTCGTGGTGCGAGGACTGGCCAGTCTTGTCGATCCGCCGCCGAGACTTGCGGGCTTGCTCAAGGATATGCGCAGCATCTCGCGAGGCCGGGGGATTCTCTGCTCGAGTGCGCGATCCGACTTTACGACACATCCCGATTCCGCGCTGTCCGAGATGGGCGACGACGAAGCTTGCTTCTCGGCGACTCGCAGTGCGCTTGGCCATGTTCCTGATCCAGCGTCAATTATCGCCGTCTTGAATTCTGCTGTCGAATGCGAGGAGAACCTGCATGCCGAGTCGACTTGGAACATGCTGGTTCATTCCGAGGTGCTGCGATTGGCCTTGCAGCCCCCGGATTCGGCCCCTTTTTCTAACCTGATCAACTATATGCCTTGGTACGTCGCCCAGGACGCTCTTATTCCTCCCTGCCAGACTAGGGCCTGATTTCTCATTCTCATCTAGTTCAACCGCCGCCATCATCCCTCGATACCTACCAGCCTCATCGCCCTCCAAGAAGATCGACTTTTGCGTCTACATTGACCCAAGACTCGACCCGTCACCAACAGCCCAGTCTGGCATCCACACCACTCGCATTCGTCTCCCTGAGCAGGTCTTCAACCACACAGACTACTATCCATTGCGACAGCGACCCATCGCCCTGCCTATCGAGACTAAGAAGACCGGCGAGGGTTGGGATGGCGCTACGTTACAACTCGGCGTCTGGCAAGCTGCGCATTGGAACTTTCTTCGACTCCTCCTCTGGGACGACGATTCCCTCAGCAGACGCGCTACCCCATATTGGGTCATCTGACTTGACGCTCGGCTTTCTACCTCAATTCCTCCCCGGCCTCATCATCCAAGGCCATGACTGGCATTTGGTTGTTTCTACGCAGGAGGCGTCACGAACCATACTGTGGACAAAACTGACCATTGGATCAACGAGTAGTGCCATGGGAATCTACCAGATTATCCTTGCCTTGCAGCGTCTTCGACAATCGGCCCGAGAAGACTACTGGGCGCTTATCCGTGACATGTACCTTCCCGGCTGATGCTGAGCACGAAGAACGCAATAACAACGATCTAGACCTATGAGAAGGGAATACCTGCACCTCTCAAGTGGAAACATGGACATCCGTGCAAACGAGCATGGCTGACGTGCCTGCACTGAGTCAAGTTGTGGCTGCCTGGTACGTAGTGATGGCTCTGTACCTACCTGCTAAGGGATGCCAACTCTGTATTGGGTATGCTGAGCACAAAGCACGACAGTACGAGTACGAACAGTATGTTCACTCAACGAGTAAGTGTGACAAGGGCGAGTTGCGGAGAACAGGCCTCGGAGTACCCTCCAACCTGGATAGCCCTGTTTGTCAAGCCGTTATACTATTGTATAATGAGAGCAACTCCAGCCAGAGCACGTCATATAAGGCCCGAAGGCGAGTGGCTCGATAGTCCTCGTATTGAGACTCTCCGAACAGGTGGATCAGGTGGCCAAATGGATAAATCCAGACCTTCTGACTGCTTAGTTCCGCTTTCCGCGTTGGCGTCATGTGAGGAAATTCGCCATCCAGCTCTCGCCATCTCGGCACAGCACAGCACGAGCACTACCGGCAAACCATCGAACACGCGTTTCGAACGATTCTATGACCCGTTGCAAAACCACGGACCGAGTCTGCCGAGGGATGTCATCAGGGAATTCCCGAATCGAGAGACGATCGCTTCCCCGCACTTTGGCCCCGTGGGGTGATCATCCCTACTGGATCAGGATATACCGCGGTGACGGGCCGAATACTCGTCAGTCACTCCAGCGAAGTGACGTCTCCGGGTTAATGTTGAGCGAGGTGGCTGTACGGTTCTGCGCTGGCTTCGTGGTATAAAACGGTTATCGGTTGCGCCAAAGCATAGACACTTAGATAGTCATCTAAGCGATCTCACTCCGACCATCATGGCCATCTCAATATCCCAGGTCTCTTTTGAGCACCACCGCTCAGCTCTTGGAATCTCCGAAGCAGAGCCTCGCATTTCTTGGCGCTTTGATGGCACCGTCTCCAACTGGGAGCAGAGTGCCTACAACCTCGAGATCACTCGAGGCTCAGGCGGAAAGCCCAGCATCCACACATTCAACTCGTCCGACTCACTCTTCGTCGCATGGCCTGAAGAGCCCTTGGCAACGGCTGAGCAAGCTTCAGTTCGCGTGCGTGCTCATGGCAACTTTGGTCAATCTTCAACGCCTTGGTCGGATTGGGTGACCGTCGAAACTGGTCTCCTGTCCTCGGACGACTGGGCCGGGGCTGTCCCCATTGCAGCGAAACGGAAGACGGAGAAGGGAAAAGGAAAGCGGCCTATCTACTTCCGGAAAGAGTTTCCTATCGATGAATCCATACAGTCGGCTAGGCTTTACATCACGTCTCTGGGGTTATACGAAGCTGAGATCAACGGGCGGCGAGTCGGTGATGCTGTGTTGACGCCGGGCTGGCAATCGTACAACCATCGTCATGCTTACGACACGTATGACGTGACGGAGCTAGTAAAGAAGGGAGGCAATGCTATTGGCGTTGTGGTTGGCGAAGGATGGTTCCTGGGCAGGTTGGCCTGGGAGAGAAAACGAGAGTTCTGGGGAGACACCATCGGGCTTCTGTCTCTCCTGACTGTGACCCTTGAGAATGGGACGACGGTTGCGATACCTACAGATACCTCATGGACTGCCAATTTGGGGCCAATCGTTTCATCCGAGATATATGACGGCGAGACGTACGATTCCAGGTTGGAGGCGGATATTGAAGGCTGGTCGTCCTCCAGCTTCGGTGACGATGACTGGCTTGCCACCAAGGAGCTAGCAGCTCTCAAGGGCTCCCTCGCGCCGCCTGACGGCCCCCCTGTTCGGAAATTGGAAGAGAGACAACCAGATACCATCTTTAAATCACCATCCGGAAAGAAAATCATCGACTTTGGTCAGAACCTCGTCGGTTGGATCAGGCTCACGGTCGAAGGACCAAGAGGAACTAACATCACTCTGCGCCACGCCGAAGTGTTGCAAGATGGAGAGTTAGCCGTGCGCCCTTTGCGAAGTGCTGGGGCAACTGACACTCTAATCCTTCATGGCAACGGTACTCAGACGTGGGAGCCGCATTTCACCTTCCACGGATTTCGTTTTCTTGAAGTTGACGGATGGCCTGACGATACTCCTTTGACTGGAGACGCGATAACAGCAGTTGTGGTTCACAGTGATCTAGAACAAACCGGCTGGTTTGAGTGCTCCAACCACCTCCTCAACAAGTTTCACTCCAACGTCCGGTGGTCGATGAAGGGCAACTTCCTCTCCATCCCTACAGACTGCCCGCAACGCGACGAACGTCTGGGCTGGACTGGTGATGCCCACGCATTCGGCCCTACTGCAAACTTCCTTTACAACACAGCAGGATTTTGGAGAGGCTGGCACAAAGACGTTTGGTCTGAGATGCAGCGGAACAAGTCCATGGTTGTTCCTCATTGGGTGCCAACTTTACCAACTAACGGCGAGAGCGCGCCTGCAGCTGTGTGGGGTGATGTCGCCGTGGGGAACCCGTGGAATCTCTATCGCTTTTCCGGAGACGTGGATGTGCTCAAGGAACAGTCCTACCAAGCCAGCGGCTGGATCGATGTCGGCATCCCAAGAAATGAAGACGGGCTCTGGAACAGAAGCAGCTTTCAGTTTGGAGACTGGCTGGATCCTAAGGCGCCGCCTGCTGGTCCTGGAGAAGCCACGACCGCACGGCACCTGGTCGCTGACGCCTATCTTGTGCGCATGACGGAGGTTCTGGCCAACATCTCAAGCGCCATTGGGGAAAAGGCCAAGGCAGAGGAGTATCGACGACGGCACAGCAAACTTCGGACCGAGTTCCAGAAGGCGTGGATAGAAGATGGCGAGCTGGCAAACCGCACTCAGACGGCGTATGCCCTTGCTATCGACTTTGGACTCTACACCGATGATACCGAACGGGAAGAAGCCGCAAAGACGCTCCGTAGCCTGGTTGCGACGAACGATTACCTCGTCGGCACGGGCTTCGCAGGCACACCGGCGCTGGGGCCAGCACTTCGAAGCATCGGCGCTACTGATGACTTTTACAAGATGCTCCTCCAGACCGAAGTCCCATCTTGGCTATATCAAGTCGTACAGAACGGCACCACGACCTGGGAACGCTGGGACAGCCTCCTCGCCAACGGCACCCTCAACCCCGGAGAAATGACGAGTTTCAACCATTACGCCTTTGGGTCTGTTGCCGACTGGATTCATCAGAGCATCGGTGGGCTGGCCCCCGCAGAGCCGGGATGGAAGGTCACCGAGGTTGCGCCCATACCGGGTGGGAACATCACCAGTGCTGATACGCGGTTTGTGAGCGGGTACGGCGAGGTGAGGGTGCAATGGTGGATTGATGAGGATGAGTTTCGATTGAACTTGTGGGTGCCTCCGAATTCAAAGGCGAGGGTGTCGTTGCCTAAGGGGGGAGAGGCTGAGGAGGTGGGATCTGGGTACTACGAGTATCGACAGTCTGGCTATGGTGACTATGCGACTGAGCTGTAGGTGGCAGTCTACCGACCAGAAGGTCGGGAAGTCTTCTTATAGGTGTTCATCTTCCAAACATTATCTCCAGTCGAGTCTTCAGAGTAGAGGGAATCAGTCATTACTGGCTATGTGCTAAAGCTTTACTCCCTCAACTCCATCTTGTCTATCAACACCACCGACAAAACCTCTAGTAACCCCGCACTGGAAACGGACTGGCGCTCGCCATGGGGACAGAGCATTTATCCGCCAATGCCGCCTTCGCCTCGTCGCTTTCCGAGTGCACACAGTCCACACCGACATCAGAAACACCATCACAGATAATAACAGCCTTGCCGCAGGGACTCTCCACGTTGAAGTCCTCAAGCTTGATATTCTCGCAGACGGCATTGGGGTTGGTGCTGCAGGTCAACTTGGCCACGGCGCGTCCGTACTTGCCGGACGTGTACCCGGTGAAGTTCTGGAACAGGATGTTGGTGATGTTCATCTGCGAGGGGTACTCGGCGCAGGTCTGCGAGTCGATGTTGAAGTAGCACGAGTCGATGAAGGCCGAGTACTCGTTGTTGGCGCTCCAGAAGTTGCGGAACGTGACGTTGTCGATGAAGCCGTAGCCGACGTCGGGGCCGGCCCACGTCTTGAGGCGGGCGCCGTGCTGGCCGTTGAGGAGCCAGACGTTCTCGATGACGACGTCCTGGACGAATGACTTTTCACCTTTGTACTGGCCAAGAGAGCCCATGGACTGACCGTGTGTGCCTGAAATAATGGCGTGCTTGCCTACCGTTGCAGTACATGGTGTCGACGTGAATGTCTGTGGCATTGCTCTTGGGTGAGAAGCAATCATCGCCAATGTTGACCCAGGCGCGTTCCACGGTGAGGTGCTCGATGTTGAGGGAATCAAAGAAGTCTGTGTTCTTAGGGAGAACCGTAGCGTTGTTTGACTCGGCGGTGCAGATGACATCACGAAAAGCAATATCCTCAGCTAGGTTATGTTAGCAGAGTGAATGGGCTAGGGAGCCAGTCGGAAACTTACAGGTAACCACGAAAGTAGTCCAGCAGGGCGAGTCCTTGAAATGAATACCCTCGATCTCTAGGCCAGAGGCATTCTGAGCATAGAAGAGAATCGGGCGTAGGTACTCATTGTCAGGGTCGAGGATCTCGAGTCCTGAGAACTCGTTCCACCATCGCTGGCCGTTTCCGTTCAAAACACCCTCGCCATAAATCTTGATGTCTTTGCCTCCCCACTTCCAGAACATGAGAGAGTTCTGCAGTCATTAGAAACGAAGAATCACAGTGGCAGAAGCTGTCGCTCTCACCTGGAACGGATGGGCAAAGGCGTGCTCTTGCCAGTACTCAGTGTCGTTGGTAAACTTGATTTCTCCCTCGAGATGGATATGAACGTCGTTGAGCCACGTAAGGTCCAAGGGCTTTGCAATCATGTAAGTGTGACCTTCGGGAAGATACAGAGTACCGCCGTGGTTAGCCTTGTTCAGACCCCTCAGGAACGCATCCGAGACATCATCCTCATCCTCCTTGGAAGAGCGGATGGTGACCTTCCTGCGGTGATGCTGAGTAGGCGCCATGTAGGGGTGCTTGCTGCGGAACCCGAGAACATCCCTCGGTACACTGGCAGGAAGCTCAAGAGCGCCCACGAGAGCCCCGGCAAGAAGCGAGAAGAGGGGGAGGATGGATGAGGCTTTCATGTTGAGACTGCTTGATGAGGGAGCTCTGACAAGGCTGGAGTAACCGGACCATCGCCACGGACTCGGGCTGTCTTTATATAATTTCTTCACACCTGCGTGATGATGCCCCCTGGTGGTCCATTGGTACCTTGCAGGGTTCGTCACGAGTAATCAACATCATGTAGAGCGGTGTCCAGGACATGGGACATGCCCCAACGCCTCGATCATGTCTGGGACGCTTTGTTAGCAACTGCACGTCCAACAAGGTAACGAACAAGTGTGGCTGGAGTATGACGAGGAAATTGCCAGGACTAGCACCGACATCAAACTTGGGCACCGTCAACGGTTATTTCCGTAGGCCGCTCATTTCGCGTCTCGACAATCCACCTATCGGTGGTCAGTTTGTGCATCGAAGGTACGAGTTACTGAGGGGTCCGGGCATTTCGAGTCGTTTTGGCAGCGTGAACACTCGCGATGTGACGCCGGAGAAGGTGATCCGCGCCGGGTTACAGGAGGGAGAAAACAGTAGCTCACGCATCTTCGGACGGCGATTGATGGATTGAGAAACGCCGTCTCGAGGAATATCTTCCCCACAGAGAAAACGACCTCCCCGCATTTGGAGGTCCCCCGCATCAGCATCATCGGGTTGGGATTGCATTTGTTGTGAGAAAGCTGGCCGAATGGGCGTGGCTTTTGCTTGTTTATGAGGGATCCAAGATGCCGGATATCCGTCGTGGTGCAGACTATCCTGTTCTTCATGCAAATGTCTAAGTGGAGGCATATCTTTGTTGCAACGCTCATTGTCTAGCACGCATGATTCTGTCAGGGACACAAAGCTAGAAAGCCATACATGCTATCATTCATCTACAGGCTCGTCTAATATTTTACCGGAATTTTACACAAGACCGGTTGTCCTTTTCCCACGTCATGAGCACACCCAACTAGCGAGATGCCAAAGCAGCCCTTGTTCTGATGCACCGGGCTTGGCAATCCCTGTCTATCAATCTAGCTACACCCATGTCCATCCCCTACTGCGTGGCAATAAGGCTAATTAAGTGACAGACGCGTAAACACACATCATCTACTACAGCACAAGAGCAAGAAACCATCATGCCCTTTCGCCCCTACGAACTGCATGACTGTTGAATCAACACCAATATCTCTTTCAACTATCCCAATCACAAACTTCCCCAATCTCCCCTTCAACAGCGTCTTCCTCTTGTGGGTGTTCCTTCGCCACGCTAATCCCAAACCGCCCATGAGATTTCCGCCCAGCATACTAAACCAAGATCAAGTCGACCTCCTCCGCCTTCCAGCCTTTGGACAATGCCCACTACCGTGGCACTTTCCTCGATGGCTCTTTCTGATACTCTACCAGCTCGGAGTTGTGTTCTCCAGCTATAAACACAAGAAGCCCCAACCTCTTCTATATCTGTCTCTCTTCATCCACGCATACAAGAGCAATGGAGGAGAAATGCTTCCCTGAATGAAGAACTCGCAAAGCATGCCATGGCCTTGTCGGGCTTGAATCTCCTCTTAATACCGCTCTCGAGTGTGTGCCGTGAGCTTGGTGGTCATCAATGCTGGGTCTCCCCAGCAGTGACCGAGCGTCACATACTTCTCCCGGAAGCCATTTGTTTCGAGAACCTTTATCGTATCGCTACCTAATTTGCTTACGTTAAGTACTCTGGTGGGCAGCACAGGTTCATCCGTGACGGTGACACACTCCGATTTAACGGCAGATGCTAGTCTCTTTCTGGACGATTAGCTCAAAAGTTAAGTCTTAGGGTTGATAGGTCTAGGAGTTCGTAGAGGCCAAAGACGATTTCCACCAGAATTCCACATGTCTTCCATCCAATTTCTTTTTTTTGCTGATTTTATCAAGCTTGAGTACATTTGGTGATCAGTAGGATAGTAATCTGACGTAGCGTCTAGAAATTCCTCATTGAAGACGCAACGCCAACGACAAGCAGGTCTGTTCCATTCTGTCCAGTGGGAGATGAGATGCCTTGCTTCTGCAATGGCTGAGCTGAACCGGACAAGAAGAAGCCTCGCCTGCCCTTGTCACTACTGTAGCCTCGCCCAAGGAGACATTTCTGCCTACCCTACACTTCATCTCCAGCCATTCCCTTTTTTTAGACGTCGAACACCTACAAGATTTGAGAGCCCGAGCTACACTTTTCCTTACTAGCTGTCCTTTCCCTTTTGTCACATGAGATTTTGAAGAACCTTGTGCACCTTAGAGATGCAGATAGTTGGCTGGGCGCCCTTTGTCCTCTGAAAGGAACGTACCGGCATAAAACAACACAGCATATCATACCCTCGTGAAGAGCGATAAGTCAGGGTCCTGGCCTTGACTCTTATCAATGAAACTAACTGATGGGAGGTCAATCTCTGGCAAGAGTTGACAACAGCCACCTCGCAACCAGGGCAAGGATCGAGCTGAATGCCAGAGCTTCTATTCTTGGTCCGCTTCTTAGCCCAATATCTTGGCCTTGGGGCTACGCTGAGTGAGCCGTGTTCATCAGTCACAATTACAAAGCCAGACTGCAGTTTCCCTGCCCTTAATTCGCTTGAAAATGCGATTTGCAACGCCACCAATGTTTTCCTGTAGGCGCCTCTCTGTTTTGACAGAAATCTCAGGCCGTCTTACATTCCCTCAGTCAAAGATACTTTCTCCTTAAGTGGAATAGGTGCGTACAGTAGATTATCTGCTCCAGCCTTCTGAACTCGTTGCTCGAATCCCCTGGGGTAGTTACCATCATCCCCAGAATGGTAGAAAAACCGAACCTGCCCGGCAAGCTAAGCTTACTTTAACTAAGCCTAAGCGGCTGATCTCTGGCTCCGGTCCCCATTCAACTTGAAGGGATCACGGTCTTGTATGGCGATTGAAAAAGCGAGGTCGAGTGGGTAATAAGGTACTTTTCCCCACACAACGTTTATTAACCCTGGCCTGGCATTTGGTAATGTGATTCTTCATGGTCTCAACGGACACCAGCAGAGAGCACTTGAACTCATGACACCAACTTTTTCTAGCCTTGGGAGCTTCAAAACTAGATCAAGAACGCCCGTGTCATGCTTTGGATACAACGTCGATGTGAGTTCAGCTTTTGCTGACAACTTTATCCGCGTTAGGGATACCGGCAGAATGTTGCTGGGTGATCTGGTTGTGGAAAAGACAAGAGGGCGAGGTATTTCGACTTTTCTTTTTCACTATATTTTCCCGTTTTCCTTCAAAATAGCAACTGATGGTCAAGGAGGAACGGGAAAGACCAATCACCTTCATGGGCCATAGTTACGGAGGATTGGTTATCAAACAGGTCAGTTCCGCGACAGATTTGAGCATACGCTACAGCATAGGGTGCTTATACCAGTCCCAGTCTATCCTCTTTGCTTCGAAGGAACTCGACAGCGAAGAAAGCGACAAACGCCTCATCTAAACCTCGAGAAGAGGCCTGTTATTCTTCGGAATGAGTAGCATAGTCACTAACTATCTCTTCGAAGGCCAAGTTGAATGCCAAAATGCCTAGCTACCCGGCCTTCTCTATGGAGCGAGCCAGTTAAGACATTTGTTCCGTAAAAGGCTCTTCTCAGCAAAGTTCGGGTGCAGCTCGCCCGTGAGACAGAAAGCAGCTAGGTCGGAGTCCCAAAGGTCGTTATCTGGAGATCGGGGGAACAGGTAAATCACAACTGGCTCGATCCTACTTGCAGGAGTATGGCGACCAGTACGATGTAACTTTCTGGATCCATGCAATCGGCCCTGCGACCCTTGAGTATGGCTTTCAGGACATCTACAATACACTGCTTAACCCTACGTCATTGCCCCTGACTCACCCAATCGTGGAGATGACTGGAGGGCTAATATTGGATGCTGGGGGAAATCCAAGTTACCATTACTGGCCGGGACGCGGCAAGTTGAAGCATGGATGATCCAGGCTGTCATTGCGTAAGCCATCAACCAGGTGCCTGCTCTTCAGCCCTCTGGAGGTCAGCAAGCGGAGTCTTTCTTCGGCGCCTGACCAGTCAAACTCCTACCCAATATTACCCCTGTCGGATGTGACGCACAAACGCGAAGGGATCACCCTTGGAGCGGCACAGTCCTGCTCATGATTGGACCCTGCCTGCTCTCAGCTCAGCCACAATGGGTTCAGCTCACTGCGTGAACATGCACCCGGGATCAAGGAGCATTGGGCATCGGGAGCGGGCCGCTGCAATTACAAAAGGGTGTAGCATGGGTGAGACGAAGCGAGTGTTGGCCCTTTAACCTAGACATCCCCATCTCTAAAGCCTTTTCTGAATTCACTCTTCGCTCCAAAACTGGGGTCTATGTTGAATCTCTGAACCATGTCTTCAGAGACCGGCTCTCCAGCCCCGACTTCTTCAAATGACGGCGATGACAACACCGAGCTCATCGTCGCCCTCGTGGCATTGATCATTTCCATCCTCGCCTTCATCATCGCCATCCTCCAGGCGTTACAGCAGTACTTTGCTTCCGCCACCGGCTTTTCTTCATGCAGCGAGGCCGTGATAGGAAAATGGGCAAATTTCGCCCGACGCCAGATGCTCTGGTCCGAGTTTCGCTTCGAGGTCCAGTTTGAGGTTCCCGTCATCTTTGTCGCACGGCCCGAAAACAGAAAAGGTCCATTGGGTGACGACGACCTCACCGAAGACCAAGACAGAAAGATCATTCGCCTCGACGGCGGTGATGATAACTTCAAGTACACGTCCAAAATGGAGGAGTTTGACAAGCAATTCAAGCAGAGCCAGCAGCAGGTTGTCCACACAGCAGACAACGAAAAGGCCACCTGGTACGCCCTTCTGATGGCCATCTGCCGCATGGAAAAGGAGTCACGAGATTGGCAAAAGTCCAAGCTGGAGGATTCATACAAGACAAATGGCCTCCGGCTTCTCCGCAACAACTCGGCTCCGCCTGACGCCCCAGCTCCGCATCACTCTCTGCTCGTCTGCATGCAGAGGAAGAGACGTACTTGGGATAGCATGCCCAAAGACCTCGCAAAGCCCTATGCCACGACTACCATCTCTCACTTGGTTGAGATTGCCGCTATGCTGGGTATTTACTGGAGACAGTTTGACCTCAATAACGACCAATATCGCGCTCAAGGAAATGGCTTTGTCGTCTATGGCTCATATGTCGACGGTTTAGGAATCACCTTTACCTTTCAGAAGCAAGGGCCGACATGGTTCAAGCAGAACCGCGTTATTCCAAGCTACGACGTCAAGAAGTATTGCTTTGGTATTGCACCGACTATCTTTTTGTCGCCTGATAAAGACAAGGTCTACGCCGATGAGCCCAAGGATGTTGGCAGTTTGCAGTTGGGGAGCCTCTCAGAGATTGCACACACTCTTGAGGTGTTTAGATGCGATATCAACACGGTCAATTACTTCCGCAAGAACCTGGAGAAGGCCCGCCACAGTCACATCTTCCCTGGTAAGACACTGTTGAGATATTCCTTTGTTGGAACGGATTTGAACACGCAGACGGCAAGTACTAACCGCAAAGTAGTTCCATTCGAAATCCTAGGAATGATAGGAAAGACGCTCCATGTCAAGGACACCGTCTTTCGCATGCTTCCCAACCCGACCGTGTTCTACTGGGACCCCGACACCATTTCCATGCCCACACTCATGGCCGAGTTTCTCACTTCCTTGAGAGCTCTTCAGAATGAAAAACTCAAGCACAGCAAGCAGGTCGCTGAAATTCTCACGTGGGCCGATAGCCACGACAGTCACTTCACCAAGCTACGGGCCGCACCGTCGATGCTTGCCAACATCAGTGAAGACATCAGTGGCGTGAACCTCGTCAATGAGCTCAACCATCTACGCACGGGTCTTCAGCTTTGTGATGATTTCTTTCAGCCTCCAACATTCTCCCTCGTTCGCAAGGTTTTGCGCATACATATCCAAGAGGTCCTCAACATCCTGAACGAGAAGGACAAGACCACGGACATCAAGGAAAACACCAAGAAAAACGCTGAGGATGATGGAGAGGGACCTATTACTATAGAAGACATCGATTCCGCATTCGCCAACGAAAAGGAAAACCTCCTCATTCAAATGTACTTTGAGACAGTCCGTCCAATCGTCGCTCGAGTCCTGTCGCAACAGGACACCAAGAGCAAGCAGAGACGGGCCAGACGGGCCAGACGAGGCTCCGTCAACTCAGGGAAAGCAGCAGAGGCCGGAATCAACCCTCCTGAGCCGATATCTGAGCATCAGGTGAACGAGATCTGGTGCACGCTGGTCTTCCGTATGTTGTGCTGGCTGCAGCTGCATGAATTCCACAAGATGGACATCCAGGTTAGCAAGAGCGATGCGTATGCGAGCCGCATCCCGGTCTACATAGTCTGAACACCATGCGGAATTGATGCCTTGAAGTTAAATGACGGGATTGGTAGGCCGCGATACAATGTCCACCGGAGCTGAGTCATCTTTGACAATATTTCCAAGCTCATAGAGGGCAGAGGGGAGAGTGTGATGAAGCTCGGAAGATGTAGCAAGAGCTTTATCCAACTGCCCGTTAGAAACGGAGAGGCCCCACACCAAATGCAAATCGTAAGCTGAGAGGTTTCTTGACGGGATAGGTGTTGATCGAGTCAGGTAGAATGATTTTTTAGGAGATGATTTGACTCATGCCGTAACTCTCTCTTCTGGGTTGGTGAGTTCGTCGCTTGTGCCAAGCCACCACCAACAGGTGAGGTAGTGACTTGAACTACTGCTTGGCAACCTAGAAGGTTCTTCTATGATAACAAGAATGGTTTGGCGGACATGATTTGTCAAATGCTAGAAACATTTGTGACGTCCTTGAGCCGCGACGGCCAGAGATTTGTTTGACAAATCCTCGAGAAATCACGGAAACAACGGGGCAGGCTAGTTTATAGCTGATGTTCTTAGACTATTCCTCAAGCCACTCATCTCCAGAACAGTCTGGAGGAACGAAAAACGGACTTCCTGCCCCTGACTAGCGGCCTAATTCCTAAGCTCATACTAATGCAGCCAAGCGGCTGCACACAAATCTCCGTAGTCCCGATCGCCGCCACCCGAGCTCCCGATGCCGTTCTCGGGATAGCCGTCGACTGACACAGCTGAAAGCGACGGTGGACGAGACGCTAAGAGGCCTGCCTCATTGGAAGCCTAGACGTGTGCTTTTAGTCCAGGGCGGCGCTTGGCTAAACAAGATGCGTGCTAGGTTGTTTGAGGGAAGAGGGCGTCCACTCGATCATGCAGGGAACAGGGGAAACATCCGCGACACGAGATGGCGCCCTTTAAGCGTCAGGCTTCGGCGTGGGCCGAGCTGAAGAAGCGTCACCTGGTCCTGATACCTGCCTCTAAGCCATGTGAACGTGGATATTTACCATGTAGTATGGGGTGCAGAGCCATATGGATCGCTCTGGAAGCTGGTTTTCGCGCCAAGAGCGAGTCCGACCTGAGGCGGGTGGTGATGGTCTCAGATGGTGCAATCTCAACTTGGCAAGGAGAAGCACTGTTAGTGGCCTAGTCTATGGTCTGTGGAACTCGTCCCAGTCTGAAAAGTGTCGGGCTTTTATAGGAACAATTATCCAGTCTGTGGTATCGCCCGTCGGTTTCCCTTGTGCTTACCCTTCCCTCGTTTGAACCGGCCGCTGATTGCCGTGGACTCCATCTGAGTCAATACTTTCTTTTAATTGTTTTGTACTCATTCATTCCTTATCGTCATGCGCGGTCTCGGCTTAGTTGTCGCCGCTCTGAGCGTGCTAAGCCACCTTGGCGACGCGAGAAGAACACACTCGCACAAACATCCCGTCGCCGCCACCAACGAGATTATTTATTCTTTTCTTCTTAATTGATTAAGAATTAAGATAATTCTAGTTTTAGTAAAGGATTACTTACTTATATATAATACGAGCCGGTGAAGGCCGTCTTGATACTGGATTCTCTAAGAGACTGGTCTTCAGTTCCTCTAGCATCAGCATGTGGTTGAACGGATTGTTCACGTCGAAGACCTATACTGTCTCGTTTCGCTACGCCGTGGTTTCTAGCACCAAGGCAAACGCTTGTCAAATCCAGGCATACATGGGTCTCAGTCTTGTTGGAACCACGCCTTTCTTCTCCCATGTGACTGCCGGCGCGGCACCAGCCACCTGGCTCACTTTCTCCAACTCCATCACCGTCTGTGGCACCAGTTCATTCGTAGTGACTATTCTCTATTGTCGTAACGGTGGAACGGCCTGGGCTCAGATTGATAGCATCTCTGTTGTCGATGCGTCGACGATTGCCACGACAAGCTCGATAAGTTCAACTACCACTATGAAATCGACCACTTCAACTACTGTATCAAGCATCTCACCAGAATATCGACGACTTCGCCTGTCCTATCTAGTTCATCGACTAGCATCTCAAGTAGCGCCTCAGCGAGCTCTTCGGCCAGCTCGTTGATCCTTACTTCCACCACGACTTCAACTATCCAGGCCTCCTCTAGCACTAGCAGCTCTATCACATCCAGCAATGATAGAACTGCCAGCAGCTCCACTATCACTAGCAGCGCCTCTTCCGCTACAATCGACAGCACCATCCTCGTCATTGCTTCTGATGATTACCTGGCTTCGTCCGGCAACTTGGGTTTGCTGGCATATGGGATTCCCTATGAAATCTCATTATCCCTCAGGCTGGTAGAGACCTGTCTGTCTTGAACTCTTCTTCCACTCGAGGCCGTTACGGCGGCATTATCGTCATAGACTCTGTTTCGTACAACTATGACAATGCTTGGAGAAGCGCGGTCACTGACGCCCAGTGGGATGCTCTGTACGCTTACCAGACAAACTTTAATGTTCATATGGTTCGTATCAACGAGTTTCCTGGTCCCAAATTTGGTGTTAACTTGCCTTTACAGATTCGAGGATACATGGCTAACTCATAGTATTAGGTGTCGCTGCTGTTAGCGCAGGATACTGTGGCGATGGCGTCGACCAATTCGTCAGCAATTCCGACAACTCGGACTTTCCTACAGCCAACATCAAGACGTGAGTTCAACATGATATACTGCACCCATGGGAGAACCCTTCACTGACAATTTATAGGAACGCTGACCTGTCTACCAAAGGTCTTTACCACGTTCCCGCAACCATCACCGACCCAAGCACAACCCGTCAAGTCGCCAAATTCGGCATCGCCACCGGCTTCACGAGCGAGAGCGTTGCCGCGGTTATCAACAACTTTAACGGCCGCGAGAAATTTGTCTGGTTCATTAGCTGGGCCCCCGACTGGTCCCAGACGTCCAGCTTTCTTCAACACTCGCATATCCGCTGGCTTACCCGTGGTCTCTTCCAGGGCAAGCGCAAGCTCCACCTGTCTTGTCAGATCGACGACGTCCAGCCTAGCACTGGTCTTTATTATCCTGCTGGCAAAGAGTTCAAGCTCCGGACGGCCGATATCGAAGGCCACATTGATTGGCAGAACAACCTCAATGCTCGTCTTCCTGCTGGCTCTGACTTTTGGCTGGAGCTTGCGCACAATGGTAATGGCGACTTCATTGCTGCAACGGCCCTCAAGGGCGCTCTCGGTATCTGCAGCCCTGAGTCTGCTGTCGACTACAACTACCCTCCTGATACGCCGCTGGAGTACGTAAAACCACCAGGCTCTGGCACAAACATCTGGCCTGACAACCTTGCTGAATATTCCTGGTCCAAGACCTGTGCCGCGCTTGATGAGTTCGCTTCTTGGTTTATGAAGCCGGACAACATCAATCACTTTGCCCATACCTTCACCCACCTGGAACTCAAAAACGCTACATATGCCGACACAAGTCGCGAGATTCACTTCAATCAGGACTGGATGGCCCAATTGGGCATCGACAAGGCCGCCCGTTTCTCAGCCCGTGGTTTAATCCCGCCAGCGATCATAGGCCTCCACAACGCCGATGTCATGAAAGCCTGGATGGACAATGATATTTATCACGTTGTGGTGATAACACCCGCCCGGTCTTACGCAATGCGAACAGCAAAGTACTGGCCTTGGGTTAGCACTGTTGCAAGCAACGGGTACGATGGGCTTATCATCATCCCTCGCTTTGCTACGACTATCTACTACAACTGCTACACGGCCGAATGTACCACGAGGGAGTGGATTGCTACATCGGCTGGTTCCGGCGATTATACCAGTCTGCTCAACCAGGCCCGAACGGACAACACGCGGTATCTTCTCTCACTCATGGACGGCCCTTATATGTTCCACCAGGCAAATATGCGTCAGATCAACATGGACCCCATCACCATTGGCTCATAGACGGGCAAGATGTCCCTTGTTATGTCTTGGACTGAAACAATCGTTCAGGAGATGATGCGGCTCACCAACTGGCCGATTCAGTCTCTCAAGCACGATGACTTCACCCAGTACTTTTTGGACCGAAAGGCCCTTGACGACTGCAAGCCGAAGTTGTCATACGCCTTCTCTGACAATGGTCCATCCATCAAGTCCGCAACTGTCGCTGCTACTGGGAACTCATGCAGTGTTCCGATTCCAGTTACGATCCCCTCTGGTTCCGTCACCTCTCAAGGGATCGGTTACAGCGGATCAGGTTGGCACCGAGCCTCCGATCCAGTGGGTTACGCTGAGCGGCTCACCCGTAACGCTTGCGCTTGGCAAGCCCATTGCTTTTTGAGATCCGGAGTCAGTCTATGGCCGCTTTTTAATCTGTTGATAATGTAATAAATAGTAACACTAATACCCATAGAGTACGGAGTATGCTACCTAAAAATGCAACTGTATTGTACCATGACAGGAGTGATCCAGTCCCAAGATGTTCCGTTAATCCGGTTCTGCCAGTGTTGACCGCTCTCTTTGAGTACTGGTGTGAAGTCTAGATGCATCCCACTCGATTAGCTCGGCTTCAATGCCAATTGCCCCTCTAAGATTACGCAAGCAATGCAAAGTATTCGCTAAGCGTACGATTTATGACAAATCAAGGCCATCCAACAAGCCACATGATACATGATGCAGCGTAACCTCCAGCATCATCCCACAACATTTTGTGCTCATTCGTTTCTGCCTCGCTTGGTATAAGTGATCGTCTAGTCTGAAAAGCATTCACAACATCGCACCGAGTTCAGCATGTCGGCCAGTACTTATCCCTCCCCACTCGCTGGGTACGAAAACGCGCCGCCTTTGCCCAACGAGAAGGCTGAGGATGGCAAGAGTTATGTGAACCCACCGGCGGATCAGCTGAGCGAGGCCTACGAGAAGTTCACTCCCCCGCTCGATCGGGGCAGACAGGGTGGTTTGTGAGTTGTTTCGACCGTCACAATATTTAGACATGGGTCTTGACTATTTATCTCCAGCGACGTTCACATCTACTACCTCCAGTCAAACGCAGAGCAGTCAAAGTATGCCTATGAGCTTTGGCAGCGTATTCGGCGAGAATGTACGTTCATACACAGCTTCTTTTGGGCCAAGCTAACTAATCATGGACAGTCCCGGAATTACGGATCTACAACTTCTGGGATCGACCCATTGGACCCCATCCAGTCGCCATGTTCGAAGTCAACCTTTTTACCCCAGCACAGTTCGGCGCTTTCATCTCATGGCTCGCCATCTGGCGTGGACCTCTTTCCGCCCTTGTTCACCCAAACGTCGTTCCCAAAGAAGGCGAGAATCCCTCTGCAGTTGCGAAGAAGGACCATTCGGAGAGAGCAATCTGGATGGGCGAGAGATTCCCGTTGGATTTGAGCCTTTTTGGTCAGCATTGAGTCGAGATTACTATTTACGGCTACTAAGTGATTGGCGGATGCTGGCTTAAAATACGGGGTTTCCTACACCATAGGGCACAATTGATCCAGATAGTATGAGTGGATGTTGATCGTTGATGAATCTGTAAGAGAGATGCGAAAAGGCACTTGGAGAAAAGAAATTGTGCATAATGTCAATGATATGATAGTGACTACCTTGGACTTAGAAGATTGTCTATCAATTAGTTTCCTGACCAATTCGGAAATAGGAGATACTATTTCAACCCGCGCATCAAACTTCTCATCTCGATGCTGGGTGGACGATGGAGCTCACAGAGCGTGTCTCGTCTCATATCTAAATGCACTAAGTCTTCTTCAACCAGTCGCTTGAGGGATTCTCATTTGCGTAACCCTTTGCTACATTGGCACGGGTCGAACGATCGGCGAAACCAATGTACTTCTTGACTTCAGCAGTCGTCATTTCCGGGGGCACATTGTCCAGGGTTTTCAAGGTGCGCTGCAGCCCAATCTTGGCCTTGGCACGAATCGCCTCAAGATCTTGCCCGACCAAGGCGATACTCCGCTTCCTGATATGACCATCCACCATGACAGTATCGACGTCAGCAGGGTATGAGTGCAGCACAGTGGTGGCAAGGGGGAAGGCTGAGAAGCTCAAGGCGCGTTTGGATGAGATAAAGACGACGTCTGCTCGCTTTCCGGGAGTGAGAATGCCGATTTGGTCACCAAGACCAGCTGCTTCCGCGCCGTTCATCACGGGCTGTGTATTCCACTTCCAAAGGCACGCCACCACTCTTCTGAACTACGTCGTAGTCCAAGTTTCGCTGCAATTGCAGAGCCAAACGCATTTGAGATAGAAGATCAGGCGCGACGGCACTATAAGTATCGATGCTAAGAGAGGGCTTCAGGTCGTGCGCGGCGCAGTATCTCAAGAGCGGAAAGCCCATGCGCATTTTGAACGTGTGAGACACGAGCCTGCTAACCAGCCTCTCCACCTGGGTATTCGCCATAGCTGTCCTGGCTGGTGCCGAAGTAGAAAATGGCCCGAATTCCAGAGTCCCTTAGCCCCTGAAGCTCCGCATCTGAGTGAATACCTGAATGGAGGGATTCACAAGAGTCGAAGATTGTCGTGACACCACTGTCAAGGGCTTCAAGAGCGCCCACCAAAGTGGCGGTGTACATGTCCTCAACACTCGTAGCCGGAAGCCACCTCATGTAGGTGTTTGACAAGAAGTGAAACAAAGATTGGTCGGCTCCGAGGCCGCGGGTGAGCGACATGGAAGTGCGTCGATGTATGTCAACTATGCCCGGGGTGACAACCCCATTGGTCGTGTCGATGAGTTCGGCGTCGGTCGTGTTGGCCGAAAAGTCCTCAGCTTTTCCGACAGCTTTGATGATACCGTCCTCGGCTAGGACCGCTCCTTGATAGAAGGCCCCGATGGAATTATCCAAAGTGGCCACGTATCCCACGTAACCTCCGACGAAAAGATATTTTTCAGACATGATGATGGTGCTAAAGAGCTTACAGATGGATATTTAAATGAAGGATGAGGTTAAAGAGGTGCTTGCTTGCAACGACTCTCATCTGCATCGTGTCTCTCTTCTCCCGACATGTTCTCTTTATAGTCCCTATAGATGGGATCACGGCATCTGTATGGTAGGTAGCCCTCCGGATATTTTGGTTTCCGTAAGTACTGAGATGACCGCTTTTCGATAAGTCTTGGACGAACCATTGAATAAACAATCCTGTTTCAGCAAGACGAGAAAACAATCTTCGGTGGGCTTGGAACCCGCTTTCTCCACGGCTAAGCAGGCCGCAGCCAAGACGGCCGTGACTGCAGCTAGGGTGAAGACGACAAATGGTGGTTCATTACACCGATAATCAGTCTAGGAGGCAAGTACAACTATCGATCTTGGGCAAACGTGAGCAAGTGCATGCATTCCACGTCGTCGCCGGATTGCCATGCTAGTTCATCCCGCCGGGAAATGATTGGATCTGGTCCAAGGCAGGCAGGAAGCCGAGCTTGTTATCGTGGAACATCTCCAGACTGGGCTTAAACTTGGACACGAGCAAGCTCACGTCGTCAAGCGAACCTGACTTGATAATGACAATCCCAGGCGCGGCCTCCTAATGTAGAGCGGAGACCCGCAGGTCTCACAGAAGAACGACGACCCATTTTGGCTCGAACCCCCCTTGCTGGTGTAGGACTTTGCCTTGCCTGATGCCTCGCGGAGCACAGCCGTGGGCACAACCAAGTTGGCGCTACAGATCGAGCCGTTGTTTCGTTTGCATCGGTTGCAGTGGCAGAGGGCCTGTTAGTCGATCCATGTAAGCCACAATGGCCAGGGAAGACTAGGAATTCATCGTAGACTTACTGATACAATGGGGTCGCCTGCAACGGCCCACACAACACTTCCGCAAGAAATCCGCCGGTAGTGGTCATGATGTGTTGGCGTTCCTCTAGCACTGTAGATCAGTTAGGAAGATTTGCGCAACTGGGGAGACGGCAAGTTGAAGATGTGCCTTTGCGGTTGACGGCGGGAGAGGGAAAAAAATAAGAAGTGTTATTGTGTGGAGATTTCCCGGGATAACGGAACACACCGTGAAGGGGCTTAACTCACAGGCCAGGCTAGGGGCTACGCGGAACGAACTCTTAGTCCAGTTAAAGCACCAGCATTTCTATCTTTAGTGAGTGGAATCTGGAGTTAGCATAAAGTTCACGGCAAAACAATCCGAGCGCAAGGCAGGGGTAGCCCCTGATCCCTTAACAATGCACTGGGGGTGTGCCGCTTCTCACTGGCCGGACAATAACAACAACAACAACAATAACAATAGCGGAATTACAATGATGGAAGATAGAAACACCCGTCATCAAATTTCGCCGCCTAGATCCTTTGCTTCCTATAGTCGACTAGTGATTGGCAGTAGAATCTATAGACACGACCCATTGCATATGCTTTCATACTTGATGTTCTTTCACAACAACTATCGGCTGGCGCTGAGTAATTACTCTGGGGATATGGGCCTGGGACATTCTCAGTCTGGTCTCAGCTTTAGTTGGCTCTTTTTCTTCTTTGTATTTGGCGCTTTCAGCTAATAAAAACCGACGGTGGTTATTCTATGCCAGTGTTGCATCCACCATGGGAACCAACGTCTGCTTGGTAAAGGCGTTGTTCCTCCAATTTGACCAGTCATGATTCAACATACCCCAAGCTTCGTCAAAGTCTTGAGTCCCCTGCCTCGTGTAGTAACTCCCCACCAACACCCAGATCATCCATCCAGCACTCTCCTTCGGAAGGAAATCAGCCAAGCATGTCGTGTACACGCTCTGCCAGTTGTTATCCTCCATGTTGAAACCCCACTCGGTCATGAGTACGGGGAAGACATTCTTCACGGCTGGGTTGGTGGCGTCCGCAGCTTGGAAGCCCTTCTGGAGCAAGTCCGCCTTCAAGGACGAACAGCTAGACGCAGTGTTTGCGTAGCTGTGCAGCTCGAGGACAAGCTTATCCCGGTGTCCAGGGAAGTCGCCACTGTTGAAGACACCTGTCCCGGGGGTGAGTGCGGTGCCTTGGACGACTGGCGTCAGGGTAGTGTCGTAGTTGAGGCCGGAAAGGAAGATGAGCGAATCCGGGTTGGCGTTGTTGATCACAGCCGTGGCCTGTTTGATGTAGAAATACCAAGTAGCCCAATTGTAGGGCGCAGCCGAACCCGATCCACTGCCAGTTGGTTGACGTAGCTCATTGCGCAGGGACATGGACACGAAGCTTGACCAAGATTTTGCCTAAGCTGATTAGTGACGTTTTTTATCCCATGATAAATTCTTCTTACGTGTTTTGCTATGTACGCGAGGCCCCTGAGCCAGTTGTCGACGTTGTAGTACTTATCGCCAAACCAAGCGTTTCCATCGGCTCCGCCACAGCACCAGACGCCCTGGGAAATGTGGTTGTCGAGATGAACGTAGATTTGTTGCTTAGCGCACTCAGCCGCCACAGCGTCGAAGACCTGATTATGTTAGTGAATTGTGTTAAAAGCTGGGGAAGTCGACTCACCTCAAGTCGCGTAGTAGCAGCCGTGAAGGCTGGATTGTTTTCCAGCACCTGCTTCAACACGGCTGTCCCGTTGGCGTCTCCAAGTCCCGCGGTGAAGGCCGTCTCCAGGGAGATATCCTTGCCGTCGTTTTCGTAGATTTGGTCAATCATTTCGATGGCGTACGTGAGACGAATGACGTTCATGCCGAGGCTCTTGATGTCGGAGACGATCTTGGAGATTGATTGGAACTGAAGACCCTCGGGGACCATCACTTCTCCGTGTCCCGGCCAGTTCGTGCCGGCAAACTTGATGGTGTTGTCCGAGGCATCCACGATGCGATTTCCCTTGCTGAAGAAAGGACCATTCGGCCACTGAACTTGTCTCGCAACGTCGTTGGTTGGCAAGGTGGAGCCAAGCGACGTGTAACAAGCCGCAAGGGCAAGATAGGGGAGAAAGGAGACCATCTCGATGAATGGCAGCTAGGCTGTGGACGTTGAACAAGCTAGAAACCCCGAGAATTTCGCTAAGGCGGATGAATGAGCTTTATAGTTCGATTATGCACTGTCAGCTGCCATATGAAGCCAGGCCAAGCCATTCACTACTGGAGCCGGCTCAACGATCGGTCTCAGTTCACCCGAAGAGAGGGGAAAAGAGGGTCTTTTGTAACCATTGCGAGTTGCGGAGTGATACCTTCCGATCAAGAGAAGCTTCAGCGCAACCGAGGTCGGTGAGTATCTGATATTAACCAGGATCGTTGCGCGGAGGTCATTGGCGCGCATTTCGCTTCACGTCGATCCGTTGCCCAACCCATGTCTCCCCGCAGGCAGAATGGTCAAGTGCTCCGCAAATGCCCAGACAACTTACGACACACGCACACACGGCCTAATTTTTAGTTTAGCCGTTACATTGGGTGTCATCGCCTTCGTAATTAAGGTTCACGAGGGCTATTAATAACAAGTTGGGGATAGACTGGCACTTTACTTTGAAGTATGGGATCGCCGTCTTGGATCAGAAGTGACAAGAGCTTCCGGACGTCTTCGGTGTTTGCTGACGCGTCCCTTTTGCTGTCTGCAAGGTGGTGAATCATGTGCTTCCCGTCATAATCGACGACCCTGAGATCAGCGCCAGCCGCAATAAGACACTCATCCGCGTCCAGACGCCCAGACTGAGCCCCGTAATGAAGTGCCGTTCTCATCTTGTGATCTCTTGCGCTCATGTCTACGTCGGCCTTGGTCAATTGCTGAACCACATCGAGGTGTCCAGCTTTTGCAGCGTGAGTAACGCCGACATTCCCTCAACGTCCTGCTTGTCGACATCCGCGTTGTGGGAAATGAGCAGAGACACCATTTTTGAAGGTATCATCCCCGAGTCAGCGCTTAGTAGTAGAATATATGCCTCAATACTAAAATTTAGTTACCCTAATTTTAGCTTAAGAATTCTTGAATACTGTCAACGGAATTTGTTAATAGAGAGAACAATACTATATAGACACTCTAAAGCCTGAATATAATACATGTAAAGTGGCCAGGTTATGTTTAGGGGTTAAACCTTCGGCTGAAACTTTATTAAAATATAAAAATCGTAAGCTTAGCCCTCAAGCCATAATTAATCTCAAAAAAGGGCTAAAGCAGGGAAAGCCCCTTCATCTCCCTTAAGAATAATCATTTGTTTATTGGCCACTGGCTATAGAACGGTCCTGGCAAATAAAACAATAACAGTATTAAACAATACCACTCTATTTGCAGTGCAGCTAGAGACCTCGATGCTGCCCATAGTGGTTTCATATACTGCTTGTGGGTTGACCTGAAAAGCTGCTGAGTCTGGCCATAGTGATCGCGCGCAACCGTACTTGCACCGTTTTCCAGTAGAAGCTTAGCATAGCGAAGGTCCTTCCTATATGCCGCTGCGTGCAACGCTGAACGATTTGGGTGGGTGTGGTAGGGCAGCCTTGTGCAGTTGTCATCAGCGCCTAGCTCGATTAGAGCACGCGCAGCCATGTACTTGTCGTCTCGTATGGCGCCGTGTAGCAACTTGGTCTTCCAGGAGTCTGAAGGCATTCATTCGTTGTTGGAGAAGGCATAGTCGATGTAGCACTGAACGCCGAGATAGTCCTCTGCTTTGTTCAGCGTCCTCCACACGTTGGAAACGGGAACGTCATAGTAACCCTTGGACCAGATCTATTCAATGTCCAATTCCCCCCCCTTCCTTCGGATTGAGGAGCATGCTGAACATTCCGACGTCGCCATTGTTCGCTGCTACTTCGATTGCAGTGTTAGCTTTGCGATGGTTTGAATCGTTCACAGCCGTGTTATAAGTCAGGCCCTTTATCATTGGCTCAGGTTTGTTTCTCAACTTGGATAGATGTGCCTCGTGATGTTTCATGAGAATCTGGACGGCATTCTTCCTACGAGCCGAAACAGCTCAAGTAAGGGCAGTCCAACCGTGGATGTCACAAACAAGGTGATTTACGCCTTTCAAAAGCATCATCTACCAATTTTTTTTCGTTGTTTTTCACAGCAAACCAGAACAACTCAGCCCCAGCCTCGATGAGATGGCCTACAGAAGCGAGGCTTCCCCTGGATCAAGCCCAATGAAGGGAAGTCTATTACTGGGACTCCCTCGCAGAGATACTGTGACCATGCCGTAAAAGTTGCTGCGTGATAACGGCCAAGTCTCAAAATGCCGCAAGATGAAGAGCCTCCTGGTCTATCGGGATTGTTGTTAATGACTCTGCAGCAAGAAACCTGTCCTTGATTTCTGCTCGGTGATCAATGCCTGGAAGGAGCTGAGGCGCAATCCAGTACTGCTAAGGAGAATGTCAATGAGAGGGCTAAGTTCCTCTTCGATCTCGGTACTGTCGATATAGTCGCCCCAGAACTTAGAAGCATACAACATGAAGGAACGCTACTGTGTGCGTAAGACTATCTCGTTAAGAGTTTTGTATGGCCCTCGTGAACGGCGGAAGATCCAAATACGTGAGACATGTTGCGGCAATGTCCCTACGAATATCATGAGGACTGCGGCCATGGAAGACTCATATGCCGTGTTATGAACCATGCCAATCGAACTATCTGCAGCCTCCATTGTCACGAGCCCGACGCAGACTCGCAAGATCAACTGCACATCGGGGATTTTGTCTTCGTCAAACTCGTCCGAATCTTCCTCGACAGCAAGAGCGTGTACAAGTTCTTCCGCCTTTAGTCTTCGCTGTGACTGCGTGACACAGGAGATGACCCTGTATGCAAGATCTCGCCTCGCGCGTGGTTGAGCATCTCTTCCGCAAAGGCCATGGAGAAGAGGATCCTCCTCGACGCCGTCTTCCCCGTCATCTCCCAGCTCCTTGTCGACTACGGCAAGTTCGAATGGAGTCTCCGCCCGCGCACATTCTCTTTGCTCTAGATGCTTGGCATCCCGGAGAAGATGGACACGTTTGTTGCTAAGGGGAGAACAGACCACGACCGCCCTTTCAGCGAAGGCAATCTGCCAGACATCATCAAAGGCTCGTCGCAGCGGTCAAGTTTCCTCAACTTGCAGAGCATCGTTCGGTATCAGCGGGAGGAAGACCCCTCTGGACTTGAAGAAGACGGCGATCATGTCCATCTCCCCGCACACGCGGATGCCTACTTTCTTTCCCTCGCAATGCTTGGAAAAGGCCGCTTTGCCCAAGTCGATAAGGCGTACAGTCGGCGGACGCTGAAGACGTATGCACGGAAGCAGATACAGGGAGGCCAGTCGGTTCTGGAAGACAAGTTCCAGCTCGCATCCTTCGAGAAGGAGTTGCAGTCTCTGAAGGCGATTTCCCACCGATATATCGTCAAATTAGTGGGATCGTACACGAATTCCACAGCACTAAAGCTAATCATGTGTCCAGTAACAAACACGGACTTGCATCAGTATCTCAACTCTGTCGAGGTGGATCCAGATCTGCGGAAGAAAAGCCAGAGGACCTTCTTCGGTTGCCTCGTCACGGCGCTGGCGTACATCCACAAGAAGAACATCCGCCACAAGGACATCAAGCCCAACAACGTCTTGGTGAAAGGCGGGCAGGTTCTGCTGGCGGATTTCGGAACGTCGAGGATTTGTCTTGATGGGCATTTGACTACAAATGGAGAGCCCAAAGAGGGAACGCCGAAGTATTGGGCACCTGATGTCATGGAAGGAGCGGACAGAAACACGGCCAGTGATATCTGGTCACTGGGCTGCGTGTTCCTAGAAATGACCAACACGCTCCTCGGCTACATGCACAACGACATGCTGGTGTTTTACTCGCGGAACGGCACAGAATACTACCGCACAATCTGCCTTAACGAACCGGCAACCGAGCTCTGGATAGAGAAGCTCCACGGTTCAGGAGCAGGATTCGACTCCCTGTCCTCGACTAGACAGAGTGGATGCTACAGGAGAAGCCCAACAATCGGCCCATTACGACTCAGGTGCGAGGAAAGATCCTAGACATCGATACGGAGTTTGAGTACATTTGCTATCATTGTGCGTTGAGTAATGGGACAGCTTCTGGATTCCAACGAGTCTGAAGTATCTAGCTATGACACTGAGACCGCAGACCCTTTGTATGTGTCTGAGAGCACGCCATCTTCTTCCGTCTTGGATCAACAGCTGTCAGATTCAGTTAGTCACGCCTCTCAAGAGTCGCTAGCCGATGTTCAAGACAAGTTGACGAAGCAGGAGGCGAAGGACGCAATTGAGACACCACCCAAACCTTCAACGCCGAAGCCGATCCTAGTGGAGCTAAAGAAGCCAGAAAAGAGGCATGTCACCTTTTCTACAGAATCTATGTAGAGATATCGATGAGTGGTGACAGGTAGAGAGATGCATGGTAGAATAAAGCACATACTAGCAAAGAAGAGACGCAAATCCCTTGTGTATCCACCCTAGCAATACATGTGAAGGAACCCAGACATAGAGCATGATGCTGTAAACCTGAGCTATTAGTGCATATTGGACACGACCCTTGATTGGCAAACTGCGGCGGGGTAGTCAGTGTAAAGAGAAGCGTTAGCATGCGGGAGGCCGACTACCTGGGTTGGCTTTAGATAAGGCGCGACTGGACTGATGAATATAAGAAAACTTGGCCTACGCACCTTCCCCAGTTCCCAGCTGGCTTCCATGCTCTGGTAGGAATTCCCTGTCGCCGCAAATAGGAAGCAGCTAATCGGCCCAATTTTAAAATCGAATAGAAATTACCAGATAATGCCTTGGTTTAGAGGTCATTGCTCTCAAAATCGTACCATCGTTCAAGTGCCCTTTAGCCAGCTTCCAAAGCTCAGGGACTGCCAGTGTATATCTTGATGGGATGATCAACGTTATCTCCTCTCTGGGGAAAGAGAGAACTGCGTCGATCCCTTACCGTTTTTCTTTTTTCTTTTGGTTTTGATGGGGACCCTTGTCGAATACCCCATTGACGCCTTGTTTGACCGGCTGCAGCCACAATAGGCCATTGTCAGGCCCAAGTCTTAGAATATGGGCACAACCAGGCATCTGCAAAACTACAGGCATCTGATCATGTCGTGGCGGGGCCAGATGCGTCTCGCTTGCCCTACACACCCTGCGAGCATTAAGTCGTAGTAGGGCAGACCGGTCCGCTCCGCGTCGATTGTTTGGAGCGGACCAAACGATCTGCGTTATCTATTCGCACTATTGCTGCTGTTGCATTGCCAGATTGCCGTGGAACTCCGCAGAGACAGCGCTGTCCAGAGTCTGATCAAGAATATGACGAGTTGGAAGATGTAGCAGGTTCACCGTTGAGTTGGCTAGCATCAGGCCGATCCGGAAGCCGAGCTTGAGATGGCGCATATCATCTTGGGTGTCCCAAACAGTGGAACCGGGACTCGGGCATCAACGCGCTGTGGCTTGATGTGGGAGGCCGACCAGCACAGCCACCACGAAAGGCGGGCAGCTGACTACAATGGAACGAGATTCACATGTCTGAATTGCCTACTTTATACCGAAAATTACTATATATACCTCTGCATGTAACCTGTCCCCAGGGTCATCCATAGTTCTTTACATATCATTGAAGAGACTATATCTCTACTATGAACGACATTGAATCTCGACCTCGTCTGGACAACACATGCCACGAAAATGGCTTTTCTACCATCGTCGTTGACTCTCCTCAAGCCATTGAATCACTCCTTGCAAACTTGACAGGGCTTCCGCCTAGGCCTCCTTCAATCTATTTGGATGCCGAGGTATCGCTACAGGTCAACTTGCCGAATTTCACATTTTGATACATTTAAAGAATGCACTCTACATTGTCAAAATGAAGCGGCTAGGTGCCACCGCCCTATTCCCTGCAAGTGGCGGCACTTCTCTCCGGCAAATTCTTGAATCAGAATCCATTCCCAAAGTCGCATTTGACCTTCGCGGCCTCTCCGGAGTTCTATTCCATCAATACAGCGTCTTTCTCAAAGGCATGTATGATCTTCAGCTCATGGAACTCGCGAGCAGAGACAGAAAGCAGTCCAAAAAATACCTTGCCGGATTCAAAAAATGCATCGATCAAGACATCCCAAGTACAAACGCAACCAAGCAACGTTGGCTTCAACCAGAGTATTTAACCAACATGCATTTGTTCAATTCGCTTGGCCACGCCCCCCGGAGCTCCATCAAGCGAATCGAACTGTATCCATCGCTGTGGGAAGTCTATCGCGGCAAACTGGGCCGTCCAGGCGAAGCTTTCTGGCTTCATTGTACGCAATGTTACTCGAATAAGCGAGTCAAAGAGTCTAAAGAGACCAGGATTAATCCAAGGAACCAAAGCTTGGGACCCGAAAGGTGGTGGAATTCCGAACTTAGAGAGGCGTCTATCGATGACTGGAATGATAAAATTTTCGAGGAGATGAGACTTGGAGAATATAGGCTTGATGAAGATGCAAATTGGGTTCCGGTCCGGTCATTGTAGTGAAGGTTGTCCGTAAGGCAAACTGGCAGCTAAGTAAAGTTTCAACCTGGCTGATTCCTCATTTTCTACTGCGACTCCTAGTTATTTTCAACCCACGAAGAAATTGTCGATAGATTTCCTCCCTTTAAATTGGTTACTTGGGATTTCTATTTTGGAGTCTTCTGTTCTCTTTCCCGCCGCGGAAATTCCGACATTGTTACTTCAGTAAGCCGAGCACACCTCTCCCTCGCTTACCTTTCGTGCTGAGAGTTCCTTGCACTGTGAACCCACTCCTGAGTTTTTAGCCAGCCAAGGTTACCGCCTGTCTAAAACAGAGCTACATTACCTCAACATCCTGAAAGATGCCGTCGATGGCATGCTGATTAAGCAGCAGCATGGTGACACGATAAATGCGTCCTCTAACCCAAGACAGGAGGAGACTTTGACCTCCCAGATCCGACTTTTGTCCAAGCCACTCGCGTCACTGACCAGATACTTACTCTGGAATAGATTAGTCAGACTAGACTAGTTGACTAGTCAGTTATCTAGACTAAGTTCGCCATCTGGCCCATTAACTTAACTTACCGATGTCCCAAACCGGAAGTATCAAGTCTTGGCAGAGGAGCCACTCAAATGCGTTAGCACGCATACGCTCCGAGTCTGACAAATGCGCATTTATCATCATGTCCGCCCCTTAATTGAGTCTACCTTTCTCCCAATCCTCAACCGCAATACTGTAGGATACTCGGGTGACAACTATTCTCGCTTCAAGATTCCCGTTAAAAAATGCCGCGCCAATTCCAATTTGTCACCGTCTCAAACCCGATGGAGCCTGTTCCCTCCGAGTCGCGAAAGTTGAGCCATTCGCACGCCACCCGTCAAGCGCATGCCAATGAGAGACGCTTGCGGACGCAGAGATATCAGATGCAAGTTATGCAAGTTCGATCAGGGGAAGATCTAGCGGTTCTCGAGCCAAGCTTGCGAAGCCCTATGATCCGAATGCCCAACCATGGCATGGATCCCTTCTCAACCCTGCCAAGATCTCTGTCGTCTCAGGAATACTTCCTGCTGGACCATTGTACGTCTATAGATGCCCATGCCTTGCTGCCATTTGGAGTTCGGTCCAAAGTCTGGCACAGTCTTCTCTAATCTAACTGTAGATGTTCGAATTGTTGTGCCATACTCCGCCATGCACTGCGGCTTGTTTGACTACCCGGGAGACCACCAGGCTCAGATCTTGCGGGATTGGGTTAGTCTCGCCATCACGGATAAAGATCTTCTAGGTGCCGCAATCCTTCTCAGTGCATGCCGGAGTATCTTACGCGCGAGACCGGGCGATCCAGTATGGACGCAAATGGCTCTCCAGTACAAACACAGAGGTCTCAAAACCCTGCGGGAGGCACTCGGCGGCGCATCATCGCCGGTTAGCATCTTGACTGTGGCCACGGCCTTCGCCTTGGCGTTTGATGAGGTAAGACTTGTAACAAAGAACAACCATTCACATCGGTTCAGGAACAACTAACAGTTCTCTTTCAAGGAGTGGTCTGGTAAAATTGGAGTAGCTCGGCAGCATCTGCAAGGCGTGTTTGCGATGGCTGAATTAAGTGGCGGCCCACAGTCTCTTGGTCTCACAGGCTTACTGGAGCATATATATTGCAGATTTGTAAACAGGAGAGACCTTGGAGACATGGATCTAGTCTACTTGTGTGGAAAACGCCGTTAAGTTGTTGCAGTCGTTACGCAATAAGTTGCCCATTGAAAGAAGGAAGGCAGATTATGGCTTGACGTTTGGCTCGCTGGCTCGGATAAGTGGCAAGGAGATGGCCCACTATGCCAAGCATTGTTATTTCCTAGTTGGGCGATGGACTGGGGAAACAAAGGCATATCTCACCACTCTCTTGAATTTGGCTTCATGGATTTGTCAAGGGTATCGTTTTATTCTCAGGGTTGGCGCAACATCTGGTTTGTAAGCTCAAATTTAAAGTTGAATCAGATGCTGATGGACCAGGCCGTGTCCCAGCCCTCAAAAGGTATATAAGTTCTGATCCCAGAGCCATTATTTCATCTTCATAAGAGACAACAACACAATATCATCTATCCATCTTCCATCCAAGTATCTTCTCTTCAAGATGTCTTCGCCAACTACAACCATTCCCGCTGGCTCCTGGGTCCTTGTGACTGGAGCTACAGGCTTCGTCGCCTCCCACGTCACCAAGCAGTTCCTAGAGCGCGGCTACAAAGTTCGGGGCACCGTTCGTGACTTGGCTCAAGCTTCGTGGCTCGTTGATGATCACTTCAAGTCCTACATGGACAGCGGCGACCTTGAACTCGTCGCTGTCTCTGATCTTGCAGCCGATAATGCATTCGACGAGGCAGTCAAGGGGGTTTCGGCCATTGCTCACATCGCGACCGTTGCCACTTTCGACCCCAACCCAAACAACGTCATCCCTCAGACAGTTGCTGGCATAACCTCCATTCTCAAGGCTGCCACAAAAGAACGCTCGGTTCAGGAAATTGTCTTTACCAGTTCCATCATGGCCGCCATATTGCCCATCGCCGGGAACGACACTCGGGTAGACCGCCATACCTGGAACGAGGTCGCTGTTCAAGCTACTTGGGCCCCGCCCCCGTATGAACCGTCTCGCGCTATGCTTGTGTACGCGGCTAGCAAGGTCGCTGGCGAAAAGGAAGTTTGGAATTTTATCGAGGAAAACAAACCCCACTATACTGTCAACGTCATCAGCCCTTCAGGCATCATAGGCGAGCCCCTTCACAAGAAACATGCCGAGACACCCGCCAACTGGGTGGCCACGCTCTTCAAGGGAGACAAGGCATCTCTGGATCTGTATCCTGCTGGTAGGTCTTACCTCAGACAACTCTAGAACCGTCCTCTAACTTTGTACAGCATTCTTTGTGGATGTAAAGGACATTGCACTCCTCCATATCGCAGCCATCTTGGACCCCGAGATCAAGAACGCACGCCTCCAAACCTGGGGCCACAGCGCTAATTGGAATGAGTTCTTAACTGTTCTGCGCAAGCTTCGTCCACAGAAGGAATTCATCGCCGACTACCCCAACCCTTACTACCTTACAATGTCAACTGACCAGTCTGACTCTGTCACTCTCTTGAAGAAGTGGGCCGACCAAGATGGGTGGAAGTCTTTAAAGGACAGTATCTCTAACAGCATTGAAAGCCCGTACTTTACGTTTCAGTGAGAGTTTATTATTCTAGCTAGCTGTAGAGAGAATCCTCCTCAACTCGCTCTTATAGTTTACATATCCTTGCTACATGAGCTATTTAGCACGCGCATAGGTCTTGGATTTAATGTGTTAATATGATCTTGAGGCTTAATATACCTATTAAAACTACTCTACAGCATTCTCCACAACGCGTTTTGTTAGCATAGTATAATCTATTCCCACCTAACCTCGGCTGCACATTCGATTCTGGTACCGATAGGCTACCTTACCTTGGCCTCGTTAGTCCATGCGTCGGCACCGATGAAGTCGTCGAGGGGCTGAAACTATTCGAAGAGTCCTACGTCTTGCAATGCTCAGTCACCTCACAATGAGCAGACTCGTTCGCCTACTTAGACGTCCGGCTGCCCAAGACCTCCCTCCAGCAATTTACTATTATGACTGCAGTGCTTTTTGGTCGTTTTCTTCATCGACAGGTGACAAGAGCTAATCGAATCCGTGGTTAGATCGTGCATATGAAATAGCAGAATCGATAGCAAAGAATGAACGACTATGCGTGTCAGGTGGGACCTTCCAAGACGCCTACGCAATATGTACGACGTGAATTGCCGACACCACCGATTCTGGAATAGCCACTATAGATCCAAGATTTGGCGGATACATCGCCTACTACGACCTTCCACGTCAAACCACTACTGGCTCCTTCATTCTGACGGACGGCTCGACAACGACGTTTCAGTATATAACACCACTCGGTAACTACGAAGCCACCACCACACTGCGCTTGTCATCCACCCGCACTCAGCCACTGACTCTATCCGCGTCATAGACCTCGTCAACTGTGAACGGCTCAGCGGCAACGGCTGCCTCAGCTGCCCAGAGCTAGGTAAACAACACTCATAATTTCAACCAACTTGACCTTTCGACAGAGCCCATTCCTCATCCTAGACAAGGACCTGAGTAAAGCTTGAATCGCAGGACCTGCTATTGGTGGTCTCATATCGCTAGTTCTCGTCGGCGTTCTATTCGTATTTTTACGAAAGCGATCTAGGCGGGCGAGTCCTGAAAACGGTGATGTGCTGTACGAAAAGGCGCAGCTTCACTTGGATTACGTGCTGCGAAAACCTGCGGAGAACCCTGAAGATCGAGTGCTCTACGCAATGGCAGGATCGATCCCACCCACCGGGATGATCGTCAACGAGGTTCCAGCGAGCGAGCTACCATCGGAAAGTATAAAATAGGCGCCCTGCACGAGCTGCACTGATTTACACCGGGGTATTCTAAAGTTTGCCAGGGTTAGGAAGTTTATTTTATGACTTGTCATACAGATCTTGGACAGATAGAGGCAGAGAATTATTAAAACGGGAAGAGTAGAAGTATCTGTAATATATTGTTATTGTTTCTTATGACCGAGCAGTTAAGTAAGGTATCCTGCGATGTAGTTCAAGGCGCGAGAAGACCTTGAGGGGAACGGGAGTTGATGGTATACACAGTAGTAAGATTACAATTAGCCTTAAGATCTTCATTAAGTGGGTATTATATTTCGTAGTCCATCTTGATATCTCTCACTCGCTCACACATTGTAGTTGCAGTCGTATTGCCGGCTTCCTCTCCCATGCTAATTCACTGTCTGAGTGACCGACTTCTTGACCATAATGTTCCATCCTTGCCCAGTCTGCGCATCTTTATTCCTATCAGCGAGATTTGACTGACTGCTATTCCAATCATCCTGCCCTGCCACAGAATCTGAAGCTTCTGACTTATCATCAGCCTTGTATCTGTGACCCTCGAGGTCGACTTCGCCAGTAGTCTTTCCGTGGTCAATAACCGTCGTGACTCCGATGCGCTTTCCGGCGTTATCGTGCAGCTCAAAGCCTTCCTGGCCATTCATGCCGCGGCTTCGGAGGTAGCCACTCTTCGGGTGGTCACTGCCTGTTCTTTGCCAGTTTCCAGCTGAAGTGCCGTTTCCTGGTGCAGAGGATCCGCTACCGAAAAAGCTCCGGAGTAGAGGTCGGAGGGTCGCCATGGCGGAAGCGGTGATGCCAATGCCAGTTTCCACGGTCGACCAGATCGCAACATCCGAGGTGGAATAGAGGAAGTCGTCGATGTCGGTCAGGGAATGGAGATAGGGGAATCGGACGATGGTTGCACTCGAAGCACTTTGAAGTGTTAGCTGTGGCGCCTGGAGTAGGAACGACGAGTCTTACATGGCGCCGGCTGCTAGAATGAGTACCACGGAGACCTTCACTCTCGTGTTCATCTGCAGGTTCCAAACAAGGAAAATGGGAAGAATACTGAACGTCCAGTCGGTCCAGCAACTAATAGCGGAGTAGCCATAGAAGGCATTCGAAACGACCTTGGCATCCAGGCAATGCCCAGAGGGAGGGTTCTCGGTGTATCGCAGCCAGAACAGGGAGGTCGGTCGACATTGCAGCACGAACAGGATGAAGAAGGACAAGCTGTAGACTTCGGTGACGACGGTGACGGTCCAGATGATGACTCTGTGAGTTCTGTGGACACAGATTCGTAACAGAAAGATGGCGATACTGGCTTTGATGGCCATGTTGGTCAACACGTAAAGCGGTTCGCACGTCCACCACATCTATGAAGCGTCAGTATAAAGTTTGTATGTGACAGGGACTAATTCTTGCTGCTCACCTGCATTGCCTTGGGGATATTCTCCGTGGGAATGTCCTTGATATGCTGTCCGGTGCCATAGTGCACGCCTGTGATTTCGTAGGCACAGAAGATGATGAAGAGCAACTGGGCAATGACGGCAAGCCAATCATCGGCGGCAAACGCCTTGATGACCCAGGCGCGACAGTAAGCTCGGAGCACAGTCGCAATGCTCGACACGATCAAGAAGGTCCAGGTGATGGCATAGATTTGAGGCCCGCGGGTGTCGGCCATCGTAAAGAGAGCGGTGGGTAAGGCGAGGATGCGAATGCAGATGGTTCTAGGCGTCTGCGAAACAACGAAAACAACCTCGGAGCCAAACGAGGTCTCGCAGCGAGGGGCAGGCCGGGCAATATCAAGAAAACATGCCCACGCACAGAGCTTCCCACTTGCCACAAACTCCCGAAGACGCCCCGGAGAAGGGGTGTTTTGCTTCCAGGCGAACGAAACCAGAAAAGGCGGCTCGGAACGTTCGCGCCGCGACGGGCTGTTGAGGCTCGAGTCAGGCACGTCTGGCTCATTGGCCTGCTCGCAGAGTTGGCCGCCAGGGATAGCCTCAAGCGTGCTAGTGCTGCGCTTTGATGGACTTCATCTCCGGCACTAATGGCGAGCATCTGCAACCCTATCGTCATTCCCCCACATCTGACCAATCCAGCTTGTTTCCGAGGCAAGTCCCGGTGGCGAAAAGATGATGGCGACAAGAGGCTAATGACAGATGGAACAGGGGAAAACCTTGGCCGTGTCTGCCACGCAAAGTTGAGTCCGTTTCAAATGAACTGCTACCTTATCCTTCCAACTAAGACCCTTCCCATACGCACCTGTCGGTCTAGAAGACACGGAAGCTCGACTTGGCCTGTCGAGGCTAGTCGGACCGATTTTGGCCAAACAGGGGCACTCTCTGCGAACGGAGAAGATCGCATTGAAGATCTGTAGACCCTTGAATAATATCCCCATTACGTATAGATATCCACACACACACACGCACACGGCCCTATGCGTCTGGTTATTAAAAAGGAGTAAGGAACCTTCGGTCAACCGCTTTTTCTTGGCCGCAATTGGGCGGCTGATGGCGGAACGTTCCTAGCCGAGAACTGGCTCCCGTGCTAGAAGACCGTTGAAGCCGCTTGGTACGCTTGGTCCGCCGGAGGAAATCAGACAACCTGCTGACGATTTTTTCGACGTCCGTGAGCGAAGCCACAGCGTCAGCCCAAGGACCCCCCTGCACTGCCGTTTTCTGTCTTATTTCCGTGGGCCTCGGCAACCGTCCGACGTTGTCTCCGTGGGATCCACCGCAACCCGAGTTAACCTGCTCCAGATGCTGGCGACAATCATGAGTACGACGCGGGGTTAGCGTAGTTGCGTGCAGCTGAAATCCATTCTCGAAATAGGTGTAGATCCCACTCTCGGCTCCTATATCGACATCTCTTTTCGACAAATCATCCTGGTTAAGCGACTGCGGGTTTATCCACTGTTTTGGTCATTATCCATTAGTGGCCGTTCGATGAAACGTCTATCCGGTGTGTCTGAAATGTAGATCTCGTAAAATTCTCATCAATCATATTTCACTGGGATGGCCCTGCGAGATTCTAGCTAGGCGTGGTTCAGTATCCTTCTTGGCCGTAAGACTGAGTCCGAACCCATTTAGCCGCTATTCTCTACATCTGAAATTCAATTTCTTACCCGCATCTATCTGCTGGATGATGGTGTCTCGTGTGTTTCTAACAACCGTAGTTTGTCTCCTACCCTAGACCAGCTAGATGAGCTGGAATAACCTCTCTACTTATACTCTGTTTGTGGGGCTATAGGTTGTTCAACATTCATTGCTATTGATGTTGGGAAAGAGAAATATAGTGTGCTTACTTGAAAGCTCTTCCTAAAATGCCGCCGAATAAAAGTGGCTGGTGAGAAATTCGCAAATGTTATTTGAGATATGTCGTTGCTCGCTATGCCTTTTGAGCCAGCACTAGGAAACCATTCTTGCCAATACCACATGATTCGGGAAAATGACCACCAACAATGTGCCCCGATTTGAAGCTAACTTGTGACTAGTAAATAATTGAACGCTATAACGTCCCTCAACACATTATCCAGTCATCGCCCTAGTAGCTGATGCCTATTTTACCAAGCCATGGGCTTGAGTGTGGTTTTTCGCTGGGGTCTCAACTGTTAGATTGCCCAGCCAGATGATTGTTCCGTAGCAAAAGGAACATTTTCTCCTAACGGCGTCGCGAGGGTGGCATTGTGAAGTATAAGTTGTAGCCAACCATGGCGAAGTGATTGGCAATGTCGAGTGGGATTGTGCTCCCGTCCCCACTGTCGCATTTCTATCGGCTTTCTCATAGTCTCCCGTAACAAGCCTCAGACCGGCTGCTAGAAATCCGGTTTGAACGAGGTCTAACATCCCCGGCAGGCGGGTCTTCCGGTCTCAGACTTCCGGACCTCGGACCTGGAGGCTGCCAGAGGCCGCCCTCATCTTCATCTATAAGACCGATCTCTAGCCCTTAGTTAGATAGAGAATTCAAGAGCTTTTACCCCATTGATCCCTTCCATCAGATGCAACACCTATCGTTCTTCTTACACTCGGGGGAGGAGGATCTGCTGCTGTGATAGTATTGGCGCTTCGTGGAAAGACATGAGCGTAGTGCCATTTGGTGCCGTTTGAAGACAGATTGAATAATTTCCCACACATTCTTTTACAGCGGTTTGGCGATTATGTTTGTAGGTAAAGTGGAGCGTTTCTCCTCACGGACGGCCGGGCAAAAGAAAACTGTCTCAAATCTTGGTGCCTGCCTGCCTTTTACTGCCGGTTGTCTCTGTCTGTTCTCTCCATAGGCTGATTGGACATTTCCTGCCGAGGCAATGAAATGCAATCGGATCAAGACACGAACTTGAAACGAGGCTGTGGCGTCAATATTCTGATGACGATCCAGCTTCTGCCACCATTATCACTCCACAATAAAGGCGTGGTTGATTCGGAATTCATAAAGGCAAAATGACATGGGCTACGAGACATCTCCCATAACTTAAGAGAATTTGCATAGGATCAATCCACCAAGCATCGTGCCTGACGCCCCCTTTTTGGATCACGAGATCCGCAAGACGCTGTGGAAGCACATCGGGTACAGAGGATACTCTGATTTCATATCTTCTGACGATGACTTCCTCATTATTTGTCGTTTTGACGTCCTTAATGTCCGCGTCGCTTTTAGCTCTCCAGGATGAACTTTCTGCGCTTGAGGAGGATCTTTCCTGGTTAGAAGCAGCATACAGCAGAAGAGGCTGTCCGGATCAACACAACGGTATATTTCGCAACAGCTTAGACAAACAAAATGATCTAGTTGCAGAAGTAGCAAATAAGTTGGCGCGATACGGTGAGTAGGTCACGGTACACGTTGGACGTTCAAAATTGACAACTTCAGACACTTTTGTGCTCCGGCAATCCAAGCTGAAGAAATACTCTCAAGCGCCGAAGCGAGACGTCAAGAGCATCAAAGCCTGGCACAGCAATCTCAAAGACCGTATCATCGCGGACGAAGAGCGAACGTACTTGGAGCACATAGACGACCTCACCTGCGTAGTGCGGAGGGACAAGACGCCACTTCGACGTCTGATCGACAAATCAGAACGATTGTGCATACTTTCCATTTGGAGACATAAAACAAAACACCCTCCAGATTATGACGCTGGACACGTTGCCTACTACTCGGACGAGAGGATTGACGGGTTTGCCTCTGGCGTGATTGTCACCGTCGGTAGAACAATGTTGATCACGCCGATCTGGATTCTGCAAGTAATGGAGAATTCGAAGACTAAGTTGGCGGTTATCACCGCGTTCATCCTTACTTTCCTACTCATACTGTGATTTTTCATGGTTTCGAAGCCTTTTGAAGCTCTGGGTGCAACGGCAGCGTAAGTCATGTTGGTGCATTCCACCTAATGACGACACTAACAACTCGTCAGCTACGCTACAGTGCTCATGGTTTTTATCCAGCTCGACAAGGCATAGTTGGAGACGCAGAGATATACATCACGTGAAGTGGCTCGGCTAGGTGAACATCCGCTTATAGCAGTACTTGGATTAGGAGAGGATCCTTGAAGGGAAGGCTGGATGCACGAAGGGAATATGCTGTGTTTATGACACTGTTCGCTGGAGTTGGGAAATGAAGGTCGTGGTGGATCAAGAACTGGAAGGGAGAACAGTTCATACTGGTGTTCACAGTTGGGGTTCGGTAAGAATGTCGGTGTTTGGAATCTGGTGTGCTACTCCACTGCTTGTTCATTCATCCCTTGAAATGGACGACAAAATTCCACGGGAAGTAAGTCTGCGACTCCAGCCTAAATCTACAAAGGCGTAGAGATCTTGCAAGGACATTAGTAGGTCGTGTCATTTCTTATACTATATATCAAGGATAGCAATGGCTCAAACCTCTTTACTTGACCGAGTCCCATCATTACGACGACGGAGAAATCCACGAGGACAAGTCGGTAGCGGTGATGTGATGGCAGCTTGATAAGAGAAGAAGCAGAATAAGTATTCATTAATGTCCAAATAATCCCAAAGCCAAACTATGTAGTAAACGATCTAAGGAGTGTAGAAACTCCACTTGATGTACGGAATGTGATGGTTCGGCAGATAAACCACCTCGGGCCCATACAGACACGACTCGAAGATCGGGTAGGTGTACGTGTCTGTATACCCTTCAACGGTGTAACTCGCCGTATAGGATGACTTGCAGGGAAGGTTGACGGCGTTGACCGTGTATCTCTTGATGGCTTCGCTGCTATACGACCAATTGAGATTCTTCTTCCGGAGTTCGAACTTGTTGAGAAGGTCGTCGAGGGCCTTGATTTCCTTGTTCAGCGTGTTCAGGGAGTCGCGAAGCTCCTTCTTCATGGTGCCCTGGATGCTGATGAACCCGTCGCGGACCTTTTGCGCGGCGGGCGTCTTGAACAAGTCCTTCTTTTTGTTCCAGTCGGTGGCGAGCACGGTGTCGAGGCTCTTGGAAGCAGTTGAGCCCTTGCTCGAGAACTTGGTGAGAAGGATGATCGGGATGATCTCTTTCTTCAGTTTGACTGCGATGTCCGGCATGGCCTTGGTGATTCTGAATCCGAGGATGATGTTGCCGAGCTCATGGATCTCTCTAGAGTTGACCATGTCGGCCAGAAGTTGGTTGTCGGGGGCATAATACAAACCCCGAATGGCCTCGTTGATTTGAGACACGGTAGGTGCTATCGCCTTGCTGGCTTTGTCGGATGCGGCTGTAGTGGCGTCGAGGGCCTTGAAGGCTGCGAGGGAATCGGACACTGAAGCGTGTGAGCAATGGGAATAATATGGATGATGGACAGACGTACCTTGCTTAAGAAACTTGGTTGCGACACTCCCGTTGCATGCGCCGTTCTTGCATGCACTGCTCTTGACAGAGGACACCTTGGTCGAAGAGGTCTTCAGGCGGGTTTGCAGATTCTTGGATGCGGTTTTGACGGCGCCGATCTTGGTCTTGATAGACGCAAAGAGATCCAGCCACGTCTTGAACTGCTTGTACAGCGCACCGTCGAGAATGTCGTCACACGTGTCAATGTAGTCAGCGAAGAAGTACCCAATCTCCGTCTGATCGCACCCACTGCCGTTGTAGCAGTCGTCGATGGCCCTCCTGAACTTCCTGTAGATGCCCATGGTGGCATCCGCCGCTCGAACCACGAAGATGCCTGAGCTCGTCTCGGATGCGAAGCCGTTCAGGACGCTTCTTCGGTTATCGCCGATGGGGAGGTTGTCGTCTCTGATACCCTGTGGTGTGTTAGTGGCAGGTTTGGGAACGGCCAAGGGTGTGTCTTACCCGGTCGATGTTGTGCAGCGTGTCTACGATGCCGCGGTTTGATGCCGAGGAAACATCGCCGTACTCAAACATGGGGTAGAAGTTCTCGGCGTTGGAGAGCAGCTTCATGGCGGGCAGGTAGCTACAGAGGCCTTCTGATTTCTGGATGAATTTCTCGCCGTCGTTGTTGTTTGGCATGCCGCTCCGCACCGCCGCGCAAAGATATCTCGTTTCTGTGCGGATGGTGACGCCGCACGTCCGAGTTGTTCCGCCAGAGGTACCTAACAATATTAACAATTGTAACTCGTGAGACGCATCATGTACTCACATTTCTTCGCCACGGCACCGATGGGATGCTGATAGGTGCCCGTGCATGAGCCGACGATGCCATCGAGCTTACCGCACGTCTCCTTGAGGTCTACGCCCGCAGAGGCGGTGGACGCCAGCAAAGCCGGGAGCAACAAGAGCGAAAACGACCGCATGGTGAACTGTGGAATGCCAGATGCAGCGGCGATGTGCGTACAGTTATCCCATCTCAGGATCAAAAGGAGGCGCCTTGGTCCGTTAAGTATTTTACACTGCTCTCCCTGGAGCGTTTTCCGCCCCAGACGTGATGAAAGCCACGGCTGGTCTGGGCCGTGGTCCATACAGCCCGTCCACAATGCCAAGACTCAATAGATCCTGACGCAGAACCCGGTGATCCAGTCAGGGCATGGTTATTTTCTCACTACCCATCTAGGCTCCCGACTAGGCGGAACTAGGGTACCGGTGGCTTGGAAGGCTGAGCACAACTCGCTAAATCTAGCCCACATTCACATACCGGACGCCGCCACAAGCTCGTCCAGGCTGAGCACAATTCGAATTGGTAATCTCTTTCTACAGCCTTTATGGAGGTTCAGCTGAAAAGAGGACGCACCTGACGCCGGTAGGGCTGAATCACACGCTGCGTAAAGAGTTTAGCGTGGTGGAGGATCAGACAACTGTTAACTCTGAATTTATGGTTAATGGGTATTTGCTCTCTCTAAGTGTTTGCGCTAGACAGAGAGTGGCTTTTCCCCATGATCTTATTTCTCACCCGACAAACGTGCCAAGTCTGAGGGGTTTGGCGGTTGGGTCTCGGTCAGGCGGATGCCAGGAGGCTGGCCACCGCACGAGTTGGTCCATGTTCTTGCAGGCTCTGCGTTGAGATCTGTCCCCGGCCACGGGTGCTGCCTGCTAATGGCGGGCAATGCACAGCATCATACCGCCTATCGGGAATGACAATGGCTCCCTCTGTTTGGAGCCGTTGGTCAATACATGCTACCACTTATGATCTGTCGGAGCCTGCCAAGAAGGGAACTCGGATGGTGACCCCCAACCTGGCTCACTACCAAAGTCTGCTACCCATGAACGGCCATCTTCACCTGTCGCTAAACAACCCAAATCAGAGTAGCTCCTAAACTCTTCCAGGCCAGAGTCATATATTATAGAACTAGGGTTGAAGAGATGTGATTTTGTCTTTGAGATTTTGTGGTAAGCTATCTAAGCCCGCTTGAAACTTCTGGGGGGTGGGCGCGGAAGGTTTGGCATGCTGTAGGTTGGAGAGAAGACGAGTTGTGAAATCCGGAATATGGAAAGGATCGTCATACCACTGCCGATTGGCCAGAACGGGAAAATGGATTGCCGGCCATGAAGCGTCGTGCTTACCCAGTTATGATATGACCCAAGGTTATAGCTAGAAATAAGGTAACCGCTCCACCCTTAGGTTGTGCCTTTTGGTGTCTTCTTGGGTATCATGGGAGCCAGGCAACTGGGGCCGAACTTTCCAGCTCTCTTTGTTACTATACATCGCCTATCAAGAGTGAGCCAGAGATGATGAAGGCATTTCAGCGAAGATGTCGTCGATGTGTGCATTACTTGGGCAGCAAGAAAATCACAGCTGTCATGCACGCCCATGTAATAGTGATGGCCAGTGGAACTGTCATTGTTGTCCTATTGATGCTCATCCCGTACCCTGATGGAGTGGCCACCAGGCAACAGCTCCAGATATCCATCGTTGTCGGGACATGCGGTGGCGGCACGGCTTGTTAGCGGTTCGCCGAGACTGTCAATCATTTCCATCCTGCAAGTGGACTCGCAAGGGCCTCGGAGGGCGATGGCAGCTTGGAGCTAGAGTCTAGTACCCTAAGTGACGGTGCCAGTCACATGGTGCGGTGGGCGAGACTGAGAGAAGACGCAAACGCTGCATATTGCACACTCGCAGTACTCCCAGGGATGGCCCATGTTGAGGCAGAAGTAGAAGGGAGAAGGGTTGCTAACTGCGGCTCGAGGGTGAGAGGCTTTACCTGTGTGAGTAGGAGCGGATGGAAGTTTGGAGAGGACGAGAGCTAGCTAAAACATGTATGTTGGTTGCTGTTGGTTGTTGTCGCAGCCTTCGGGCGAGGCTGTGCACGCACGCATGAGGTTGCGGGCCGGAGCTGGTGGGCCGGACATCTCGGCCCGTTTCTTCAACGCAGTCTGGTGATACCAATATCACAACTCAGCCAGGCAATACCGACACTGCTATCCAGTCGGGCAATACTGATACCGCTTCTCAATCTGACAGCACTGATGGCACGTCTTAGTCCGGTAAGGGTACCGCTACTCGACCCGCAAACACGGGCACTGCTCCTCAGCCGGGCAACACTGATACGCTACTCATTCTGGAAGCACTCATAGCGCTACTCAATCTGGTAACACTGATACGACTGCTCAATCTAGTAGTGCTGATGCTATGTCTCAACCCGGAAACACTGGTGCTGCTACCCAGCGTAGCAACACTGATGGCGTGTCTCAGCCTGGCAACACTAATACCGCTGCTCAATCCGGAACTACCGATACTAATACCGCCACTCATCTTGATCGTACCGAGACTGAAACACAGCCTGGAAGCACTGAGACGCGAGGTACCGGCACTCGGTCAGCCAGCACTGGAACCGCTCTAACTTAGCGTGGAAATACTAGGACTGGAACTTTTGGCGAACCAACCTCGACAACCGGTGCTCCTCCTCAGGCTACTACAACCGATGGCTCTGTAGCTCCTTTTACGACTGCCTCCACATTGGGCCAAAGCGACAGCTACACCTCGATTGTGGCAGTACCCCCTGAGAGCTGATCGCCCACCTGTACCTCTGGTCATCCTGAGTGGACGACTAATACCTGGATCACCATCACGTCTGAGGGTTCCAGCGAGGAGACCGTCGTCCCGGTCACTGTCGGCTCCAAGGAGCGCGACGACGACGGCTCGGGCCTCGTTTTCTTTGACTTCCCTTCCGTTGTCGGGGTCTGGTTCAAGTTTCCTGGCTTCCCTGGGTTCTCGTTCTCCTGCATTCAGACGTTATTGACCCAGTGCAATGACTCTTCCAAGTCCGATAAGGATGATGGCGATGACGACGGTGACGACAACGATGAGAGCTCGTCCAAGTCTGAAGAGGCATCAACCACGTGTACTGACGTTGTTACTGCGAGCGACTGTTTCGTATCTTGTTTCACCATAGCCCCAGAAAGCGGGGACGCGTTTTGCACCACAGCCTGTTCCAAGACATACACCGGCTGCGCTGTTACAGACGTGACTTCTACTACGTCGGCTGAGAGCTGCGACGCTACTGCTGATGGTGAAAGCTGCTAAGATTGCCTGACAGATCTCGGATACGAGCTGAATGGAAAGCTAGGTAGATATGAGGATGAAGAGCCTGAGGAGGGCTCGTCTGTCCCTGACAAATGGTGGTCCAAGCCCGACAGAAACAACGTCAAGAACAACCAAGTTGGCAACTGTAAGATGTCCAACGGCGTCACTATTCCGTTCCCACAGTATCCTGGAGGCAACGATGTGTTCTTGTATGAAAGAGCCATCAGAGCCGCTGGGAATTCGCCTCTGAGACTGATTGACAGATGGTACTTCTGGAAGCGAAAGCAGAATGCTCAGTTCTGCTGGTCGATGCTAGAAGGATCTATCACGTCCGACAAGTACTTTGACGGAAGGGCCATCCCCAGCAGGGAAACACCGGAGGATCTGGTCATGGCGCCGTCGACTGATCATATCTTCGAGAAGAGCTTCTTGGCAGACTTCTGGCGGTCCATCACCCCCAAGGACGGCGAGCTACAAGCATTCGCGGAACCAAACCCAAGCAGGCAGTCCAACGGATCAGCTGCCACGGCTTGATTTACTACGGTAGTCCTCTGTCACTGCCATTCGTATCTTAAAAGCCTAGCAACCCACCGCAGCAAGACACGGCCTTTATCACAGACGTTTACAAGACTTACCCAGGAGCCCAAGACTGAAATTGTTTAGTCATCCTTCCAGTTTACTCCACCTTAGGCTCCCATAAATTGGAAGGTATCCATGTCTATTGTGAGAGAGATACCCTAAGATCACCTTGATTATGAAATAGGTTATGCCTTTAAAATCTTTTGGTACTTGGCGGACCGATTTTGTCGTAAAAAAACGTAGATAGGACTAAAGAGGCTAGTCCACGATTTATCCAGACTTATGTTTGAACCTAGAACATCAGATCATCGCCCAGCATGGAAACAGCCGACACGGATGGTAACCTAAACTAAACAAACAGAAGAAACATAAGCTTGCTAAGATAAAATTCTTGTTGGATTAATTAGTTACCATGGTAATTTTCCGTACCTAGAGGAAATACACTATTTGTGTTGTCGGCGAGATCGGTCGACGAAAGTAGTATCAAGTAGTTGCTATCACTCTCATCCTTGCTCTAACCCTTGTGCTTATCCTTGCTTTTCACCCATACTAATCACACTCGCGCTCGCTTTCTCGCTCTCGCCCTCTCGCTTTCGCTATTTCGCCCTCGGTGTCGCCTTCGATCCCGCCCTCGCCCTCACCATCGTAACCACCTATCACGCCATAATAACCATCATACCACTATCACCACCTCACATAAGAGAAGAACCGGTAAGCGCAGAGACTAGTTACTTTATCTACCAGCTCTTTTCAAGCATTCCTCAAGGCTACTAAAATGAAAGTCTTTATAGTTTTCGCTCATCCTGAGCCCAAGTCTCTCAATGGGGCTCTCCTTCGGACGACGGTTGATGAACTGGAAGCACAAGGCCATGAGGTTCGGGTCTCCGACCTGTACGCCATGAAATGGAAACCTCAAGCTGATCGTAATGATTTCCCTCATCTTCAACCCGATGAGCGTCTCAGGGTGGCATACGCGTCGGGGGTGGCAACGCAAACGAACACACTCACCGACGACGTGAAACGCGAGCAAGAGAAGCTCTTGTGGGCAAATTTCGTTATTCTCCAGTTTCCAATGTGGTGGTACACCATGCCTGCCATTTTGACTGGCTGGGTCGACAGAGTCTACTCGCTGGGCTTCGCTTACGGCGTTGGGGAACACAGCGACAGCCATTGGGGTGACCGATATGGGGAAGGAAAAATGCTTGGGAAACGCGCCATGTTGCTCGTGACAGTCACGAGCTGGAAAGAGCACTACTATGCTCGAGGAATCAATGGGCCTATCGACGATGTCTTTTTCCCTATAAACCACGGGATCCTCTTCTACCCTGGTTTCGAGGTTCTGCCGGCGCACGTCGTCTATCAGGCTGATCAATTGAAGGAAAGTGATTTTGGGAAAGTAAAAGACGAACTTCTTCAGAGGCTGCGAACTCTGTCTGATACGAAGCCGATTGCGTTCCGTCCTCTGAATGGAGGGGACTACGAGATCCCAACATTGACTCTGAAACCAGGATTGGGGGATGCATCTGCTACAGGTTTCTCGCTACATAGCAGTAGGAACGAGGATGCGGCAGGCTCCCAAGAATAGTGCCTTGTGCTCTGATACGGATGCGACATTACTGGGTTTTCTTGGCAATAATAGTCATGGCCTTTAACGGAACGTTATTTTCCCCTATACTTAGAGTCAGTAGATAGATAGACCTCACCATACAATTTTCCCAAAATGAGGAGGCTCTTGGTATCCGAGAGAATACTTACCAAGTATAATGCAAGTCATGAATCATCCGATCATACAGCACCCTCAATCGTTCATTTCAAGGTGGTTCTATATGGTAAGCTGTGGTTTCAAGCAGGTGATATAACCAAACCAAGACGCCACAACCGATAATTCAACATGGTTAGGGAAAGCGAAGCAATAAAAGTGCTGCTTGAACTGTTAACAATACTGTTGTAGAATGTAAACTTTATCCATATATTCTATTGAGCTGGTAGGCTCGGTGCTTCACTAATTCTGCTGCTGGCACTGGTAACGGGTATGCTGCTAATATTTGGGAAGCAGACGGGGGTTTTGTCTAGTAGGGCCTCCGTCGAGAGTTCTGGGTGTGGATAGCAGAGTGAAGCGGCGCCCGGGATCGGTCACATCTCAGCGGATGGTGATCTCAGTGAGGTTATTGCACTCTTGGCTCCGCATTAGTGCGGGAAAATACTGTATAGTGTATGATGACTTGTTCAAAATTCTGAGCGAGTTAGTGTTGTCACATTACGGCAGTGGATGATATGGCATCACGCGTCCTGAAGAAGCGGGGCAACAATAAATTACGTTTAGAACCACGATAAAATCCAAGTCAGTGACTTATTAAGCTCATGCAAGTAGGCATCACTGTTGCTGACCGGCAAAAGTCCAGGCACGAAGTGGCGCTACAGATGTGCAATCACTCTCGATTATGGCGTCGTCGAAACTACATGTAAAGGACCTAAGGGGTAGTGAACAAATAGAGTGACTTGGAGACTTATTAGAGATGTACTCGGAACTCATACGTTGAGTAAATAAAAAGGCAGAAAGCTGTTGTGTTGGGCCTTGAACGGTAGATGCGAAGTCTGTAATGGGTTGCGGAAAGGACACCGCGAAAGAACATAGCGCATTAAACGTCTGGGACCACCCCCACGGTTCCAACCCAGCAACAAAGGAAGCAAAAAGATCCGTTCTTTTCTAGAAATGGATGGAGAAAGGTACAGTCAGCGCTGCCAAAGCCGTACAGTGCGACGGAGGTCGTCAACGCACGCGCATTTGGTTCTCGCGAATAGGGCAATTGGCCTTTTTGTGGCCACTCCATGGAAACACGAAATAGATCCCGGAAAAGCCCTGTCTTTCTTTGGGAAAGGGTGGTTTATTACTTCGCAGGCCAAGAGGCACGGCCTTTGCACGGTGTGCTTTGTACCAGGAGGATTCGCGTTTGTTCTGGCGCCGCCGGTGCAGAAACTGGGAAGCGTTCGTGGTCTGCCGAATTGACGTCGGCCGGCGTGTGGAGGGTCTTCGAAGAAATACGCATCGTCTCTAGATTCGGGATCTTGGTCGCAGTCGTTAGCAGCGTTTCTTTCGAGAGGTACACAACCGAGCTCGGCTGGACAAAGGAACCAGGACTGTCCGTACGAGGAGAGGGCTGCCGCAGCAGATAAGGAACCTGGAAGCTCAACACTCCCGAAGAGGAAGTTGTCGAAGGAGCCGAACTGGCTGTTCGAGACGGACGTATTGGCAGAGGGTCCACTGACGATGCTTGGCGACATGGCCAGAGTCAGCGGAGTCGCAGACGCGGAGGAAGACGAATGTAACGACGGAATGTCTCGATGCCCATGTCGACTTTTAGTAATTTGCGGCTGGGATCCTCATGCAGCTCATTCGTAAGCAAGGCGTCCGCAAGTCACGGGGACGGAACGGAGCGGCCACAGCCTGGCCGGCCGCCTTGCTTTTGCTGGTTGGACGCCCTTACCAACTTCCCCTCTTCCCGTACCGCAACGTAGCATCAAACAACCCTCTCAGTACCAGCAAGACGTACAAGAAACACTATGGTGAGCATCCCGACACCCAATGCCCCCCTTTCTTTGAGCCTCCCACAGTCCCGGGTACGGATTCTCACCGTTGTCGCCGACAGGCCGACGGAACTGGTGACGCCGGAAGCTTCCAGATCCTCGTGGACACCGCCTTCTCGCGCATCAAAGAGATTGAAAGGGCTCAACAGAACATAGGATGCTCATCGAATATACTGGATCAAGTCCAGGCCCAGCAGAACGGACTGTCCCAGTCCCTCGAGGCGCTGATCAGGGAGCCGCAACGGCGCACGCCTCATATCGTCGAGGACATGCAGGTCGTCATCGGCGTCCAGAACGATCTGCGGGACCTTCTCGGCAAAGTTCAGAAGAATCAGAGCGGAGGCGCGGTAAAGAGTTTCATGCAAATCATGAGTGCGGGCTCGCAGGAAGACAGGCAGCTCGCCCAGATCCTGGGTCGCCTTCACAGGGCCCGCCAGAACCTGTTGCTGCGTGAAGAAGGCCTGTACTCCAACGACACGAGGTTTGACAACGCAGATGCATACCTCCATAAGACGTCCGCCAGCCGCGACAACCTCGACTGGCAGCGGAACAAGACGCAAAACGAACCGTCATTCTGGGTTGGCAACGTGGGCTACGAAGCGACGGACCAGTTGGCGGTTCCGCGGGCACACGTCAATGACAGCGAGTTTGGCAACGGGCTGAGATTCTCCGTTGGGCATGTCAGTCCACAAGGCGCGACTTCCTTCATGGACCACTTCTTCCGGAGGTCTTGATTCATTGCGGTTTTGCCAACAGCAGTTGGTGATGGTGGATAGGATTGGGTTTAGCTGGTGGCTAGGGATTTCGACCGCAAGTGTTCCGATTGGCACACTTCACGGACTTTGCGCAAATCCCTTCTTGTTAGAACACAGCTAGTGACTAGCGGAAACCTTAACTCACATCGTGAAAGTGATTCCCAGGTCGTCGGGTACATTGAAATAAGGACAGGCATGAATCGACAGGTTTCATGCTCCCCATTGGTGTCTTCTTCCAAGTTCCCAGGCGCCAACCAAGTAGAGTTACATGTTCCACATCGTCCTCTACGGGTCAGTAGGCACATGCCACTGATCTGCAACTCTGAAGCCCTCGGGATACGGGTTGTTAGGGTCCAGAACAACCTGCTTGTAGCTCGTGATCCAAGCCCGGCCTTTAACGGTGGGAAGAGCCGCATCATACTCGCCAACCTTGGTCGTTCCGCGAATATGAGTCTCAAACTCTGTCCCAATAATGCTCCTGTGCCAGAACCTTTCCCAGCCTTCAGCTAGCCTCTCGCGTGAAGCGCGGTAAGACGAGCGCACGTACCCGTCCCGCAAGGGCTTCTGTCGAACCGCCCGGGCGATACGATGACTCTGTTCTTGGCCGTTTTGCCGTCTGGTGCATCTTAGAGAGGCTCCGTGATGGAGATGTTGGTAACGCCCCGGATGCTCGAGTTCTCCGGGTGGACGGGGACGTATTGAGCCTGGACAGCTCTCTTGACTCGTTCCCCAATCTCAACCAGCTTGGGGCCATGATGGCTTTTGACCTTGACTCGAAGGGCTGCGGCATCGGCAATAGCGTACCACCAAATTCCTGCCCAGGCAACATCGACATTGACAGTGCCCAGGCCCGGAACATCAATCGGAACATCAAAAGACACGGCCTTGCATGTTCCCGCCTCGCATTCGGCGGTGACTTGGACGAGCTCAGCAGCAGTGTCAAGAGCTATCGTTGTGACGGGCTGCTTCATGCCAATCATTCCTATTTCCAAGAGCACTGTTGTCGTGCAGACGATGTTGGAGCCCGACATTGACACGTATTCTTCGCTCTTCATGATGAGGAAGCCCGCATCGGCAAAGGGGTTGCACCGCGGCAGAAGCAAGTTTGTGTTCATCGATGAGCATCCTCGGGGCTCGCTGAGCAGCAATTACTCCAGCTTTTCGTACATAGACTTTCCCGGGACGCCCAAGACGCCGCCGACGATGACGTCGCCAACTTCACCTTCGGCGTGGCAGCCAACGACTGAGAGGGTACGAAGAGATTGAATAATTCGAGGGTGTAAATAGTCAAGTGCATGGGAAGCATGTTGCACGTCTTCCCTACATTATATCCGGGGTACAAAATAAGTGAACCTCGGGGATAGGCTGGGAAACTTGCAATCTTTTGATAGGATTGGAAATCACCTGTAAAGAATGAATCAGTCTCAAGCTCGTAGCCCTCCATATTTAGAGACCATCTAGTATTCTAATAGTGCACACCCATGTCAATCACCTCTTATTTAAGACGCTGGTTATGGCTTGAGACCGCTGCCATGCGCACTAACTTAGACTACGTTGTCAAGTGGCAAGTTTCCGCGACAGTCGTATCAATACTAACACTTGCTAATGATGAGGGGAGCACGCAAAAGCCGCTCTGAGGATATTGTGTCAATTAATCAATTGTGAAATGTGTCCTTTATACGTTACGCAAACTAATTGCTCCGTCGATCCTCCTCGAAATGTAGAACTATTACACCGCCTGAAAGGCAGCCGAGAACCACAGTCGATTCTGATTCTGCCATCAACGACGGCCGATACTCCACAGGAATCCAAAGCAACTTCTCCCCGTCTTTCAAAAGCCATTTTTCGTTCTCGAACCCATCATAGCGGTAAATCTGGGGTGGAAGCGTGTTGTTGATTAGAGATGGCGCATCGAAATTTACAACCCCAAGATCAGTGTATGTACGGGAGCTGTCTATTTTGTCGAAAAAAATCCGGTCTTGTCGAAATCGGTCTTTGCGGTGTGGTTCCCTTTTTATAATAGAGGAGCTAGGTAATCGAATTGGGGAACTTGGGGAAAGCTGCTGGCCATCTCCTAGGGAAGCCAGTATGCAGTCACCTGTGTCCACATTCCAAACCTGAACGTTTCCCTTCGAAGCCACAGCCATACGTTGGCCATCTGCTGACATCGCGAGGGTGTTTCCTTTATGCTCAATCGTCCGGAGACAGTGTTCGGAACTCGTCCGCTGCCAGAGCTCCGAACCCTCTGCCAGAGTTCCGAACCCGTCTGCCAGATCTTGACCTCGTTTCCGTCAAGCGCGCCGAATCGGGAACCGTCTGATGAGAGCGCAATAGATTGTATTTTGTTGTTGAGACCTGCCAGGATCTGAACACAGCGATTTGAAGCCATACTCATAATGGTAATCGTTTCATCGTGCTCGCAAAACATCAGTCGTTGCCTGTCATTTGAGACGCTGAATTCGTCCACATTGTCATGTGATTTGAGCAAAAGTCCAGTGTCTAACTCCCAAACAAAAACTCCATCGGGCCACATATTGGCTCCTAGTCGCTCGCCGTCCAGAAAGAAGACAATCGACCCAATATAGTTATCCGTCTGTGTGTCAGTATATCCGAAGGTCCGCACAAGGTTCCCTGTAATATCCCAGAGGGATTTATGGACTAGCATCCAGTTAACATGTGTGGGTGGAACAGCATACATGGGTGGAACTTACATCAACCATATCTCGTAACTGACCTAGTAGTTGAATACTCTCTGAAACTTTGTTTATAAGACTCAGAGCTTCCAGCCAATGAATGAAATGTTGTTATAGTCAGAATCGCGGGTTTTAACCAGAAGCTTTTGAAGACGCTTAGTCGGTCCACCGCCTTCACGCTTGTCAACAAATCGCACGAAGTAGCCATCGTTGATGTTATCAATAGCTTATGAAAGATTCATCAACCTCTCCCATACCTGGATACTATCCCTACGAGGTTGTATGCCTTAACTGCACGACGACTTAATCGCATCACCGTATAGCTGCCCGTTTTGTTTCGCGCGATTTTGAATTTGTGGTTGGATACTATTTCCATTACGGTAATAGCAGACTGTAGTCTCGCTGTACTGGCAACTACATGACCCAGGCTCTTAAAGACCTCGCACTCCAACTTTTAAGTAGTACGGATCTTCATCAATCCGCTTCCTGAGTGCTCCCTCTTTCAACTCATCAACGTCCCACTCAGTCCAAACAAAGCGCCCGTGCAAAAATGTGGCCTCAGGGGAGGCAAGCCAAACCGCAAATTGGCCAGGAAGATCCGCTAGGTAACAAAGGTATTCGATCAACAAACTTTCTCATGCGTACAATTTAAGGAATTAACTCACGGCTGTTCCACGGGTACGAATCCTCTCGATATCCAGCATCTTTGACAGTCTGGGTGAGGACGCCGCCCGGGTTCATGTTGATGATTTGCATCCTCTCAGGTGGGATGTCTTCGGCGATCAGCTGCATGGCCAGGGCGGCCGCGCTTTTGGTCAGTCCATATCCTGGAAAATCAGACGCAGCCTTCCAGTCGTGAATGGCATAGGTTGAGACGTTGACTAGATACTGGTTTCGTGGTTTAGCGACAGCCGAGTTATAACTTTTGTACGAAGTAAAACGTACCTGTGGCCCTGGAGCGCCTTGTCCCTTCTGCTTGTAGAACCGCTCTGTCATCTGCAGTTGCGCACGTAGGTTCATATCGTAGTCTTTCCAGATCCCCTCTGTTCCGACATCAAGAATTGGCTTATGGTCAGATATCTTGACAGCATTGAGGACCAGAACGTCAACCACTGTCCCCTCTTGCTCCAACGAGTTCCAGAGCTCCTCAACATCCGTGGCGCTGGATACGTCGCAGACAAGTCCAACAACATCGGCGTGAGGGTTGCTACGAGCGAGTTGGACCGCCGTGTCTTTGGTTGGCTCTGGACGTCGGCCAAGGATTATGACTTTGGCAGCAGAGGCTTGCAAGAACGCTTTGGCGATTGCATACCCGATGCCTGCGTTGCCTCCGATCACGAGAACCGTCTTTCCAGTTTGTGTCAGCTCAGGGCGTAGTGGGGAGATGGAGGGATACGGAGCCCGGTGAAAGGGCTCGGTCATTTTCCAAGCGGATTCCATGATACTGAGAGACTGAAGGGCAAAGTGGCAAGATTGAATGTGTTAGAATGAAAAGTGAAGCGGTGAAGCGTATACATGACTGTCCCTGGGTTCTTAAGGGGGATATTTATGGTCGATGGCACTGCGTCATCCCGGTCCATCGACTGACTCTGCCGTAGCGTTCATGTTCAAGCCTCGAGACTTGGAGTTGGCTGTCCTGCTTTCTTGCTTCCGCCCAGTCTCCCGTCTGCGGGCTTACACGGCGGAAAACCCCACAAATTCCCGCCGCGGGTCCGACTCGCTGGGGCCCGCCCTGTCGCTATACCTCGTCGTCTCGTCCTGGAGCTGACAAATCTAAGTAAAGTTACGATCAAGCCGGTGTCAGCTTACACATGTCAAACACCAGGATCGCCTGTTGCGGGAAAATGTGGGTATCGCGGCATCACCCAACTAATCATCAAAAGGCCGCTGGCGGAAAGAAGTGGGCTGTCACAGCCTTTCTTAATCCTGCGGTATCATGCTTTCTCCCGCGAATCCCCCAAGTATGACACAATCACTCATCTTCAAGTCGGGTCAGTCTTTTTGTCGAATTGGGGACCGCAAGTGTTGTGGAAACGGCTCTGTGTAACGACACGACTTGTCAAAGCCAGTTCAAGAGATGTCATCCAAACTAGGCCTGTCTATTCTTATATTGCTAATACCATGGACTTTGCCCTACTCACTGTTGGTGGACCGGGGTTGTCGGCACTTAGATGGGCCGACATCCCGCTCCACACCTGATTTGTAAGGCCACAAGGATGGGCCTCAATCCCCGAAGGGACATATGTCGGGCGCAGCCCCTAGCTAGTGAAGATAGACGAATATAGCGATATTCTACCGATTAAGAGTTATGAGCCCGGTGTAACTCGATTGAAGCCAACCGGAATGACGATTTTGCGGTTAATTACGACCCTATAGCCAAGGATATTACGGTCCTCGATTATCAACCCGAAGTTCGAAGACGAAGACTCCCTTATGTGCGATTTACCTCAAAAGGAAGCCTTAATAAGCTACTATAGATAATAATAATAGAGTTAATAAAGGCATTAACCCTATTAATAATAAGCTTTCTTATTAGATTAAGGAAGAGGGAAGACTAAACCCCTTAGCTTAAGAGAGTTAAGGTATTAGCCTAGGAATATAAGATCTAGGGCTTTATTAACCTAGATTAGAAGATATCTCTTAGTCCTAATAGTTTACTTAGACTAAGACTAACTAAGGATAACTATAAATAGCCTATTAGACCTTCTATCTTAGTCTTTATAAACTAAATAACTATAAACTAAAGGTAGGCCCTTATAGAGTCTTATAATCTTTATCTTAAATTCTTTAGAGATAAAGAGCGTAAGGCTATTTAGGATCTTACTAATAGCTAATAAGTCTAGGATCTATAATAAGTAAAGACTATAAAGCTCTATAATAAAAGAAAGAATTATATAATAAAGCTAAAGAAGAATATATTACTCTTGCTTAATAATCTTTATATAGATAGAATTAAGAAAATAGCTAAGCTAAGAGAGATCCTATAGGCCTTAAAGAACTATATTAACCTAGATAGTAACTAAGACTAAATAATATTTAAGGCTATATATTAGGATATAGTTAAGAAGGCTAGTAGATTAAGGGATTAGGACCTCTAAACCTTATAGTTTAAAAAGGCCTAGGGGAAATACTAGCTCTATAAAGTTCTAGTTATTAATAAAGTTAGGGCTAGGAAGGACTTTATAAGAGTTATCTAACTAGCCTTTAGAGAATTCTATAGCTACTAAGACTAAGACCTTAGAAAGTAAAAGCTACTAAGAGAAAACCTTATACCTCTTTCTAACCTTACCTAACTATTTAAAGAGATAATATAAGTTAATAAGGTAACTCTTTCTATTAATATAATTACTCTAGTAGTTACTAGGTAGATTATAAAGGTAATAAAGTATCTTAGCTATAGATAGATTTATCCCTTTAATAAGGTAGCCTAGTAGGAGAAATACTTTAATATAATAATTATATTTAAGAAAGTTAGGGCCCCCCTAGATTAGGAGGTTTAACTAAGTAATAAAGTATTAATCCTAGCTTACTTAGCTAAATACCCTAAGGAAAGAAAGAAGATCCTAGAGTAGAACCCTATAAGGGAGTAGAAGGGAAAGTAAAAGCTCCTAGTATAAGGAAGAGGCTAATAAGCTAAAGCCTAGAAGTTACTTAAGGTACTAACTATAATAATCTTAAGCTAGAACCCCCCTCTAACTCTCTCTCTTAATATAATTATCCTTTTAAGTAATATAATAACCTAGGACCTAGTATTAAAAGATATAGTTATCTATAACTCTAGAGTAAGTGCTTATATCTTTAATAACCTAGCTTAGTTTACTTTAGAAGACTTTAACTAAGATAGTTATAAGACTACTCTTATAGGAGATATAGTAATAATTATAGAGGGTAAGGGTATAGTAGAAATATATATCTCTTACCTAGAATATTCCCTTAGAAGGGTTATTTAACTCCCTAACTCTTACTATTTTCCTAGTATATATCTTAATATTATCTTAACCTAATAATTTAGATAAAATAATATTCTTTAGAACTAAGAGATAGATTAGCTATATTTTAGAGGATTAAGAGAGGTTATTATATAGCTTATACCTATATATAACTAGTAGGTAATAGTGAGAAAGGTAACCTTAACCCTAAGAGCTATTTCTTATAGCCCTTAATTACTATAAGGATTAATAGTAGAGCTTTAATATTAATAATATAGTTATATTAAGTAAGAAGCCCTTAGCTACCTTATAGAAAATAAACTTAATATTAAGATTAGGGGACTATTAACCTATAAGTATAAGGTATATACTACTATAAAGATATACTATAAAGTCTTAAGGAATAGATTATAATATATTCTAAGAGGTCTTAGTAGGGCTTTTAACTATAATCTTTACTATAGTCCTATCCTAGTATATAGTAGGGAGAGATACTAAGTCTTATTTACCTATATAACTATAAGGATAAAGTTTTATTACTTATTAAAGTATAAGGATAAGATTAGAGATACCCTTTATAAGCTTTAAGTATAGCTAGAGACTTACTTTAGTATTAAAGTTATACTTCTCTAGTATAATAGTAAGACTTTCCTTTTTAGTAACTAAGAAAGAAGGGATCTTACCCTTTAGGGGACTATTATCTATAAGTTAGCTCTATTAATACCTATATAAAATAGTAGAGCTAAGGTATTAGTAAAGGATATTAAGACTAAGGGAAGGGTAATAATTAAAGAAGCTAACCTCCCTAAAGACCTTTAGGTTAAGGTATATTATATAATAATCTACCTTTCTAACTATATACCTTTCTATTGTAAGAAGCTTTAGAAAATACTATATAAGCTATAGTAAAATTAGGTTAGGAATAATATCCCTACTTATAGTTACTTATTAAGTAATATAAAACTAAAGCTTATATATCTATATACCTTTAGGTACCTTATATACTTAATAATAATAAAGGTACTAAAGTATATTAAATCTTATTACTTAATAAGTCTATTAATATAAAAGGTATATATTAGCTATCTTATTTAGTATAAGGGGGAGTTATAATATATAATTTAGGTTTCCTTATACTATAAGAAGTAAGTTATAATCTCTTTAAATATTAGCTTTAATAAGAAGGAATACTATAATCCTAAGCATAAAGAATATACCTTAGTATATAGAGAATATACCTATAGTATTATATAATAAATCTAAGTAATAGAGATACTAGAAAGTAAGGATATTAGTAATAAAATAGACCTTAATATAGTATTATATAATATCTTATAATAATAGCTAAGGAATACCCTTAATCTAAGCCTAAATAAGGCTCTTAAGAGGGTTTATTTCGAAGAGAATATAGACTTAAAAGCGCTCTTACCCCTTAACTAAATAGAATCCCTATAATAAAATAAGCTAACCAGCCGAGAGAGTAAAGAAAGGGCTCTTTCTAGATTATAATATCTATCTCCTCTAATTTCTAAAGAAGGAGGTAGAGTAATAGGAAGCCTAAGTATTACTCTTACTAAAGAAGCTAATAAGGAGGAAATCTAGTCCTTAATACGGTTAATACATAAGAATAATAATAAAATTATTACTATAAGACTATAGTTACTACCTCTATTAGAAAATAAAACTAAGGAAGGCTTACTTAAGGAGAAATCGCAATCTAAAGGATAATTAAAATCTTCTTTTTCTAATAAAGTAATTAATACTATCTAAGTATTAATTAATAAAGCGGATTATAAATAAGAAGAGATTAAAGCCTTAGGTAGCTAATAAGCCTTAGTATTACCTAACCCCCTAAAAAAGCATAATTATAATAAATATATTAAGCCTATAAATATACTTAGTAAGCTATAAAGAATTTACCTAACCTTAAAGGCCTCTAAGTCTTAGGGTTAGCCTAGGTAGTTAGGGAAGTTAAATATTAATATAATTACTCTTAAGGCTATAGTCTTTAACCTATATATTAGTAAGATACCTAAGCTATTAGTAATATATATAGAGGTAATATTATTACTCTATTTATATAAGTAGAAGGGTATAGTTATAATAAAAGTTATAACCTTAGTTAATAAGGAAAGCTAGAAGGAAGTTAATATTTCTAAGGTCCCTAAAGGTAAAGAAGTTATTAATCTAAAGTAGGTATTCTTATATAAGCTTAATAAGTAAGGATATATTATATACTTTAAAGTAAGACTTATAGCTTAGGGGGATAAGTAGAAAGATAATAATAAAGATTATTATACTATAATCCTTATAGCTTAGGTCTTTAGGATCCTTACTACCCTAACCTATAAGCTTAACTAGAATATAAGGTAATATAATATTATAAATACCTTTATAGAGTTACTCCTAGCTAAAAGAGTTTACTATAAAATACCTCTAGAGTTTAAAAAGTATTATATACTTCTAATACTTCTAAGAGCTCTATATAGACTATAGATATTACTAAAGCTATAGTTTAAGCTCCTTAAGGACTTCTTTCTAGGCTAAGGATTTACCTAATATAAGGAAGAGATATATATCTTTAAGAAGGGTAATATAATTATCTTCTTCTATATTAATAATATAGTTATACTATAGCTAAAGGGGTATAATAATAAGTAGAAGGAAGTATATAATACCTTCCTTTCCTACTATAATATAAAAGACCTAGGAGAGCTAAGATAGTTCCTAGGGATTAAGGTTATTAGGGACTAGGTAATAAAGTAAATATAGCTCTCCTAAGAGTTATATATATCTATATTTACTAGTAAATTCTACCTAATTAAGGAAGAGGATAATAACCTTAACCTTTAGTATATATAAATACTAATACTAAATAGAGCCCTCTTAATAATAAAGATCCTAGCTTTAAAGAATAATATTATATACTATTAAGCTAAGGTTAGAAGTATATAATACCTAGGAAATATAACTAAGCTAGATATAAGCTTTACTAGCTCGAAATTAGTATAATTTAATATAAATCTAAGCTCCTAGTACTAGAAGGTCTTAGACTAGAGTATTTAGTATCTATATAATATAAGAAAGCTATATATTTACTATATAGTAAATAAGTTATGCAATACTCTCTTTATAGTATTAGATATAGTATTTAGAGACTACCCTAACTTAAGGAAATTATCCTAAGGCTAGATTATTATAATATTTAGTAGCCTAGTAGTTTAGAAGTCTTATAAGCAATCTATAGTTATAATATTAAGTATAGAAGTAAAGCTCCTTACTCTCTTAAATATAGTAAAAGAGAGACTAGGACTAAGTTAGCTCTTACTTAAGCTAGGCTTTATAATTAAAGCTATAGTAAGGATTTAGAGTAATAATATAGTAATAATCTAGCTTATATAGAAAAGGTTAAGCAAGCTTATTATAAAGCTTTATTATATAGATATATATAATTACTAGCTTTATAAATAATACTAAAAAAGAAAGGTTAAGGTTGAATAATTACTAACTAAATAAATAACTACTAATAGTCTTATAAAGTCTCTACCTCTATAAATATATAAGACCTTTCTTAACCTTCTATAATTAAGGTTAATACTAAAGAGAATATTAAAATAAGGTACTAATAATACTCCTCTCTTATTTTATTATTTTATATTATATAAAGAAAATAAAAATATTATAATAAAGCCCTACTTCTTATAATTATAATAATATAATAGTTATTTATAGAGACTATCTAAGTTTACTATAAAAAGGGATAGAAAATATAAAGCTACCTTATTACTAGGAAAAGCTTAGAATACCTAAGATATTATAAGATTATAATATATAATTAGTATTATAAAAAAGGAACTATTATAACTTAGAAAATAACTACTCTTTTATATATATATTATTTTATTTATTTTAAAGATTAAATAGTAAGAATTATATTAATTAAGATTAATTATACTTCTTAATAAGTATAGTAAAGAAGATAGGAAATAATAACCTATCTTTAAACTCTAAGGTATTAAAGTATTAATACTATAGATTAAGCCTTATATATAAGGATTAGTAATATTATTATTATTAAAATAATAAGAGCCTTTAGTATAATAGTTAGAGTTACTATACTCTATATAATTTTAGACTATTAAAGTATAAGATTTCCTAATCTTATACTTAAGTAGGTTAGTAGTAATCTTTTTAGCATTACTATAATAACCTTATAGTATCTTATTACCTTCTTTTAGCACTTAGGATACTATATAATAGCTCTAACTAATATATAGTATACTAGGTAGAGTTACTAACGCCCTTTTTGCCCTATTAATTAAGAAAACAGGGTTCGATTCTACCCTTATTAAGGCACCTTAATTTTTAGGGAAAAGGAACACTATCTTTAACTCTAAATAGCTTCACTTTGGCAGACTTCGGTCATTCTAGCCGTAGTCTGAAGGGGTGTGTTAGTGGACCGGGGTTGTCGGCACTTAGATGGGCCGACATCCCGCTCCACACCTGATTTGTAAGGCCACAAGGATGGGCCTCAATCCCCGAAGGGACACATGTCGGGCGCAGCCCCTAGCTAGTGAAGATAGACGAATACAGCGATATTCCACCGATTAAGACTCACATTCATCGCTTATCCACCTCTGTGTTTCGTCTAAGCCCACTGATATTACCATAACGGCATGGCCAAACTCGTCAACTTGGGAGGGTTTCGCACCGACGAGGAGGGCACCGATATCTATGCTTTGCATAAATAGCACGTTCTTTTTCTGAGCGACTCTCTTCTCCCACTCATGTCCAGATGCAGAGTCCCATAATTCTTTCCCAAAGGTGCAGTATACTCCTCCAGGGCACGATGAATACCCTTCTTTTATCGTCGCATAGACGGCTTGAAAGAAGCTTGTTGTGAGCCACGTCCGCCGTACGCTTTCAGCGAAAATCCACGCCTTCCAGGATCCCCAGAACGGCCCAATTCCAACGGTAGCCACAGAGCCGGCATCTGTTGTTCGCATTTCCGCTGTCATTCTCTGCCACATCTGGTCGTTCCATGAATTGAGAGTGGGAATATGCGTCTCCGCTCGAGCGCGCATGCGGATGTCTCCATCGAAGAGGCGAATGACTTGGAATATGAGAAGGGCTTGCACGCGAGCGGCGTGATCAGCGAGAGTCAAGACTGACAATGCCAGCGACGGCTGTGTGGCATGGTCCTGAATCAGCTGGTTCACGCGATCGTCGATAATACGGAACACGGTATCCTGCGATGACGGCGTCTTGTTCAGATACGCCGTCAATACGGTATACGCATCTTGAATGCAGCGTGGCATGTGCATCCGATACAGCTGCCGGTGTATTAATGGGCAATGATCTTCTGTAACCCACTGCTTGAACCAGCCTTGTACGGTTGCCACATAAGCTTTAAGCGTCTCTTCGCCGAACCACTCTGGTGTCTGTTCTGGTTGTCTGTATTCGACATCCCATGAGTCCCAAGCAACGAACCAGAAGTCTGTTGAGGTACTAGACATCTGAGTTTCGAAGGCGGCCAGGGTCCCATGTAGCCCCGGGAGGTCAATATCGAGCATGGCATCGCCCTCAGCTGGCTCGGTAGGGGTCATCCCCTTGGGTGTATTGCTCATCAGCTCAAGTAGATTTTGGTTCATGTCGGTTCGTCGTATCGGAGGGTAGAAGCACTCGAGTCCCTTACTCACGCAACGCTGACAAGTCGGAACCTGCTTCGTGCATCGTCGTTTGGAGTATGTGCATGCGGCGCAAGCTCTCCGGTAGACAGTTGGCAACTCACCAGTCGGAAGGCTCTGAAGAGTCTGCATCGTACGCACATTGTGGACATTAAGAGGCTTACCTTTCCCCGCAGCGGTCAAGACATCACATCACTATATTAATGCCTCGTCAGCTCCGTCGATTAGTAAGCCATGTGGCGGAGAACGGTCTATTTTTATCGGGATATAACGTTACCGTGTCGTGAGTAGCCTGGCATGGAATAGTACGAACCCTAGGAAAGACAACGAATCACTCTCTCTTAATCGGTCGAATATCGCTGTATTTGTCTAACTTCACTAGCTAGGGGCTGCGCTCGATATATATCCCTTCGGGGATTAAGGCCTATCCTTATAGCCTTATAAATTAGGTGTAGAGCGGGTATAAGTATTAATAACCCTAGTCTACTAATATATCCCTTTAGACTATAGCTAGAATAATTAAAGTTTACTAAAGTAAAGCTATTTAAAGTTAAAGATAGTATTCCTTTTCCTTAAAAATTAAGGTACCTTAATAAAGGTAGAATTAAACCTTATTTTCTTAATTAATAGGGTAAAAAGAGTATTAGTAACTTTACTTAGTATATTATATATTAATTAGAGCTATTATATAGTATCTTAAGTACTAAAAGAAGGTAATAAGGTATTATAAGGTTATTATTATAATACTAAAAAAATTACTATTAATCTACTTAAGTATAAGATTAGGAAATCTTATACTTTAATAATTTAAAATTATATAAGGTATAGTAGCTTTAATTATTATACTAAAAGCTCTTATTATTTTAATAATAATAATATTACTAATCCTTATATATAAGGCTTAATTTATAATATTAATATCTTAATACCTTAAAGCTTAAAGATAGATTATTATTTCTTATTTTCTTTATATTATATATTAAAGTATTATTAGTATTAGAATACTAAAAGTAAAATAATAGAAGTATTATAATCTTAAAGTAACTATACTAATTAAATACTATTAGTATATTATCTTACTTTAGATAACTAAATAGCTAAGCTAAAGCCTAAAGGGCTAAGAACTAAGATAGTAAGGGCTATTATAATAGAATAAAAATAAAAAAAGCTTATATAATTAGAAAGAATAAAGAGGTTAGAGATTAATTTATATTATAGTACTATTATACTTTTCTTACTATACCCTTATAGTAATTTAATAGTCTATCTTATCTCTTTACTCCTTATAATAAATACTATTCCTAATAAGTTAATCTCTCTAAACCTATAGGTATAGTAAACTATTAAGAAAGATAATTACTACTAATAACCCTCTTAGTATACTACCTACCTTTTTAAGTTTATAGTTAATAAGTAGTAAAGATTCTATAATATTATAAACCTAAGATAGATAACCTAAGAGTTAGATATTACTATTAAATTTCTTTTTTTATTATAATTTTAACTCTCTCTCTAAACCTATTAATATTCTTATAGAAAAGGTAAAGCTAAATCTTTATATTAAAACTTTATAAACCTTATAGTAAATTAGCTATAAGAAATACTAGCTTAAGCTAATTACTATTAGGATTACTTTTAACTTTAATCTTAATAGTAAGCTATAAGCTATAAAGTAAACTTACTATACTTATAATATAAATATATAGTAAAGCCCTAATTATAATATTAGTAAGCTTATCTTAAAGACTCTTTATTATAGTAGAAAGTTTTAAACTAAATTAAGAATCTATTTTACTAACCTTAATAGCTAATTCCTTTTATATTCCTTAAGCTTTTATATAAACCTACTAAAGGTCCTACTTATAAGTAGCTATCTTAAAGGATTAGTTAAGCTATATTAAACTAGCTTCTTTAATAATAATTAAAAAGGCTAAATTAATAAAATTATATAAAATAATTATCTTATTTAGATTAAAGGGACTTTTAATAATAACCTTACTTAATACCTTAAGATAATTAAAAAGTTAGTATACTATTATATAAAGCTAACCTAGATTATTAAGAACTTTCTTAATTACTATAAAGCTCTTAAAACTAAGCTCTTAGAATAGCTACTTAATTTCTATTAAGTCTATTTAGTAATTTATTAATTTATACTTATACTATAAACCTAGGTAATTAGCTATAAGATTTCTTTAACTTAGTAAAAGTTTATTAGCTTAGTTATTTAAGTAAAGACTATTCTTAGAAAACCTAACCCTAGCTATAATAATATAAACTTAGTACTTACTTTAAGTATTACCCTAAATACTAACCTTACTAATACCTTAGTAACTTTATAGATACCTAGCTAGCTTTATAAAGGCTCTATTATATATTATAAGTATAGAGAAGAGAGTTATATCTTAATAAAATACTTTAAACCTAATTATAAAATATATAAAAGTAATTATTATACTATAAATTAGTATTAAGCTAGCTATAACCTTATTATACTTATAATAGCTCTTAATAATATCTAATTTACTAGTATAGAAACCTAATAAAGGCCTAACTAAACTCTATCCTTATTAATATATTAAACTATTAAAACCTAATTATATATAGAGAGCTAGTAAAAGAAATTAGAAGGAAATACTTTAGCTAATATAAGAGCTAATATAAGCTTTATTTACCCTTACTACTTAATTATTACTAAATAGAAAGATATTAAACTTAGTAAGGTCTAAATTAAAGAAGTTAATAATAAAATCCTTAAGAATTAAAAAACCTTTTAATAATTAGTAATAGTTTATAATAGTATAAAGAAGGTAAAGATATATAAACTTTACTTTTATATTATTATAATTTATTAGTATATAATTATCCTTAGAGACCCTTAGTTTTATAATATAGAACCTTAAGTCCTTAAGTAAAAAATAAAGACTTAAAAGTATAATATACTATAAAGTAATATTAAGGTTATTATAAGGAAGAAGGAAATATATAGAGCTATTAAAGAATATATTACTACCTTTATAATTACTAGTAATTTATTAGATATACTTACCTCTATAATACTAATAGAGATTATAGAAAAGTTATTATAATCTAGTAATAAGAAGCTAGTAAAAACCTACCTAAAGCTTTATCTAGAATTTAGAGATATTTTTAAGATAGAAAAAGTAAATCCTCTAATACTTAAAGGATAAATATATACTATTAATATAGAGAAAGGCTAAATACTACTATAGGGATCTATTTATAGTCTTATTATAAAGAAGCTAGAAGTTTTCTAGGCTTACCTTACTAATATATTAATAAAGAGTTAGATTTAATAATCTATTAGCTTAGCTAAGGCCTTAATCTTATTTATCCTTAAGAAAGAGGGTAAGCTATACCTTTATATTAATTATTATAGTTTTAATAAGATTACTAAGAAGGATAAGGCTCCTTTACCTTTAATTTATAAGATTTTAGATTAGCTTAATAAAGTATAAATCTTTATAAAGCTAGACTTAAAGGATATATACTATTAGTTATATATCTATAAAGAAGATAAGTAAAAGATAGCTTTCTATTATTATTATAGTTATTTTAAATATTTAATTATACCCTTTAGACTAATTAATACTTTAGTAATATTCTAAGAATATATTAATAATATCCTTATAAAGCTTATAAATATAATTTATATTATTTATTTAGATAATATCTTAATATATAGTAGTAATTCTAGTAAGTACTTATAGTATATCTATAATATCCTTATCTAGCTATAAGCTATTAATTTATATACTAACCTTAAGAAGTATAAATTTAACCTTAAGTATATAAACTTCTTAAGATTTATAGTAAGTACTAAAGGAATTTATATAGAATTAAAATATATTAAAAGTATTATAAAGTAACTCTTACTTAGCTATATAAAGGATATTTAGATCTTCTTAGGATTTATAGGCTTTTATTAATATTTTATTAAGAATTATAGTAAAATTATAGCTTTCTTTATAGATTTACTATATAGTAATAATAAAAGAACTTTTTAGCTAAATTACTATAAGTTTAATATATTTAAGTAGCTAAAGCTAGTATTCTTAGAAGAATCTATTCTTACTTACTTTAATCTTAAGTTACCCTTAAGGATTAAGATAGATATATTAGAATATACTATTAGTATAATCTTATTATAGCTATAGTAAGGCTATTAATATTTAGTAGTATATATATTATATAAGCTAATAAAAGTAAAATTATAATATTTAACTTTTAATTCTAAGCTTTTAGCTATTAAGAAAGCTTTCTATACTTAGAGATATTATTTAGCTTATATAGATACTAAGATTAAGATCTTAATAGACTATTTAAACTATTAATACCTTATAATAAAGCTAAAGCTATTATCTAAGTAGGTAGCTATACTTAATAATCTTTATTCTTTTAACTTTAAGATTATCTATTAACCTAGAATAAAGAACTTAATAAATAGTTTATTAAGGTAGCTTAATTACTTTAATAAGGAAGTAGTAAATAGAGCTTAGATAGTTACTTTATTACTATTTTTTAGTAAATTTAAAGCTAAAAGGTAGGATAGTAATAGTAAAGTAGCTCTTAAAGTAAGCCCTAACTATAAAATACTAAATACTAGCTTTAATTTTAATACTAGAAGGTAGTTTAATAATAGTAAGGTAACTTTTAAAATAAGCTCTAATTATAGAATACTAGCTATTTAAATAGATAATCTTCTTAAAGAAAGTAACTTTATTTATAACCTTATATTAATATATATAATAATAACCTTATAAAGCCTTAATAGTAATCTTATAGTAAGGTTAGTAAGCCTTTACCTTAAAAGAGCTAATAAGCTAGGAATAAAGATTTCCTTAGCTATAATTATCTAAAATACTTAAGAAGTAAATTCTTTTTATTAAAAGAAATTATAAATAGTTTACTATAAGACTATAGTAAAAAAGCCTATAAAGAAGTAAAGAGCTTAATAATTTATTAATATAAATAGCTTACTTTATTATAGCTAAAAGATTTATATTCCCCTTAGTATATATATAGAATTATTAATACTAATATATAATAATCTTATTATAGAATATTAGAAAGTTAGTAAGAATCTTAAAAAACTATAGATATAGTATTACTAACTCTTTATAAAGAAAGAAGTAAAGAAATATATTTAAATCTATATAATCTACTAGTAAACTAAGCCTTAGCTATATTAATCTTATAGCTATTTTACTTTACTCTTAATACTAACTTAACCTTAAGAAGAAATCTCTATAAACTTTATTATTAACTTACTCCTTATTATATAAGAAAAGAGCTATACTTTTAATAATATCTTAGTTATTATTAATTAATTTATAAAGTATTCCTTATTTATACTAACTTTAAAATAACTTATTACTAAAAGACTAATAATTTTATTCCTTAAAAGAGTTTTCTAAGACTATAAATTACCTAAAAGGATTATTACTAATTATAGCTCTTTCTTTATATTTAAATACTAAAGAATATTCTATAACCTACTAATAATTAAGTAACTACTTAGTATTACTTTTTACTCTTAAATAAATAGTTAAATAGAAAAGCTTAATTAAACCCTTAAGTATTATATATAGTATTTTTATAACTAAGAATAAACTAATTAGATTAATATTCTTCTACTAGCTTAGTATACCTATAATATAAGTAAGTATTTATCTATTAGTAAGAGCTTAGTAGAATACCTATAAAGCTTTACCTTTTAAGGACTAAACTATATAGAAGAATACTTACTAATTATTAGTATTTTAGCTAAGTTATAAAATATTCTATTTTACTAATATTATAAAGTAATATAGAAATTACTTAATAGTATTTATAAATATTAAGCTACTTAGTATAATTATAAGAGAGAATTAATATTATTTAATATAAAAGACTTAGTCTTACTATCTATAAAGAATATTAAGATTTAGTAACTTAATAAGAAGTTAGTAGATAAGTATATAAAACTCTACTAAATAACTAAATATATTAAAGATTATTATTTTACTTATAAGCTTAAGCTTTTACTATAATTATAAATATATAATATCTTTTATATTTTAAATCTAAAGAAATAAAAAGATAATAAACTAAAAGTAATATAGTAATAAGATAATCTCTTTATTATTAATAATATCTATATTATTAAATATATTATTATATATAAAGATTTTAAAAGTAACTAATAATATTTTATTAAGTAAGAAAGCTATAATAATACTAAGAATTTATATTAGCTATAAAGACTTTATAAATAAAAACTTTATTATAAACTATAAATAGTAAATTTATAGTAAGGTAGTAAAATAATAAATTTAATATATAAATTAAATTAATTCTAAAAAATACTTAAAAAGTAAAGAAAAAGTATACTAGCTACTCTTAGTTATACTAAACTAAGTTAAGACTCTAAAAAATAAATAGTAAATCTACTATATACTATTAGTAGCCTTTTAATAATATCTTTATTACTCTTCCTTATTATTATTATTAGCTAGGTTAAGAGCCTAAAGAATTAAATTAAGCTTAATATAAAATAATAATAAAGCTATACTAAGAACTTTATAACTTAGGGTTTTTATAATATTATAAAGAGTATTAGTAATATCTAGCTATACTTATAGCTAGATTAACTTTATAAGCTATAAATATATTATTACCTTACTAATAATATAAATAGTAATAATAGTAATATTAATAATAGTAATATAAGCTTAAGTATTCTTATTATTAAACTTTAAGTAGTAAAGTAAGTAAAGAGTAAGGATATAAATAGCTTAGATAGCCTAAACCTTAGTAAATTAATAATAAAAATATAAAAAGATTAATAATAACTTATTATAAAGTTAAAGTATTTAACTTTAATTTTAAAGAAATTATTATTAATAAATATTATAAAAAGTTAAACTAAAACTAGCTAATTAATATAAATAAGCTAATTTATAATAAGTTAACTATATTATAAGTATAAATAAGTAAAGAATAAAGTAATTTACTAGTTTATATAGTTTCTTATTCTTAATATACTAAGTATATTTAGATAAGGTAGCTATAATAAGAAGTTAATAAATAGCTTATTAATAAAATTATAATAAACTTATAACTAAAGATAAGAGTATAAAAAGTTAAAGCCTTTATAATTATATTTTTACTTTTAGTATAAATAGTTTTACTAAGGTATTAATAGATAGTAATATTAAGATAGTAATAGTAATAGCTAAATTATATAAAGTTAGTAATAAACTAAGAAAGTTATTAAAAGTATAGAAAACTTATAAAAATATAATAAGAAAAAAATAA
>JAZAVK010000170.1:0-80355 GCA_037954305.1 Neonectria magnoliae
TATACGCCTTTTTATCCCCCCCCCCCCCCCCCCCCCCAAAAGCCCATTCATCTTCTCCTGCACGCAGACAGTTCTGCACGAAGCCGCTTCCGTACGAGGCAAGTCACGCAAGCTTACATACATACTTCCATCGCATCTCACAAACCATCCATGTACAGCCACCAAACCGGAAGAGAAGAAAAAAAAAAAGGAAAAAAAAAGGGGGTGACACACCAACGAGGCCAATTCCCGTCACGGGCTGCGTGCAGGCCCGGCGTAGCTGCAGGCTCGCCTTCTGGGAAATTCGGGGGCGTTTTTCGGTGTGGGCGGCTCTGCCAATCTGTTTCGAGGCAGCGGCCGGGTAGCACAGCAGCAGCATCCTTCATTCCTGTTGTCCAAGTTTTCCTTTTCTTTTCCCTCTTCCTTTCTTAGCGTCGTCATCTTGATCATCATCATGTGCGGCGCAGAAGAAGAGGTGTGTGATGCTCGGCGCGAGCTGACAGGTTTCGTCTCACGTCTTCCCGACTCACTCAACCCGCATGCCGCCAATGCCCATCATCGCGGATCCAACCCCAGCTGTACTCTGTACAGTAGTCTAGCTTACTACGTAAGTTAGTGACTGCGTAATGTTCTGTTATCAATCTGGGCTCCCGGTCCTCGTCCTCCACTCTTTGTGGCATGCATAGTACGGGCTGACAATATGGCTTCGTTTCTTGTTTCCTCTATTCTTTTTTTTTCCCCTGGTGGCTTTCGCCCACCGCCTCCTCCTATCACGGTCCTCTCGATTGTCATTCCTGCCAAGAAGCCGGGAAAAAAATAATAATTATGATACATCATCTTTTCGAGGTCGTCTCCCGCACGTGCGCCGTTCCCGTTCTGGCGACAGCCACAGTGCGTGCCATCCCGCGAATTGCCCTCCCCCCCATCTTCTCCGTACCCCCCCATGTTCCCAGTTTCAACATACACACTTGCGTTATACCCATGTCCATGGATGGCCTCAGAAATCTCAGCTGCTGCCTCTCATACAAACAACCCTTGACCCGGTAAAAAGGCCTCACTCGTTGTTCTTTCCCGATTCACTCTCAGCTGCCTTTTTGTCTTTCTTTTGTGATCTGATGCGATCCCTCCCTCATCTATCGTCCATCGTCCATCGTCCGTCATCCCCCCACAGCATCTCCATAGCTTCCACAGCTGCATATGCACCGCAGTGCCAAGTTGCTGCTAGCTGCTTACTGCTTGCTGCTAACTGTTAACGTGCTAGATAACTCCCTAATAACACAGATGCTGCAATGCGGTGCGCTGTACGAAGTACGTGGGTGATCCAACGCAATGCCAACAACCGCTCCACTGGCGCTTCCACTTCTCACTCTTGCAGTCTGTCACTCACTCCCTTTTCTTTCTCGTTGTCTTTGTTTCTCTCTGTTTCTCTCACTCCCCCATTGTCTCTCTGCCGAGGAGTCGTCCCCCGGGCTACAGACCCTGGCCTCTCTCCACCATCCATGTCAGGCCCATCCCTGCTGCACATCCCCATCCTAAGCAAGCCAAAAAGCACAACATCCGAAGAAAAGGAAGGGTGTCAAAGTGAACCCCCCCCCCCCCCCCCGAAACATAGAAGACTCGGAGAAGTAAGCAAACAATACATTGGAACCGGTGTGACTGATGATGCTGAATGACGGACAAGACATCCAGTTCCCAATCCCAATCCGTCTCCCATTGTTCCAGATTCGTAACTCATCAAAACTAACCCGTCACATTTCCCTCTGAAAACTCACGCCTCTGGCTCTGGCTCTGGCTCTGGCTCTGGCTCTGACCGTCACCGTATCGCCCTCCCTGTGGATACCGACGAATCGAAGCATCATGTAGTCTATGTGTAGTTAGTTAGTTATTCTCCAGACCCCGAGATCGGCACGGCAATCCACTACGACCAGCAAACCACCGACAAACAACCAACAACCACCCGAACCAACCTCCTCCACCGCCAGCACGCATCGTCACCACACACCCTTGTGACGTGATTCTTTCGCATCTTCTCTGCCATATTCTACGACGCTCTGCTGCGGTGTGTGCACTCGCCGGGGTTTGCTGAAGATGGACCAGTCTTCTCACTTGCCGCCGTTCACATCCCTGCGATATCATCATTGCTGCCTCCACTTAGACCCTCCAGCCTCCAACCCTAGAACCTGGCCCTCTTCATGGCGCTTCCTGGTTCCGCTCTGACCCGCTCTTCCACCGCTCTCTGCCTTTCCCGCTTCAGTTCCTCATGTCCTCGTCAACGTGCTTTTCAGGGCATTTCTCCATTGTCTGTGTTACGCATACGTACTTAGTATATCCACTGTTGGTCTACATACAGCTGGTTTACCTAATGTAGTTCCCGTTTCTCTCCACCATGCCCGCTTCTCGCTCTACCGCTTCTACGCCGTAGTCGTTCCCGCTTCCACTTATCTCTTTTTTGATTTCTTACGCCGCCCCGTCCCTGTCCGCTCTACGTACGTGCATGCAGTGCTTCGTGCTCTATCACATTTCCCCTTAGCTTAGATCTTGTTCACCAATCCTCGCTCTGCCCTAAGCTGTGTTAGCTTCTCGAGCGCCTCGTCCACCGGCACCAACGAGCCCTTGGTCTGGGTGCTCTGGTCATCTCGGTTTCGGATGTTCAGGGTGCGGGTCTTGGCCTCCTCGGCACCAACCACTGTGTATAATTGTTAGCTGCGGCACCGCATGGGACTATACGGGGAGTCTCCTACCAAAGATGAAGTTGTACTGCTCCAGCTGGCCAGTACGGATCTTCTTCTGGAAAGTGTTGCTGCTCAGGTCCACGTCGATGAAGATACCTTTTGCCTTGAAGATGCTCTGCACCTCGTTGGCGTAGTCATTGACAGCTGGCATGACGGGCACAACCAGGATCTGGCGTGGGCTCAGCCAGAACGGCCACTTGCCGGCAAAGTGCTCCGTGAGCACACCGAACATGCGCTCGAAGCTGCCCATGATGGCTCGGTGAATCATGACGGGGCGCGAGTATCCAGCAGGTAGTTCCTCTGCGGGATCGCTACCGTCGCTTACACCGCTTTCCTCCTTGCCTGCCACGTATCGAAGCTTGAATCGCCGCGGGAGGTTAAAGTCTAACTGAATAGTACCGCACTGGTGGTCTCGGCGGAGCGCATCATACAGGGTGATGTCGATCTTGGGGCCGTAGAAAGCACCGTCGCCAGGGTTCATTTCCCACTTGGCATCGTGCTTCTGGGCAAAGGCATCCAGGGCCTCCTGGAGCTTCGCCTCGGCTAGGTCCCAAGTGGCGATGTCACCAACGTACTTCTCGGGGCGGGTCGAGAGCTTCAGCTTGAACGAGAAGCCGAAGACACCGTAGACGCTGTTCAGGAAGTCGAAAGCTGCCTCAATCTCCTCACGGATCTGTTGTGTGTTAGCAGGCACGCGGCTAAACGCCAGCCGCATTCAACATACCTGGTCGACGGTGCAGAAGATGTGAGCATCGTCCTGCTGGAAACGACGAACTCGGGTGAGTCCAGAGAGAGCGCCCGAAAACTCGTTTCGGTGCAGGACGCCAAAGTCAGCCATCCTCCAGGGCAGGTCCTTATAGGTAACGTCGGAGTGAGAGAAGATCTTGCAGTGTCCCGGACAGTTCATGGGCTTCAGGCCATAGCGTTCCTTCTCGACATCGAAGGTGAACATGTTCTCCTCGTAATGGCCCCAATGGCCAGAGACCTTCCACAAGTCGGCCTTGTACACGTTGGGGGTCATGACCTCCTCGAATCCACGATTTCGGTATTCGCCCTTGATCAGGTCTACCAGAGCATTGTAGATGCGCACGCCGTGCGGTAAGAAAAAGGTAGAACCGGGGGAAGCCTCGTCGAAGAAGAAGAGCTTCTGGTCTTGGCCAATCTTTCGGTGGTTGCGCTTCGCGGCCTCGGCAAGGAAATGCTTGTACTCCTCGAGCTGCTTCTTGTCAGGGAAAGAGATACCAGCAATTCGCTGGACCGACTCGTTGTTGCTGTCACCCAGCCAGTAAGCAGCTGAGTTCTATGTACTTGTCAGATTTTATGTAGTTCTTGTTCTTGTCCTTGACGGTAGTTGTGATAGCATACCCTGAGCACGGCGAAGGCCTTGATGTTGCCAGTGTGGGGAACGTGAGGACCTCTGCACAAATCGATGAGGGGACCGCATCGGTAGACGGTGCTCTTGGTGCCGTCGGGAACTCGCTGGTTGATGAAATACTCCTTATACTTGCTGTATTTGAACATCTCGAGGAGCTCGTCCTTGGTCATCTCAAGACGCTCAAAGGGCTGCTTGGCCTTGATGATGTTGTTGGAGAGGGACTCCAGGCCCTTCTTGTCTTCGTCGGCAATGGCCTGGCTTTGGGGTCGTTAGCATGGAGTTCGCAAAGGACCGGCACATACGTACCCTTCCATGTTGGCCATATCATAGTAGAAACCTGGGGGGTCCTCGGTAGGGGGACCGTTGCACAGGTAGCATCCAAATCGTCGTTCAGCAGCCTCTCCTAGAATATGGGCCGAGGAGTGCCAGAAGACCTTCTTGCCTGCATTGACCGTCAGCGACACGCCCAATTCGCCATATTCGTCCCTCCAAGGTTTCTCTACCTTCGGTGTGTTCGAAGTCAAGCAGCTCGAGCTTGCAGCTCTTCTCTAGTGGTCGAGTTAGATCCCACAGCTCGCCGTCGACCATGGAGATGACGGTGCGCTCGAGCAGAGACTTGGAGATGCCCTTGGCGATGGACGCGGGGGTGGTCTCCCATGAAGTTCCGATATGCTCCTTGCCATTGGGCAGGGAGACGGTGATTTCCTCGCGGGGTTGCGCTGGGGGCTTGTCAGTCGATTTGCGAGACGCGGAGGGGAGACCGTGGTTCACCCACCAGCAATCTCGGCGTCCTGGCGGGCCTTGATCTTGTCGAAGATGTCGAGACGGTGCTGAATGAACTCGGGGGATTCGGGCAGCTAGGTACCAAGCCCAGTTAGCCAGCGCAACAGACAGCGACTAGACGAGACGATTTCGGGAGACGAGATCGCGGGAGGTGGCACCAACCTCGAGACCTGCCGACTTGGAGCCCTTGGCGGCCTTGTCCTTGGGGGCCTTCTCCTTCTTCTCCTTGGGTTGCTTCGCGGGGTGGGACGGAAGGCTCTGCTCGGGAGCACCCTCCGCCGCCTTGGGGGCCTCAGCTTGTTCGGACGACATGATGTGGGCTCGACTCGACTCGCGGTGTTGCAGATGTGGTGGGAGAAGTTACGGTCTTGAATGGCGGGGCAGGGGCATTATACGCGAGGGTGGGGTTGAGTCACTGAGCCCCTAGTCAGTCGACCCTCCACCAGATAATCGGCAGATCCTCGGCCACCTACCTATCTTAAGAGTCTAGACGCAGCAATAAACAACAAATAAATACATCGGACATCGGACAGGTCTTCACCAGCTTGCTCATCTATGACTCCTTGCAGGTCACCATTCAACGCAATTATAGCACCCCTGTGCAAGGGGCAACTGCCAACCATCCACCAACCAGGGTCATCCGTTGTAAGGCTGAATCCGCTTCCATGACATGACATGTTGATGCCATGATGGCCCTCGCAAGGGGCTCAAAGAAATCGTGAAAAATTGTCACTTGATGCTCCAACAGAGTCAATTCACTATGAGGCGCCCCCGAGAAGCCTGGGGAGTTCATGTCAACACAAGTTCACTACTCCAAAAATAAATAAAAAGGGGGTATCAGGCCATTCTCCAACCGAAGCAAAAACCTAGAACGCCGCGGCCATGCCATACCGTGCATGCCATGCAAATAGGCCGCAAGATACGAAACCCGACAAGGGCTTTATCACAGCCCATATCGGGTGACGCACTCCTCCCGGTGCGCCTCCAAGCAATCCAGCGCGCAAACCCTTGTCCCGCACTTCATACACCGCACCCGTCCCCAGTACCCACAGACCTCGCAGAACACCCTCACCGGGTACTTGCCGTCCCAGCCCCCCGTGGCCTCGCCGTAGTTGAGCGGCGGCTGCGCGAGAAGCTTTCGGAGTTCCTCGTCCGACGGCATCTCAGGCACGCGTGATGCCAGCAACGGGTCCGAGTCTCCCTGGAGGGAGGGCGTCATGGATTTGTACGGGGGCGGGAGCACGGGCGGCAGGTCTGCGTCGGCCATCTGGGTGTCTTCATCGGAGGCCGGTTGTCGGGAGCCGGAGGGCGTCTCCCTCCTGCTGTTCGAGACTGGCTTTTTGTTGATTGCGCCGGCAGCGATCGAGCGAGAGGATGTAGCAGGGTTGGACTCGGCCAATGCCTGCAGGGCGAGGAAGTCATCGAGATGGTTCCCAAACGTCTTTTGCGACTGCAAAATCTTTCGAACATTCGGTGTGTGCTTTCCCTGGCCTTCTCAAAATCAGCTTCAAGTGGAACTCAACCAAGACTAAACTAGCCTACCTCGTCCACTCTTCACCGGCAGCGGTATTGTGTTGTCTCTTCCGCCATCGCGATCGAGCGCCTCGGCCTCTTTGCGCCTCTTCGTCTCCTGTCGGACTGTCAAGTCGCCAATGCTGAGGCCCGGTACGTTCCTCGCTCGTTTTCGTTTCGCGGGCGCGGTCGAGCGGTTGATCACTGTGTCCGGGACGTAGGCCCAGCCAGGCGCCGCGGTAGTCTTAGCGCCGGCAAGCTCGATGACCCCGAAGTTGTTCATTGTCGAGTGTAGGTGAACACCATTGGAAGAAACGAGCCGGGTGGCAGTCGCCTCGATAAACCGTTGACACGAGTTGAACCGCGTAGCATGGTAGAAGAGTCCCAGCTCCGGAAAATCCGCCACCCAGCTCCGGCTCCCTGGCGAGCCAGTGTGACGTAGCCAATCACGCGCCGGCACATCTCTAGCAGATATTCCGACCACCCGGTGACGAGTCTACAACGAACACCCATTGCAACAAGCTCCCTCAATCAATCCTCCCTCAAAACACCGTACCTCCCACGCGACTCAACCATGTCCCCGGCGTCGAGAGTCCTGTCCAGCAGCAGCCGCGCGCTGGCTGCGCGAAGCTTCCACACCTCTGCCCGACGAATGGCCGACGCCGCGCCCCTCCCGGCCCGAAAACCCATGGGAGCTTTCCGTGGAGGGTGAGTCGGCGCACATCCCAACGGAGCATTGACAGGTCGCGAACTGGACACTGGACAGCTGACGATGGATTGTGTTCTCTCGCAATTAGACTCTTCGGCTTCCTTCTCGGCAGCACCCTGTCCGGCGGCGCTGCCTACAGCTATCTCCTCAAGGAGTACAAGATCTCCAACGACCTCTTGACCGAGGATATCTATGTATGCACCCGAGGTTGGCCTGAGACAATTCCTCAAGGCCAATTGCGCTCCCACTACCTTGGTTACACGGAAAGCTGACTGCCCAATTGCAGACTCTCCAGGCCTCCGTTACCCGTCTGAGCAACTACGTCCAGAGCATAGAGCAGAAGACTCAGGGAAAGAAGTGAAGGGAGTCGGAGCTTGGGGGAAATGTATAACAGATTGGACCGAGGCAGGTTCTCTTCAAAGCCCACGGCGTGTTAGGGTGAAACCTGACGAAGCATGCAACTACTTGAGGTCACGGGAAGGCATGTGTACCTATGTATATATATGTGCTATGCTGCAAAACATCTGTACATTCCCGGACGCGTTCTGAACCTGTCTACGGTGCAGATTTCACCGTTACCAAACCCTTTTTCATTTAACTTACATTGCAGTCGATATGACGAGAGCAAACGTGATCGTAAAGAGTCCAAATTCTGACGCGGAAACTATGAAACCTCAGTGCATTCCAATACGCGCACCATTCAAACCCGCGCCCGTGAAATCAAATCAAATATGCCCTTTTTTGCGTGCTAATGTGACATCAAGTTTACAGCTCATCATGGCCATCGGCCTTCTTCTCCTCCTCCTTCTCGGCCTCCTCGGTGGCGGCGGGAGCGGCCTCGGAAGCACCCTCCTCCTTAGCAGAGACATCAGCCTTGTACTTGCCGTTCTCCTTGACGAACTCAGCGAGGTCCTCAATGGTGCGGGAACCGCTGTAGGTGATGGGGGCATCCTTGGCGCCGGCGGGGTAGAGCTTGATGGTGGGGAAGCCCTGGATCTCATCGGGGACGTCGTTGAGGGTGGCATCGACCTTGGCGATGACAACCTTGTCCTTGAAGCTGCTGGCAGCGTACTGGGAAGCAAGGTCATCGTACTTGGGGGCGAGAGCCTTGCAGTGACCGCACCAGGGAGCGTAGAACTCGATCAGGACATCCTTCTCGTCATCGAGGACAACATCCTTGTAGTTCTTGGCAACGACGATGGTGACGGGGCCCTCCTGAGTCTCGGGGATGGGTTCAGACTTAATGCTGGGCTCAAGCTTACCGGCAACGAAGTCGTCGACGAAGGGAGCGATGTTGTCAAAGGTGATGGCCTTCTCCTGGTCGAAGGGGAATTTCTGGTTCTTGGCGATCTCCTGGATGGCGAACGAGGGGAACTTGTCAGTCTTGAGGTTCAAGTTGCCAGCGTGGGCACCGAAGTTCTTGGCGTCAATGGTGGCGACGTTGAGCTTGCCCTTGTACTTCTCAGCAATGGGCTTGAGGGCCTTGCCGAGCTCCTCGCGCTCCTCGGCGGTCTCGGCGAAGATGTAGGCAAGGGGGATGCCGGAGGCCATGTAGCCGGAGTAGGTCTCGGGGCCAACCTCACCAACGAGGGGAGTGGCAGCGGAGACGATGAAGGAGGTCAAGGCGTTCTCGGAGAACTCCTCGCCAGTGAAGATGGTCTTGCCCTCATCGAAGCCCTTGTAGACGACGACAGCGGGGGCCTTGACACCCTCGGCCTCGGCGATCTCGGCGTCGTTGACGCCGCCGAAGAGGTAGGTGTCACGGAGACCCTCGGCCAGGGTGGTGAAGGTCTGGTTGGAGGTCTTGTCATCGGCGGCCAGGTAGGCAACGACGACAACCTTGTCGGCGGTCTTGAAGTCCTCGAGGGTGTCCTTGGTCAGGATGGAGACGGCAGGGAGGGACTGCTTGATCATGTATGAGGTGATGCTGGCGGGGTTGATTAGCATGCGAACTTCAGATCGAGGGGATCGCGCAGTCTAGGACTTACCCAGGAGCCTTGCGCTGGCCAGTGTAGGGAGTGTTGTTGTCGAGGCCACGGAAGACCTTGAGGGTGGGGTAGCCCTCAACGCCGTAGCTCTTGCAGAGGTCGGCCTCCTCGGTGCAGTCGATCTTGGCGAGCTTGATGTTCTTCTCCTTGAGAGTGGTGGCAGCCTCCTCGTACTCGGGGGCGAGGGCCTTGCAGTGACCGCACCAGGGAGCGAAGACTGCAGAGAACTCTTGGTCAGCAGCTGCGGGAGGACAGAACGTCCCATGAGGGAACGCATGGAGATTCAGACTTACACTCGGCGAGGACGAGAGGGTTCTCCTTGACGAAGTCGTCGAAGGTGGCCTGGGTCAGCTGGTGAACATCAGACTCCTCGGCGGCGGAGGCGACGGCAGCAAGAGCCGCCATGAGGCCGCAGGCAATGCGCTTGTGAAGCATGATGGGCTGTCAATTGGAAGCGGGTATCCTGCAGAGAAGAAAAAGAGGTTCTCGCTGGATAACAGGCAAGAGGACAGATGGGGGAGGAGGGAAGATGGGAGCAGGCGGAGAGATGGATGGGGAGAGGTTTTGTACCTGAGGCTGTGGGCAGTCGGCGGAAGGCTGCACGTCGACCTGGGACAGGCTGGGTCTCCCGTCAATTGAACAAGTGTCCCCTTCCCACGGCTGAATCATGATGGATGGCTGGCCGGGCGGTGGAGGCCACCTACACCACTGTAGGTATCCTGCGGGGGGGTTAACTTGCTTGCTCGACCCCTCCAGCGGCCGTCAGTGCTCCCATAGCGGCTCCCCCAGCGGGCTGCAGGGAAGGGGGCGAGCTGCGATGAGCGCTACAGGATTCCTCCAGGGGGGTGTGCTGCAGGGGCTCCCATAGGCCGAGCTGCCCTGTCGAGTGCGCCACAGCCCCAAGCAAGCGCCTGTGGCCTCTGGGGGCCGGGATCGCCAAGTGCACGTCCGCCCATCAGTCCATGGCCCCGCTCGTCGTTATAAATCCATAAATCCGGCTCCAGCATGAAGCAGCATCAGCCCTGCGTGTCCTCCGCCGCCGTCCGCCACTGTGCTATGCTCATGATTCATTCTGTAACACACTGCGCGCGGCGGCCCGTATACGAGGAATTAGCTTTTCGCAATTGACGATCCGGTTCGTCTCATCCAGGCTTGTCCCTCCGCTCGTTGAGATAGACCGCTAGATGTGATGGGCTTGGTACCTGTGCTTCTTTGATTACCAAGAGGCCACGTCGAAGGTTTTGCCCACCCATTGTTTGTCTCTGATGGCTGTCGCCCGAGCTTACCTACCTAGACCCCCACCCAGACGCCACCCCAGCCTCGTTGGAATTTCAGAGGCGGTTTTTAGAGGCGGCTGTTGTGCTAACTAATACTTTGGTTGTACGGTTACGTTGTCGGGTTGTTTGAGGTGGCCACGCTCTTGTTGATTCCGCGCTTATAAATCTTTTCCTGTGAGCATACTCTGAAGAGCGTCGTCATGGCCTGTCCCGGCAACGTCTTCCACGGTGTTGCGTTGCCAGGTACCACGTACCACGTACTCCTCCGTCCGTCCTGTCTCTCGTCCGGCTTGAACGCATTCAATTACAGCTGGTATTTCCACGATTCCTGCTTAAAATTTGTACAACCAACGAAGTGATACGACCGCAAGTATTGCAATGCTCTCTTTCATTGCTCAATTCCATTTCAACGCCTGCAGCCGTATCTGCAGCACGGAAATGATGTGCATTATCCGTTCGCATCTGTCCGTTCGTTGAGCCTACGAATAAGGTGTTCCGCTAAACAAGCGCCGCCCTCACCGGCCCCACTTACCCGGCGCTCCAGCCTCCGAGGCCCCAAAAGCGGTCAGAATCCACGGCGGTCCTCCCGTTGCATCTTTCGGGTATTCAACCAGAACCAGAGACTTGTCATCAAGACTTTCAAGAGAGGTAAAATCAGTTCGCTGCTCTACAAAAGAGCTCAAACTTTAGTCTAAATGTGGGACACCAGAAATCCAACAACTTGACGATGGTGTCCAACAGCCCCTCAACCAGTCACCAACTTCACAGTGTTCTCGCCATTGAAATATGATCAAGCAAATATCGACTACGCTCTTCTCGCTCGTCTATCTCAGGCTAGTCTATAAGACGATTAAAATACATGTCGCCGGACAATGTTTATAACTGCGACCGGCTCTTGGGCTTCGGGGGAGCCCGGTGATATTGGTGCGCCCACTGCACCGGCACATCCAACTCATGCGCCACCTTGAGCACCCAGTTCGGCTCCCGCAGGAACTGCCTTGCCGCCTGCACGAGGTCTGCCGAGGGTTCCTGATCCTCCTGAACAACCGACTTGGCGAACTGGCTCTCCGTGATGACGCCCACCGCAGCGATGAGCAGGTCCAGGCCCTCGGCGCGCACGGCGGTGCGAACCTGGCGGGCTAAGTCCGTCTGGAAGCTTTGCGTCACCTTGATCTTCTGCTGCTCGTTGTTACCGCCGCTGCTGACGTCGAGGACGTCGACGCCCAGCGCCGGGAGCAGCTTGGCCAGGCAGATGGTCTCGTTGATGTCCCAGGAGGGCTCGCCGGCGTACTCGACCCACTCCGTGCCCGACACTCGCAACCAGAGTGGCATTTCCTCAGGAATGACGGCCCGCACCGCCTGGATGGTCTCGGTCAGGAAGCGGGTTCGGTTTTCGAAGCTGCCGCCGTACTGATCTGTCCGTTTCTGTAGTACTGGTCAGGAGATTTACTCACATGCTCAGCTTGATGGAGAACTCACGTTGGAAGTTGGTGACAAGAAGTTGGTGTGGAGGTAGCCGTGTGCACCGTGTATCTCAATAACGTCGACACCGGCCTTGACCGCTCGCACGGCAGAGTCCACGAAGCTCTGAACGAGACCCTTGATATCCTCCACGGTTAGTTCATGTGGCTGGGCATGATCCTCCGCAAACGGGATGGCACTGGGGCCGACGACGTCGTCAACCCAACCGCCGACGCTCGCGGGGGCCAGCGCCTTGTTAACACTGCCTCCGATCCAGGGCGGCAGGGTGCTAGCCTTGCGCCCCGCATGAGCGAGCTGGATAGAAACCTTTGAGTTCTGGCTGTGGATGAAATCGGTGATGCGCTTCAGGGGCGCAATCTGGCCATCCTCCCAAAGGCCCGAGTCGTTGGGGGAGATGCGGCCGCGGGGCTCGACGGCGGTGGCCTCGACGGTGACGAGGCTGGCGCCGTGCAGGGCGAACTGGCCGAGGTGGACGAGGTGCCAGTCGGACAGGTGGCCGTCGCGAGCGCTGTAGGTGCACATGGGCGAGACAACGAAGCGGTTGTGGAGGGTGACGCCGCGGATCCGGAGGGGCTTGAAGAGGGTCGGGGCCGAGGCGGGGTCGAGCGCCGACCCGGCCGGAGGCTCCTGCGCCGGAGTGAAATACGGCACGCCGGGGGCGGCCTTGTTTTCAATGTCTGAGAGAGTCATGATTGGTTTGGATGGATGCGGGGGGGGGGGGTGAGAAGCAGGTGAAATTACTGGTCTCCTCGCAATCAGATGTAAAGACTTATTCTCAGCGAGAGGATAGGATAGAGTGGGGATTGTCGAAGTCCTGATCCTTTTCTACAACTGCAACAACACAAAGGTAAGAGAGGGGGTGGAGGGGTTAAATAGGGTCTTTGTCGTGACGAAAACGACGGGCTTTGAAATCGGGTTTCAGAAACGGATGGCTCGATGCCGAGTTTCTTGCGACACTGTCGCCCGCCCAGCTGTTCGCAACTCTAACCCCATCGTTGGTGTGCATAATAATGGATTAATAAGCAAAATGACGTGCGACAAAACCCTCTGACAAGCAACCAACACAGCACCGATCGGTGGGCCTTCGTCCAGGGTACAGGGCGTATTATAGATTAGAGATGTTAGGCAAACATGTACTTCGCGCAGTTACAGATGGCGTGGGCATTGGGGGTTCCCACTTTCTTGGGGTAGAAATCTTTAGTTGATGAATAAGCCCACCCAAACATTTGGGGTGAGAATTCTCCGTCCATGTCGTGATTGGCTCTGTCTGTGGCGACTTTGCGGGAGGTTGTATCGGAATGTGAATACCACAACCTGAATCATGGACCTTGAGAGGTTTTCGTGGCGCTTTTCCATGTGAAGTTAGACTTTGAGATATTGACCTTGTCATCTTCCCCTGTTGTTGAGTCGTTAAGAGCTGTGGACCTTACAGGTGCTGAGGAAAGACGAGCAACGCGATATTACAATACGTGTGTTCTGGCTGGCAATAAGAAACAACTCGAAGGAAAACTTAGCATCTTGTACTAACACTTCAATGTTATTGATCTACAGAATTGAGTGCAATTACCAACAACGGCCATCACCAACAGGTAAAGCAAGATGGACAGAAAGTCAAATTATCTCGACCAAGTCACCCTATCAGCCTATCCTGTTTAAACCCAACTCCGTCTTCCAATGGGGTCGCATTCAGTACCACTTTTTGAGATAAAAACAGCATGTACCCGAAACATGGTCCTTTGGCAAGGTCCGTTCATACTTGTCATTCCTCTTTCTCCTTCTGGGGCTGAGTGCATATGTGGGTGTTATTCGGAGCTGGCCTAAACCTACTATTAATTCATTAGCTCAGACCTTACCAGCCATGTAGTGTCAATTTCTCGAGCGTGGTGTTAACTATTAGACATCTACCGGCCATAATTATTCATTACATGCAGTCCTATTGCTTAGTTCAAGGTACATGAACCACCAGGATAATCTGTGGTGGGACTAACATTTGTGGAAGTTGTGCATCATCGATGACACAGACACAGACAGGCACATGCCATAGCCATTGCACTCTCTACCTATTATGCCCAACGGTATCCCATCGTTTCACAACTATTTTGCTCTGCCTATTTCTTCTAGTACAAGCCGTACCGCTCGCATTTAGCACCACAAGCAAACCCTATGTACGAGTCTCATGATAGAACAAAGACGGCTGGGCCAGGATTTATCACGTCCGACGTCAACGGTCAGACATACCAGTGCTGTCTGCGCCAGGACAGTCTGACAATGTACATAATAAGGTACCTTACTTTTGATTGCTTCAACGAGCTTATTCAGTGTGATCCGAAACAACTAGTGGGCGAACTAGGTGCTTTCTTTCCGTAAATGCATCTTAGGAATAGACAGAATAATTCGCACCCGCCGTATTGCCCTCCTAAGACGTAGAGGGGATTAATACAGCGACCCCTAGATTGTACCAACACTCTGAGGTAGTCTAATGTCGTAAGGTGCCTTCACTCTAGTATGGCTGCCGAGTCCTGAGAGGGAGCACATATCAGCCGCAAGAGCTCATACTTACGGTATTTGTTAGTCAACGCACTCACTGGACTCTACCAATGACTTCTAGGCAATTCCTGAACAAGGGGAGCTAGCAAGGCACGAAGGTAGTACTTTTACTGTGACAGCCCACACTCTTCAAGCAATACCTCAACTATAAATTGCATTCAACTCTTTGTCAACCGAGTCAGGTCTCGTCCATATGTCGTCTATAGACATGCACACGAACCTCTTTTCTTTCAATGACCCCTATTTTGTCTCGACATTTGCCTAAAGTGCTTCACCTGCAATGCTTCTGACGCTACACTGCAATCCCACCCAGTCCATGACGTCCAGTGCAAGCTAGACCTCGAAAAAACGTGGCATCCACGAGATGAAATACCCGGGCCAACCAACATCGACGACCCTGTCGATCCCCCTCACACCCCAGTGTCACCCCAATATTTATGTCTCGCGGGGCCATGTCGTGACGACGTCTGGCTCTCCAAGCGCATGTGACCTGTGATCGTTCGTGTAATGCTATAGGACAACGGGGAGGGAAAAGTATTCCGTGGTTTAAGGTGATCGATCAAGTGGACTTGGTGATAACGAGCGCCTCTTCTTTTTTTTCAAGGCCACTAAAGATAGTAGGCTCACAAAATCTCATCAGTCTTATGGCTGCCTATCCTGTGCCTGTGCCTGATAATTACAAGTCAAAACTCCGGATATCGTTCCCTCACTTGTATCGGCTAACGTCTAGACCAGTTCTTGGTCCTGTCAAATCCTACACATCTGGCCGTCTTCTCTATCGTATCTTCTATATCCATGTATCATGCGGCTGTTCGCTTTAAGAGTCGGAAGTGGGCTTGAAGGTCCATCGGGTGTTCTCAGTACCCTGGGCGAAGGGAACACCGAGCTCGAACAGGCGAAGGACGGCAGAGGAGAAGTCCTTGAAGAAGGCGTCGTTGTCCTTGGCGTACTTCTCGACCCAAGGCTTGAACTGCTTGTCCTGGACAAGTGCCATATCGGTAGGCAGCATCATCAGGGTCTTAGTGCTCTTGTCCTCGTACTGTTGGTGAAAGCAGGTTAGCACATGAGGGTCAAGTTCTTCCTTTGCACGGCAAGTTGTCTTACCTGAGCAGGGCCGTTCCACTTCTTCCACTGCCACTTCTCCTCAACCAACAGACGGAAGTAGTCGTTGGTCAGGACGGTGGGTGAGAAGGTCCAGGGGCCATCGAAGCCGGATCGATCTGTGTGGCAGCGGCCGAGAGCGTGGGCGCCGGAGAGGGCGACAATATCCTGGTCGTTGAAACCCATGCGGTAGAAGATGTCGCGGAGATGGCCATGGGACTTGGTGGCATCGGGAAGACGGCCGTCGGGGGAGCAGGCGGTAACGTCACGGTCAGAACGGCCAGGTCGGTAGGGGATGATGGGACCCTGCATCTCCTGGATGGCGCAGACACCGCCGAGGATCCAGAGATCGGAGTAGGTAATCCAGGGGAACTTTTCTGTGCGGTTCAGTCAGCGCAAGAGAACCCGGGTATTACAAGACGAATATGCACTAACCCTTGACAGGGTCGAGAAACTTGCGCGCAGCAAGCAGACCGGCATTCGCACCATGGTCAGACTCCGGGGCGAATCGCATGGTGGCGCCGTTGCTACCGCCAGTGCCAGTCTCCTTGTCGTAGGTGCCACTGGCGTGCCAGGCTAGGCGGAGGAGGACGGGGCCGAAGCTGCCGTCATCATAGTCGTCGTTCTCCTCGAGGCGGGCGGCAATCTCGTTATAGACCTTCTGGTAGTCCTCCTTGGTAGGGTTGACAACCTTGGCGGAAGCAGCGCCGGGGAGGCCAGTGCCGAGGAAGTAATAGCCAGCACCGCCGGCGACAGCAGCACCAGTCAAGTAGATCCAAAGGTTAGAGGACTTTTGGGCAGGCTCTGATGAGTAGTAGCGGCGTCCGTTTTGGCGGAAAGCCTGGCGAGGGGCCACGGAGAAGGCGTTGCGGACGGAGGCGCGAGTCGCCGCGCGGGCGAACTGACGAGATGCGGAGGCCATCTGCGAAGGTGTGAGTGTGAAATTGGTACTCGATTGGCGTTGAAGAAGAGTGAAGCAGCTTTGGGTATATGATACAGAGATGGAAAATAAGCGAGGGGATGCGGTAATCAGTGGCGGAGAATAGAGAGGCAGCTGGCTGGTGGGAAATCGGATATGAAGGTGGGATGGAGCTTGAGGATCATGTCATGATGGACAGATAGATGTACATACCTTGAATGTGTTATGAGCTTGACGAGACGGAGAGAGAAGGAAGAAGGAAGGAAGAAGGAAGGAAGAAGAGGAAGGAGAGATTGGGAGATAACCAAGAGGTGAAAATGCAAATGGAAATGGAAGGGAGTGCTGAGTGTTTTGGGGCAACGGGCCGCAGGCAGGTGCCGAGTCAAGGCGATGAGCTTCCCCGGCAGCGACCCCAGTTTCTAATGGAAGGCGACAGAAAACCCCCCGCCTGTGAATTACCTATTTCCTAGCATCGTAACTGCGCGATCAGTAAGCACTTCTCGAGACTAATGAGCTAAGTAGCAGTGATCGATTTGACTGAACTGTTCCATGTCTCACAGTTCCCCGGGGCGTGCATCCTTCCCCGCTGGAACACCCGAACAACAGCTGGAGAAACCCGAGCAGAGTACCTCGACTAGAAAGAACCCCGAAGCCTCGAATTTGGGAGTTGGAACACACGCACACACGTACACGTACACTTTCAGCTTCGGAAGGGAGGGCGCGGGAGCCGGGTCGTGCACATGGTCAACGGCGGAGGGGCCGAGTTCTCTCTCTCTCTCTGCCCTTGCCCTGGCTTCCGCTGTACGCATTGAAATTGCCCTCCGTTGACTGGCCCAGCGCCTTTGGCGGACCCGGGGCGGGGGCAACGCTCTGTGGAGTCGCTGGGGCGGTGGACCTTGGTCATGGGAGTTTGCTCTCGTGTGAGAGGCCGAACACACGCAGAAACGACGAACGGATAACGACGAGTAAGTTGTCGGCCAGGGAGGCTGCAAGTTGCGGTTTGGCTCCCGTTTCCGACTTAGCTTTGCAGGTGTTGTCCTGTCAGTGCTGCTAGCAGCTCTCTTTCTTGGTGCGCCTCGGAATGCTCTCGGCATGTGGCCGCGAAGGGAAATCTTGACGATGTAGAGGGTTGGAAGCGTGGATGGAAGCATGGAATGATACGGACGGGAATCGACTCTATACTGGGAACGCACGGCAGGGAGAACACAGGAAAATAAGGAAGCGCCATGAGAAACCCTTAATTCCAATTGATGTCTAAGTACCGACTTAAGTAGCAACGTTAATTCCTGGTGCATCGCCACGTTGTTTGGCGTCCCGCGTCGATACATCCAGGCCGAGGCAGCTTACCACACCCCTCCACAATCATATCACTCCAGCTCGCCTTGATATTGCGACATCTCCAATTCAAAAATCCGTGTCCTAATTATCTTTTAATCCGCGCCCATAAGTGTCTCTTGGCTAGCACGTCCATCGCGCCTATACTATGTAGTAGGTTCATCCTACGTCCTGTGCTCGCCTTATCTCTTCCCAAACACCACGTTCAAACTCCGGCCAGTGAGATAGGTACCTGACTAGCGAAACCCACTGAGCAGGTATCAATGGACACCCGGAAAAAAAAAAAAAAAAAAGAAAGAGCTTGTTGGTCCGTGCTTGGTTTGTCATTTGTCATCTTTGATTCCCCGAGCTTCATCGAGTCGCGGCGAGCTTACGACATACCACAGGCTCTGTCGGGCTCGTACTATGTTTCTTCACGGACGACACGGCAGTTGGTCGCGCCTTGTCTGCTATACCTCTGTACTCGGCGTTCACAGCCACAGTATAAGCTCGTTGTGCAAATTGGGAGCCCTCGGGTTGCATTGTCGTCATCCGTGAGATATCACCCGAACCGATCTTCTTTACCGAGGAAGAATTCCGGCGGCTCCCCGATTCGTATTCGTGTGAATGTGTTGCGTGTGAACGGTAGCCTGACACCAGATTTCGAATCAATTGATCCATACCATGTACAGTACGTCCGTGACGGTCACTGCTCAACCATCACCACCACGATCCACCCAATCCTACTTACGTACTCACATTCATAGTGAGATATCTACCCCAGCTTGAATCTCATCTCTCACGTTTCTCCCTGTGTTCACCGCCCCAGATTCAGCCCAGTGCCTCGGATACCGCCCGGCAGTCGCTCGGCGCACGGCGGCATCCCGATGCTATTTTCCATGCGGAAAAACTCCCCTCAGGCGCCCTCCTCCGACCTTCATTCCCCGAACCTCCTCCGCTCGACTCCGGGCCTCGCGCGAGGCCGTCTCCTCCACGTGCCGTTGGCAAGCGTCGCCGAGACCTTCCGTCAACGGACTAGGAGCCATTTAGCCACGCGCTGTGATGTAATGGCTTGCAGTAGGCTCGTGGGTTGAATTACTACGCTGGTTTACTTCGACTCACTTACTGGATCTCTGCAGTCCGCGGATGGAAAAAAAAAGAGCCTCGGCTACCTACCCCGAACCCTAGCTGGATGGCTAACTATTGCGGAGCGTCAGTATACAATACAGCTAAAACAACTAACATAGCTTCACCCTTTCGTCACAAGCGGAATATGCCAAGATAACTGAATTCTTTGATTGTTTGGGCCTCGACGTATATAGTACATCATCCCCCACCCGACCGCTTCCATCCAAGTTCGTCGCACTACTCCCAGTGGTTCCAAGTATTATGCTACATCATGTTTCTACCCTCATTCGTCCTCTTCTTCCAACCAAATGGAGCGCCTCAAACACCTACACCCGACTCGTCACTCTTGCAGTCATTCTATCACGCATTTTCTCTTAGTTGAAATCCGCAGTACCCTGCGCGTTGGGGTCGGGCTCTCCGTGGGCCTCGTAGAATTGTAGGAAACGAGCCTCGGCCCTCGTCCTGCTTGCCTCGTCCAGTTCACCCTGGGCGACACCATTCTCTTTGGCACTGTCACCGCCCTTCGACAGCTTTGCAACTGATGGGGGGCTAAGAATTCAGTTAGCACATTGTCTTGTTACCTCACGCACGCTGTGTTGGTACTTACCCAAAGAGTTCTCGATCCACCTGCAAGAACACCTTCATGGCGTCCTGATCGCCGCGCTGAATCAAGTAGTTCAAGTACACCTGCGCCAGCTCCTTCTTGGCATATGCTGAGAGGCGACTGCGCTCCCGGAGCTCGTCAAAGACTTGCTTCACCCGTTCGCCCTGCTGTGGCTCCGCTCCGGGGTTCGTCGGTTGCTCCAGTTCAAACTGGAACCATCGGTCCCAAAACAGTCGGCTGTCTGCGTACCATTGCACGTTCTTAAGGAACACGGCTCGAGCATCTTCGACTGATCCCTTGGCCTTCCACAAGAGAAGAGCCCACTCTGCGACCAAGGCGGCCTTTGTGTAGATGTCCACGGTGGGAGCATCGATATGGTCCTTGTACACTTGAATGGCCGCCTCGATGCCGTTCTGCCTTCGCTCGACATTGGCCCAGGACACAATGACTTCGACACAGTCGGGGATCTTGAGTAAGATAGCGGCGTGGATATCCAAGGCGATCTGAGGTCGACCGGTGCTCTCTTCAAAGTATGCCCACTGCATCCGAATACCCGGTCGACTCACGGGGACGAACATAATCGAAGCCCGCAAGTAAATGTTTCGGACCTCCTCCTCCTTCCCGGCCTGTCCTGACATCCATCGAGCATATCGGAACCAAAACTCGTCGTAGAAGGCGCAGGTAACGACACATCGCTCGTACAGGGCGACGACTCGTCCGTAGTCGCCCTCGGTCTCCTCGAAATCCAGGTATTTGCGCCAGTTAACAAGTTGGGAATGCTCCAGTGGCGTGACGTGGAAGTACGGTCGCTTGACTTCCGACTCGTACGTCCAGCGCTTCGAAACCTCATTCTGGGTCGCTGTGAACACCTCGTAGTACATGCTATCGATCTTTCCTCGGATTTCCCGCTCGATCTCCAGCTCTGGCTTCTGCGCTCCACCGTAAGCCAAGGCTTCCGCTTCAACCTCAGACTTGAATCCTGCCAAGATGTCGGCAGACACCACCTCGGTCATGGGGCGGCTGTGCGAGAGGGATCGGAATCGCTCGTAGTATCTGGCGTATTGGTGCATGGGGATGCGGATGACACGGGCGTGGATGGCATAGATGCGGTCTTGGGCTTCCTGGCGCTCCTCATACTCGATGTATTTGTCCCAAAAAGGGTGAGCCAAGAAATCCAAGCCAACCAGAGTCGAGCCGCGCTCAAAGAGTCTGATCAATCAGGTTAGAGAAAATCCCACCACTCAAGGGTCGGGTCGGGGCAGAGGGACGGAGAGGATCAGTACAGAGGGGAAATGGTTGTGCGAGTGTGTAGCAAAACCGAGATCAAGTTCCTCCCAGCAGGGACGTATGTTGCGCGACGGCAACTTGAGGTTTGGAACGAGCACGGATAACATCAACAGAGCCTGGCAGAGAGCGTGAGAGAGCATCCCGTGACAGGGGCTACTACAGGCATATCTCACCATGCGACAATGTTGAAAGTGAAGTGTGTAAAGCCATCGAGTTGTGCCGACCGAGGCGATGCCGGCCAGGTGGGATACTGCGCCGACAGGCATGTTAAGGGGAGGGGAAGGAAATCATCCAAACAAGACTTACTCTCTGACGAGGTGTGGGTCATGGGTTGTCTCCATCTTGAAGGAGCAGTAATCCGTCCACAAGTCGACAGAATTGGTAATGCTGGCGCATCCTCGTTCATAAACCTAGTCGTCCGTCAGCAAAATTCATCCCGCGCGCGACTAAGGCCACTCACCATCTCGGCTGACTCGGGGCCAGCAATGTTGAACTCCATGTCGGCGTACTTCTTCCAGTAGCCAAACAGGAGAGGAAATTTGAAGAGAAATCGATCGTAGGCATCGCGGAATGTCGCAAGGGCTTGCGGGCTGGAGTTGCGGTTCAAGCCGCCTTCGAGAGTTTCGCAAGCTTTGATGAGGTTTTCCCAATTTTCAAAGTTGTCAGAGTCGGCTTCCTATCGCGAAGAGATGGTTAGTCGAGCGGGAGGGCGCGGAAAACGTTGGGGTTCTCGTCAACATACCACCTCGGCATTGTGCTTTCGCACAGTCGCGTACTCCTCGTCGGAGCCGCCATAGTGGCCGAAGTCACTCATGTCGTCGAAGAAAAAAAAGCCGAAGGGGTGTGTCGCGTGCAGTAATTGATCTGAAACGGGTGATGCGCACGTGGCTTGGATGATGGCTCGGGGTGTTTGGGGATAGAAAGAAGCAGACGAGACTGGTGACGGAGGCTCAAGGCTGAAGATCGCGAGTGAAGGGGCTGGTGGTTCGCGCACTGCTTGACGGCCGGGTCTTTTTCGGAACGGTACCTGTCCATAATGTACTTCAGCCGCTCCTGCTGCACGTGTGTCACGCCAACCCCAGCCAATAATGTCCTTATCCGGTTAGCAAGGCTGCGGCTGATGGCCAATGCTACCAGGGCAATAAGTTGCCGCGCCATTTCTGCAGCTCCACAGGGCAGCTCACTAGTGCAGCCGGGGTAACTATCTGCCGGTTCCTGGTGACTAAGCGGGGGGTTTTTTTTTTTTTCTGACCAGCGATTGATATTTCTCGATGGCCGTGGGCTGCGAAGAAGTTTTCTTTTATAATATATGGCTAATGATGATTCTCCCAAATATTATGATAGGAAGAGAATGAACGCTCTCTTAATAGAGAGAGCATGATCTCAATGTCGAATCTGAAGCCTACTCACTTACAGTATCTTTTTTTTTTCTTTCATACTGAGGTAGTCAGTCGAGTGGAATGGCTCAGGCACTGGAAAGTTTTGCCCACGAAAGACTCGGGCTTGCTCAATTCTGGCTGCCACCGGCTAAACCCCGTGGTATTCGGTGTCTCCGTGCTTGCTTCACGGTGTCATTCTGTCCTCTAGCTGGTTTTTTTTGGGGGGGAGGGGGGGGGGGGATGTCAGCCAAAAGCTTGGTGGGATATTCCCTACTTCCCATTGATGTCGTGGTTGTTGTTTTTGTCCACGTCATGTTGGACCTAAGCCTCACCCAATCTTCGTATGGCCACTCATCGAGTCCATGGCAGACAGCCTACATAATTGTCCGCGTTCTTGCATGAAGCACATCATCTGCTGCATGCAACTCGAGCGGGTAGAGTGAAAATCAGATGTCCTTGTCAACGTGTCCGAGGCTACAGCGCATGGCAACATGCCTACCAGGCATGTCTCGGTACCAGAGCTGGTTATCTGGCGTATGCAGCCAAGCCAAAGGCAACACGCTTGTTTCTCCATGATTGCTCACAGCTGAGACCGGGGCTCATAAAAGGTACTTACCTTGCACCAGAAACAAACAGATACTACCTACCAGTAGTTAGCTCCTTTAGTACCTATCTACGTAGATTAGTTGGTACTCGACAAGTAGATGAACGCGTGCAACCTGGGTTCTGTAGAGGCACGGCAGTTGTGGAGCCCTTCCCCAAAGCCGCCCAGCCATGGAGCCCAGCAACGTCATGCTCAGCGGGCAGGGATCATCTCCAGCGACCTCCAGGCCCTGAGCCCAAAGCTCCTCCATCTCATCCATCCCAACGTCAAACGATCAATCCGCGTCCCAGCGCATCCGCCCGCAAGAAGACCCTTTCTCGCTCCTTTCTCACGCGCCAACAGATGACCATGGGCTAGCAGATCCGCTGTTGCTTCCTCGCAATCGCTCCATCGCAGCCTAACCCGCTGCCCATGTCCCGCTCATCTCCATCAACCTCCACCTCCGTATCCATACCATCATGGACTATTCCGCAGCTTCCATGGGCTCCCAAGGCCTCGCCCCCGAGCAATCATGCGAACTATACATCCGCGACTATCCCCATCGGTCCATAGCCATCGTCTCCTCCTCCCACGCCCTAATTCTACGATACACTGCTTCGACCAATGAAGCCATTGCCAACGGCTCGCTTACATCTGTTGTCGCCTCCGCCAGGCCCCGCGGGAACGGCGGAGAGTCGCTCGTCTCCAAGTGCATGGTCGAATTCGCACCCGTCTCGAAACGCTTGCTGCAAGACTATCGCCGCCTGACCCACCGACCGATTTATGGAACGCTTGGGCTGATTGCCGTCAACACCGAGGTCTTCATCTCCGTCATCACACATGCCTCCAGAGCGGCCACCGTTCGACCAGGCGAGACAGTCGAGCGCATTGCCGGTGTGGCCTTTTACTGCTTGAGCAGCGCCGATTACGACGATGTCGTGCCCCTCGAATCCCTAGAGCCAGAGTTCTCCGATGCTGCCTCTGTTCACACCCAATCCCCCTACGGTCAAGGCCTGGGTCGCAGGGAAGTAGCCGTAGAGCATCCTTGCCATGACTTACGCAGTCTCCTCAGCAATGGATCATTCTACTATAGCACCGACTTTGACGTTACCAACAGAGTACAGGACAGGTTCGTGGATGCTTCATTGTCCTTGGCAGCAGCAAAATGCTAACTCAAAGCAGGCCAATAAACTCCAACTCGTTTGAGATTGATAACTTTGACGACGTGTTTCTATGGAACTCGTTTATGATCAGTCCCCTCGTGCAGTTCCGCTCGCGGCTAATGCCACATGAACGAGAAGCGCTCGACGCGTCCCGAATTCTCACTTCGGCGGTTCGAGGCTTCTGTAAGACGATGACCATTCCACAAAGCTCCTCGCCTCTCAAGGTATCCAAAACCGGGATGCCTTCGTACATGACCCTCATCTCGCGACTCTCCTGTAGAAGAGCTGGAACTCGCTTCAATGCTCGTGGTATCGACGACGACGGCCACGTGGCCAACTTTGTCGAGTCGGAGACTACCTTCTGGAGCCCGGCGGGAACTTTGTTCTCATATGCCCAAGTCCGGGGATCGGTTCCCGTCTTTTGGGAACAGGTAGCAGACCTGATACCGGGACGACAGAAGATTACAGTCACTCGGTCTCCGGATGGTACCCAGCCAGCCTTCAACAAGCATTTCGAGGAACTTGAGCAAACTTACGGTGCGGTCCACATCATCAACCTTCTCAGTGAATCCAAGCCAGGAGAGGTCGAGCTCAGCACTCTGTATAGAAACGGGGTCCGCCATAGCCCGTTGAGTCGACCAGGTCCAGACGGTTCCTGGGACCATTCTCTTCTGCGCGAAACCCACTACGATTTCCATGCCGAGACCAAAGGTCCCGCCGGATACGAGGCGGCACGGGAGATTCGGAGATATATCGAAGATTCGACCGACGGTTTTGCATATTTTCTGTCCGAAGAGACTAACGATCCAACCGATATGTCCCTCCATGGGTCCTCGCACCATCGGTTGGTGGTGGTTCTCCAACAAGAAGGCGTCTTCAGAACCAACTGTCTTGATTGCCTTGACCGAACAAACCTTATCCAAACTCTCATCTCGCAAATGGCAGTGGAGGCTTTCCTTGGGCACAGGGGCGAGTTTGCGGCATCCGATTTCTGGATGAGGCACTCCAGTCTCTGGGCCGACAACGGCGATTCGCTTTCCAAGATCTACGCTGGGACTGGTGCCTTAAAGTCATCATTTACTCGCCACGGAAAGATGTCGCTGTCGGGAGCGGTTGCTGACGTGCGCAAGTCGGTTCAGCGCATTTACCACAACAACTTCCTTGACCCTTCTCGGCAAATCACAATAGACATGTTGCTGGGCCGACTTGTTGGGCAGGCTCCCGTTCACCTCTTCGACCCCATCAGCGACTTTGTGTCGGTCGAGCTGGCCAAACGAAGTGCCGAGTTCTCGTCGAGAACCAGCATAAACGTCTGGGTAGGAACGTTCAACCTCAATGGGCGGACCGACGGTGTCGACCACGACCTGTCACCATGGCTCTTCCCAGCGTCCATGGGGGACGCCCAGCCAGAGATATATGTGGTCGGGTTCCAAGAGATCGTGGAGCTCAGCCCACAGCAAATTATGAACAGCGATCCAACTCGGAAACACATGTGGGAGACGGCTGTCAAAGGTAATTTGAACGAGCGGCAGAAGCGACTGGGTGGTGAAAAGTACGTGTTGCTACGGAGCGGACAGCTAGTTGGCGCAGCGCTTTGCATCTTTGTCAAGACATCGGCTCTGGCCAACATTAAGAACGTCGAGGGCAGCGTCAAGAAAACGGGAATGTCTGGAATGGCTGGAAACAAAGGAGCAGTCGCGATTCGGTTTGACTACGCCAACACCCACATATGTTTCGTCACGGCACATTTGGCAGCTGGGTTTGCAAACTACGATGAACGAAATCGGGATTACGCGACAATCCACCACGGGCTGCGCTTCCAGAGAAATCGTAGCATCGACGATCATGGTGAGTCATGCCTTCTTGAAGGGTGCCATGTAGTCATGACGCTGCCATTATTTGTGCCTGCTAACTCAACGCAGACGCCGTCGTATGGCTGGGTGACTTTAATTATCGCATTGGCTTGAGTCTCGAAACGGCACGAGGTTTGGTCAAGAAGCGTGAATACGGAGTTCTGTACGAGAATGACCAGTTGAACTTGCAGATGGTGGCTGGGCTATCGTTTCCCTTTTACTCGGAGGCCCGCATCACATTCGCGCCAACATACAAGTTTGACATTGGTACCGACGATTATGACACATCGTGAGTTTGATCTACACACTCTCTTGTTAACCAAAGACATTGGCTAACATAGTGACTCAGTGAGAAAGCCCGCATCCCAGCTTGGACAGATCGAATTCTACGAAAAGGATCTAACCTCAGACAAATTGTGTACGACTCGGCACCTCTCAAGTTCTCGGATCATCGGCCCGTGCATGCTCTCTTTGAGTGTACGGTGAATCTGGTTGATGAATCGCTGCGGGAGTCAATTAGCCAAGAGCTATATCGACGACGGAAAGCCGACGTTGGAGATTCCATCGCTCATCTGGGCGGTGGTGACGACAGCGAGGACGAAGACCTCATCGGGTACGATTCTGTCGAGCCTGGTCTGCCACCGGCAAGCTCAGATCGTCAGAAATGGTGGCTCGACAACAAGCAGCCTGCCCGGGCTGCGGTGCCTGTCCCAAAGGATCGAAGTGGGCAGTCGATGGGCCTCAACCCAAGTCGTCCATCCAACCCATTCGGCCTGACGGAGGAACAGGACTGGATATCGATCCCCAGGTCGTCATCGAAAGCTTCTCTCTCGAGTATGTCGAGTTCTCCGTTTGAAAAGGTCACGCTGCCACATGCCATGGGGATGGGGGCGTCCGGGTCGAGCATTCCGCCTCGGAAGCTACCTCCTCCGTTTGACCCGGCGGCCGCTCTCCCCACCAAGGTCGGGCGGATGGCCGTTAGCGACGATCACGCACCCGGGAGCCGGGGCGAGACTCCACCGCCTCCGCCACCGCCTCGGCGTCAGACGGGGGGGCTGGGGCTCCCGGCGACGACGACGGCGACAGCGACAGTGGTTCCTGGGCTTAATAGGACGTATACCCAGCCGTTGCATGTGCCACTCCGGCCCACGTCGGCTGCGTCACACGCCTCGCACTCGTCACATAGCGTTAGAGGGGGGAAATCCCCACCGCCCATTGCAAAGAAACCGGCTCATCTCGCTACCATATCGCCCTCGGCAAGCCCGGTAATGAACCACGGTCCCATGGACGACGATGACTTCCGGCCGCCGCTGCCCACGCGGGCTTCCACCGCAGGCCCGTCTGGCAACACGTCGCCGTACGGGCAGGTGTCGGCGCTGCCTGTGCGGGCGAGGAAGCCGGCTGCGCTACCGAAGCCTGGGATGAACGGTTTGGGAGCCAAGACGCCGGGGACGCCCATGGGAGCGGTGGGACTGCCCGGAATGACGGGCGGTGACACTCGACCGATGGTCGCGGCCCGACGGGCGCCAGTGCCTCAAGCGCAGCAGATGCACAGCAATGGTAACGGCAATGGCGGCAATGTGGACTTGCTAGACTCACTGGATGAGGGCCAGGAGGTGGGCGGGTGGGAGACGTTGAAGCCGAGCACGAGGGCGTGAGAGAAGTGGACGAACATAAGGCAGCAAAAGCAGAGGAGAGCGAGAATTCGATTGGGACGGGAAACTTGCGATTGGTTGGTTGACTAGTTGGATTGGCGTTACTGACGAGGCATCTATCTATCAAGAGGTATTGGTATAGACAAACTTGCGGGGCGTGTTGTTTAAGTGCCTACCCAACGAAGAAGTACTGATAGGATAAGAAAAGACAGAAAGGGGTTTGCTTTGGATTTGGATGGTCTGGACGGTCTGGACCAGAGTCGATGGATCAGGGAGTCTAAAAGTTGACGGCAACAGTGTTTCAAACATCGAGCGTGCCCTTCTGAGTCGTTTGGGCCGCCTTGGGATCTCGTGATGCATCCCGATGAGTCGGGCAAGCAGCCCAGCCAAGCTGCTAGTTCGAGCGTCCTCGTGACAGCCGTCTCCTAACGAGAGTCGAGCACCTCAGTCTTGTTAGTCAGTTAGTACTCCGCACTATCAGAGGGTCCAGACGACTCTAGTGTAGACGACTGTGTAGGCGACGTGCCCGCCGTCGCCGGAAGGCCAAACGCCACGGAAACGGTGCATGACTCTTTGTCACAGGCTCAATCGGTGCATCCATTGACTTCTTTTCTTGACGAACGAGCGGATGTGCCGTTTGCCGTTGGATCAGCAAGTCTTACTGTAAGTAGGTAGGTATAGTAACTGTACTCTCCGTACCTTTGGAGTACCTCAGGTGGTCTACCCTGTACCTCATGACCATTTTGCATCCCAATTCGGGGCGAGTCAACCAAGGAAGGTGTGTGGCTGCATGGACGGTTCTTTCTTCCCTTGCGTTGGAGGTCTTTCCCTCCCTTGTGCCCGATGATGGCGCGACCGCTCTTTCCTCGCCTTTGCTAGATCCCATCATGTCTATCTTTTCTTTTTGCTTCTGCTTTTTTTTCGTTTCCTTCTTCTCCATTCTCCAGGTCTGGGTTATTTGGTCGATCCACAACTTAATTACGGTACATCCACCACTACCAACCACCCCGCAAAGGAAAGGAGAGCAAAGCAGAGCAAAGCAGAGCAAAGTGCTTTATCCTCATATCGTATCGTCGTATCGTATCGTCGTATCGTATCGTATCATATCACATCACATCCATCGCTTATCACCGACCATCCATCCCCCCTCTCGCCCGAATCGCGCACACCGCCCGAACTCGACTCAACCGACCTCTTTCACTCGCTCCCTCACTCACTCGCTCACCCGGTCGCGACTATCTCCTTTTGGGCGTTGTCAAGTCCTCCGCCCCCCTGCAACAACGGCGGCGGCGCGGTGGTCACAACGATAACCAAGCCTTGCCAGGTTGGGACGAAGATCGCTCATATCCCCAGCAATTAACGGAGTACGAGAGGAAATAGCCCAGAAAATTAAACAGCCCAGCGCGCGAACCGAACCGGGGACCACGACTCACTCGCTCGCAGCCAACCAAAGGAAACCAAACCAACCTCTCAGGAACCGCAATTTCTCTCATCTGCACGGTACTACTACCAAGTACTGGCTGGTACCTATAGTACCTATCTACCTACTTTACTTACCCCTTCCCTCCGTCTTCCTCCTCTGTTTAATTATTCGACATCCTCGCTGTGCTCTGGACCTTTCTATTTTCTGTGGCAGTGGTAATTCATGCTGGGGGCGTCATTCTTTTGTGCTGGGCCAAGGGAGACAGAAGAACCATCACCATCTTCATCTTCGTCTTTCTCGTCGTCACATCATCTCTTCACCCTCTGCAGCGCAGACAGAACCGAAGAGAACACAAACACACATACAGTCGGACAGACAGACGCCCGTGACACGTCCCCAGCAAGGAATACCTATACCTACTTACCTATCTCCCGCCTCGACACTTCGTCCTTCTGCACCAACTTGCTCATCACCGAGTCATTGAGAGGCTGGGTGCTACAAGCTTTGAATCGGACTGCATCTCGACTGGTCGGCGTTCAACTCTGATCTATTCACTCACATACCCCTGTCGTGATCCCGAGGTTCGAGCAAGGGTCTGTTCTCCAACCGACAAGGGAGCAACCGACAAGGGAGCAACCGACAAGGGAGCAACCGACAAGGAAGTCTCTCAAACTATCACCCGCCTCGCTCGACGACGCTGAGACATCAACCAATCAACCAACCCGGCCGACCTCCAGACAGCGACGACCCGGTTGGTAGGCATTTACTTGACAGCCGAAGAAAAACCCAAAGAATCACTCTTCTGCCTCTCCCTTGCAACATCACACACCATGGATCCCCTCGCCCAGTCCAAAGACGCCGGCACCCAGACAACCGCCAACCCCCTCATGCCGCCGGCCAAGCAACAGCGCATCCTCATCTGGCGCACCGAGGTCGCCTCCGCCTTGTCTCTCCCGGCTCCCTCACTCGCCTCCTCCCACTCCGACGAGTCTGGCGACTCTTACTCCTCCGCCGCCGCCAGCCCCGGCCCCGGCCCCTCCTCTCCATCCCGACCCCGCGGCTTCTGGAAGCGCCTCAGCTGGCGCTTCTCCTCCCGCCACCGCGACGACCCTGCCGCCTCCCCCGACGCCGAGCGCACTTCCATGTATCGCGAGGACCGTCCGAGGAAGGGGACTGCCAGCAACCACGTCGACGACGATGACGAGGGTGGGCTCCCGGATAAGATCAGTGACGACGACCGCGCTGGCAACGGTCTGAGGGATAAGCAGGAGCGCCTACAACGCGCTGCTCGCCTGCTCAACAAGGGCATCCGTGAGGACGAGGGTGCCATCGCCATCAAGGCCCACCGCAGTCGCCACGGTCAACACTCTCTGTAGATGCGACGCCTTTCCGACCCCTTACTTCCCATCACCCGTACTCGTACTCTCGTACTCTTACTTACCCTACCCTCACCCTTACGACAATCCCTTGGGGCGCGGCCATAATCATAATAACCAACCACTGGTAGCTGGAGGCTGGGTCATGTCGACATGTGTCATGATAGCATTTATTGTTCATTAATCGACGTCTTTTACAAATAGACACTGCGCACTCGTGACGAAACCTGCTCCGCTTTGTCGACCCTTCCAGCTCCCTCTGATCGCAAGCTAGGCTCCAAGTCTCGCCCGAGATAAGAAGGAGCAGTCTCTTTAGTCCGAGACGTTGCGTTCGATCAATCGCAAGCCCATAGTTTAGACCGTGCCCTCTTGTCCCACCAGAGCCAGTTCTACCAAAAAGACGAACCGGACAGAGGCGTTTGCGCGAGAGACAGAAGGGGGGTTGAATATGTCGGATGACCAGTGGAAAGCTGCCTCGCCGTTTCCTTTTCCGTTCGACGTGCCGTGTACTATCATCAAGACTTGAACTTTGGGGGGAACTGGGGAATTTGGATTTCGGGGGGGGGGGGATTGGTTTCGAGGGGAACAAAGGTAGAAACAAACAAACACAGCTCCTTGTCTCTTCTTCGGGGAGGTAAAACAAACGAGCCGACAGCAAAAGAGACGGGGATAAAAAAAAACAATAACATCAAACGGGCGGGGCAGGAAAACGGGGGAGTAAAAGAAACAGCATTTCCATAGTGATCCATCAAGAAGAAGGGGGAGGGCCACCAAGTGAGCTGTTCTCCATGGCAAATCCCAGGGGGAAAAGAGAAACACTATGTAGGTAAGGAGGCAATGTGCAGAGGGGAGCTTTGCGATTTATCTGCCAGGTAGAAGCCGTCACCGAGTGTGGCCGTCGTTTCCGTGTCCGACCGAAGAATCCATTCCGTGCACTTTCCCTTGCCTGAGCCAAACCCATGATCCTCCCTCTCCCTTGCCGTGAAAAGCAACGCACTGCGTAAAAGAAGAGCCTCGTACTATCAGCCCGCCCGCCCAAGACAGTCCCAGCTATCCGTGTGTCCGGGGGCAGACAAGAGTTGGCCGGGGCGAGAACGCATCTCGGTTCCAATATGCCGAGATGCATGTGGTATCGGGGGTGGGAGAGAAGAAGATTAAGAGGCAGCCGCAGGCGCGGGCTCCTCCTTGGGGGCCTCCTGCTGCTGCTCAGCAGGCTTGTCAGCCTCGCCCTCCTCCTTCTTGGGAGCATCAGCGGCACCAGCGGCCTCGCCCTCGGCAGTGTCCGACGACGTCCAGAGGGTCAGGTTGTCGCGGAGGAGCTGCATAATGAGGGTGCTGTCGCGGTAAGACTCCTCGGACAGGGAGTCCAGCTCAGCAATGGCATCGTCGAAGGCCTGCTTCGCGAGGTGGCAAGCGCGGTCGGGCGAGTTCAGGATCTCGTAGTAGAAGACAGAGAAGTTCAGGGCCAGACCCAGGCGGATGGGGTGGGTAGGAGTGAGCTCAGTCTGGGCGACATCGGTGGCGTTCTGTGGTTGGGCACAGCAGTTAGCGGGGGAATCGAGGTGCCCGGATCGCGCGGCATGTGACGGAGGGGATTTGGGCTCACCTTGTAGGCCTCGTGGGCGGCCGTGGCAGCTCCCTTGCGCTTGTCGCCGGAAGCGAACTCGGCGAGGTAACGGTGGTAGTCACCCTTCCTACGCCGGCAAGGCAGATTAGATTCCACAACTTTCTTTTCTCTCAATGCATCAATCCTAGACGGGGGCCAGAGGAAGTGAGGGGAAGGCGAAAAAGGGGGAGATAAGAGGGGAAAAGCAAAGTGAGCAGACGGAGAGGCGATAAATCGAGGGGCATGCAGAAACGAGGGCGGGGAGGGGCACAAAAACGCACATCTTGTGGTAGAAGACCTTGGACTCGCCAGTCGCAGCGTTGGGGATGAGGAACTCATCGAGAACGTCGAGGACGTCCTGGCAGACCTTCTCGAGCTCGGTCTCGATCTTGCTGCGGTACTCCTTGATGGTGGGAACGTGCTTGTCGGTACCCTTGGACTCCTCCTTTTGCTCGATCGAGGAAATGATGCGCCACGAGGCACGGCGGGTGCCGACAACGTTCTTGTAGGCAACGCTGAGGAGGTTGCGCTCATCGACGGTGAGCTCGCCGCCGAGCTTGGCCACCTCCTTCATGTAGGTGACCATCTCATCGTAGCGCTCGGCCTGCTCGCAGAGGCGAGCCAGGAAGGTCTTGCTGTAGTTGGAAATGGCACGAGGTCAGCGACACTGAACGGTAGTTTTTTCTTTCTTTCCCCTTCTTTCAGTGTGGTCATCCCACTCCACGACGACGAAAACGAGGGGCTTGAGAGCGACGACGAGGAAACGGTACGAGGCGGCAGCACTAACCTTTCACGCTGAAGTAGGAGTCAAAAGTCAGCATCTCGTCAATGATATCGAGGAGTTTCTCTCAAGAGGTGCTAGGGGAGGACGATAGTGAGGCATGAGATAGGAGGCAGAGGCAGAGGCACAGAGGAATACAGCAACGAGGCGGCAAAGAGCGCAGCGCGAGACAGCGGACACCGGCACCACGGGTACGAGCCATGGCGGTCGTTGTCAGGCTGGCTGACTGCCGAGCGAGGAGGGGTTGTGCTTTGCTGTGCTGTGCTGTGCAGTCCAGTGCGGTGTAGTGCGGTGCGGTGCGGTGCAGTGCGGCTGGGCTGAGGGAAAGGGCACAAACACAGGGAACGAGGGGATGAGGGGGCATCGGCACCAGCACAAGAGGCGGAGGAATGAAGAGAGGGAGAACGGCGGGCTTACCTCGGTGGTCATGGTGAATGATGATGTTGTTTTGCGGTGGAGAGGGCGAAGAGAGACGGTCGAGGAGGAAGAAGGAATAAGGAGAGATGGTGAGAGATGGGCGAAGGTGAGAAGGCGACGGTGTTTTCGAGGTTTGAGATTTGGGTGTTTGGGGTTCCGGGGGGGGTGCGTAGTTAGAACAAGAGGGAGAGGGGAGGGATGAACGGGATCGGATGTGAGAGAAGTGTGCGGACTGGCTAGTGGGCTGCGGGCTGTGGGCTGTGGGCTGTGGACTGCCAGTGGACTGGGCGGGCTAGGACGGGGCCTGAGTGGCACTGGTTGGGCTGTGGGAGAGGGAGGTCCAGTGGGAGGTGGGACGCGGGTCAGGCGTTGGGAGCGCTATTCGTAGGTACAGCGGGCACCTACGGTAAGGTACAGCACCGTTGCTATGGAGGCATGTGTGGGTTTTCGGTTTTTGGGGGCAGGGACGGTGTGGATTTTAGGTGAGGTAGTCATCCCGCTGTGCCCGTCCACTGTACTTACCCACCTAGGAGGTCCGTAGGTTCTCCCCCGCCAGATGCCGCCCTCCCGGGTTTTATTTGTTTATTTGCTTGTTTCGGTCCATTGACGGCGCTTGACCATGACCACCTGGTTTTTTTGGTGCCCTTCCACGCCACTGGAAGAGAACCAGATGGCGCTCTACGATAGAGGGGCCGGCCACCCGTGGACACGCCATGAATGGATGGCTGTCCAGGCGGGGGACGGGGCGATGCGGGGCGCGCCTCTGAGAAACAAACCTGCGGCGGTACGGTACGATCCATCCAGTGCGGTGCGATGCAGCCGAGTGCGATTGCAGATTGCTGAAGTGTACTGTAGGCAGGCGAGGCGGCAAAGCTAGCACCATGTACCAGGTTATAACAGGCGGGTGCCAACCTACTAAGGTGATGGAAGCGTGTTGGCGGGGGGCCACTTGCCACTTGCCAGCAGTTGCCATGTGCCGCCTGCCAGCTGGCTGGCGGGCAGTCAATCATGGAAACCAACAGGCAGGCAAGGCAATGGAAGAAGGCAATGGAAGGCAGGCGGGACCCCCCCCGCCAAAAAACAAAAACAAAAAAAAACAACATGGAAAACGTCAAGTGGGCGTCAAGTGACGAAAACACCCAAAGCACCCGACCCAGACCTGAGATTTCTGGAAATTTTGGGAATTCGGAAATTCCTGATTAACCAGGAGGTCCCTTCCCACTCCTTCTCTGCCCTCGGCCTCCCTCCTCCCTCCTCCCTCCATCTCTTCCCATCAACCCCTCTTCTTCCCTCCCTCTCGCTCTGACAGCGCGTGCCATGTCGTCACACGCCCAATGGCATGGCATCACTTCTTTCTCGGATCTCTCCCAACTCGTCGCAAGGGCCAAGTCTCTCTCCCCTCTTCCATTCTCTTCTCTTCTCTCGCCCCTTGCCCCGGCCCTACTACGTAGGTGGCCGGCCATGCTGACCTGGGAACGCCCTTCGCTAAGAACCACCTAGCGCGAGTCCCTGTGAGCTGGAGAGCCTTGTGCCTCGAATTCCCGTCAACCAAAATGTTCCACTCGGTAAGTTAGGCACTTAGGTACTTGGTTTCGGACCAAATTGGCACGCGCCCTCGCAACATTTCTCAATGGACTTCTGGAACGTCTTGTACCTGCGCGGCATTCACTCTCCCTCATGTTATCACTCATCAGTCCCACTACCACCATCACCACCGCCACTCACTGATGCACTCATTGAACATGCACTCCTCATGGCAGTTTCGGGCAGCTTTGGGCATGACCAGTTTCGACTTGCATGTGCACAAGCAGCCTCGTCTCTTGGAGGCTGAGCATATAGACTAATTAGATACCTACTATTATTATGCCTTGCCTGCCTCACTTTCACCGCGCCACACACGACACATCACGCACGCGCGCTGGTACCTGTCCCGTCCCAGGTCTAACTTATCTCTAGAGGTACGTACCTTTCTTACTCGCGCCGCCAGCACAACGTCGACACATAACCCTGCACACCTCAGCACAACATACTAGCACAACACTACACAACGTCTCCCGTCCTCGCCATTCATTGGAATTACCTACAATGGCACCCCAATCATCGGGCCAGCCCTCGGTTTCTTCGAGCCCTCGGCGATTTAACGCCCAACCCTGGCATCCCAATGTGACCGCGGGAGCCAACCAGGTCCAACATAAGAGGCTCTCACGTCTAATCCCGCCCATTTGGTCACAAGCTTCCTCTATCCAACGGGACGTGGGTGTTTCGAAGACCACTGCGCTCAGATATCTCCAGCCACTGGCCAAGTCGCACAAAGTAGCACACGACCAGCGGACCACCAACGAGATTGTTTGCTTGGGTCGAATCTCTGAGATCTGCCCATCTGCCTGCCCAGCTGCCACCCCTGCGTATGCGTGTTTGTTGACATTGGATGATCTCGTTCCCTTCCCCCAAACCCCCAAGTCCCCGTGGTCAGCTGTCCGCAACATCCACCCTGCTGGCATCATGGCCTGGTCGTTGGCTGTCTACACTAGGGCCGTTGGGAAGCAAAAACCACCAACCTGGATGCGGGAAATGCACGTTGAACTGTCTACCAAGTCGCCTACACCGGTTTGTCGTCTTCTGCATTATTTTGGGGGTTTCTTCCTGTTGCAGCCCGAAGAGCACGTATGAATGTCGATATCCTATTCGTACGAAGAGCATGAATCCCTTGCAGCAGGTCAACGGAAGGATGAGCACCGCCACAGCAATAGCTAAGGTCTTTGGTCCGCCTCGCACTGAAGAATCCACGCACTCCGCAAGCATGGATAGTGTCGCTGACGAAGATGCTTGTTCGGAAGTTCATATGGGATCTATCTGGCTGTTGCTTTGTCGCTGGCTATTGCTTGTTGCCCATGCGGACCAAGCAGCCGTTGTGTTGCCCATCCCCACATCCTCCTCTCTGGCACCCAGGTTCAGCCTACTTCAGGCCTAAGTTAATTGCAATAATCCTGGTCCCAGTCAGTCCAGCGCCCAGCAAGGCCAGGGCTTGGGCTCGTCGACCAAGGCGGCCCGCAGACGGAAACCGGTTTCGCCAGGTCCCCTTCCAAAGAGTTCCCTGTTGCGCTGCTGCGGCCCTCTCGACCCTGTTTGAGCCGCAGCTCATCATCGTGTCCATCCTCATCAGTATCTCCTTGCTTCGGTTTCTCTTTGGTGTCTTCCTCACGCCCTTATCGCCAAGCCACTACAGGCAAGGTTGGTGGTACAAATACAGTCCGACATTCCAAGGTGGTGGGCCTCAGGCTCTCCACCTCCACTGTTCGGCCCAGCCCGGGGCGCAAAAGTGGACGTGCCGGGTTGATGGTGCGGCCGGTGTGAGCTGGCAATCAATCACCCAACTTGCACGTAGGTCGCGGGCAACAACTCTCCTTTGATGGGTGATGCCATTTACAAAGTACTTCACGGTACGGAATTGGCTTACAAAGTACGAAGTACGAAAGTACAGTACATCCGTCCCTCTTCCCTCTCCCCTCTCCCTCTTCCCATCTCTTGTCCATGGGCTGCCCAGGGTCCTCCATGTTCAAACCCCTCATATAATCAAGATGCCTACTTAGTACATACATAGCACATGCACTGATCCGACCCTCTCCTCCCGCCGCTCTCCGGCCTCCGCCCAAATCCCGGGCCTGGCCTGTCACACGGAGCGCAACACAAACGCACGCCCTGCCTGCTTGCTGCTGGTGGATGGAGAGTCTAACTGGTACCCCACATCACCACATCCTTATCTCGCTTGATGGCTAAGCACTCGTAGTTTCTACATTGCATCTCGCTGGGCTGCCAAGACCATGCTGCATCAACAAATTCTCCGAGTTCTCTTATTGTACATTGTAACTCATTACTTTATCAACTAACTTAAGGTACTTATTTACCCGATTTGAAATGCTTTGGTTCATTCTCGACCATAACGGTAGTACTGACCCAGCCTAATAACCGTCCAACTCCTGCCGTACATTAACCTCGCAAAACAACGAGCACGCAAGTAATGGTATCTCAGAAATGCCCTGCCTAGAAATGTAACTCATGAAGCAACTCCCAACCCGAGAAAGCCGTCTTCTAAAGCTCGTCCGATTCGGGTGACCCATAGGGATTTCGGCCCCAGTTGGCTGGATCTCCTCCCGGAACGCAAAGCCCCAATCTCCAAAAGTAGTCCCGGTGCGCAAAAAAGAGCTGCCATAGCTTGAGATTTGATGGGATCAGAACTCGTTCGCCAGGCGCGAGCACGATGTCCTTGGCTTTGATGAGGCGACGCATCATGTCCCATAGGCTGCCGTCGCCCTCGGCAATGCATCCTGGGTCGTTGTCTCCGACGCACACGTACACGTCGTCTTCGGATGGCGACAGATCCTTCTTGGCAATGTATATCTCCCCAGCGTGTGACTTGTAGCCCCATTCACTCAGCGGGAGCAACGGGACGGGGTCATCCTCGTGGGTCACCCGCCGGTATGTGCGCGCTTCCAGGTCCTCTTGTCCGCCCAGGTGGAATACCTCGTCGACGAAACGAGCGAGTCCGGGGTTCCCGACTCGGGGTTCACCAAAGGTCGTCACGACCACGTCCTCCCAGCCCAGCGAGACCTTCAACTCCAGGGCCGCCAGGCAGGCAACAGCCCCGCCCAGGCTATGTCCTAAGAGTTGGATCGGGTACGAGGGATACTGCTCGCGAAGCCGCTGAAGTTCCGGGATCACGAGGGGCCTGGCGCTCTTCCACGAATCTAGAAAGCCCATGTGGACGGTGCAGTTGGTGCACTCATGCTCGGGCTTCTCTGGAGCATCTTCTCCGCCGTTGTCCGGGGACGGATACGGGACATACTCTTGCGGCACGGTGCTGAGGTCCACAACGGTGTTGGTGATGCTGTAAGTTCCCCGAAAGGCCACGACGATGGCAGGGCCTCCGGTGGTGTAGATGGTGTTGCTGGCCGATGTCCCTTGCTGCTGTACCCCACGATCGACGGCAATGAATCCGCAGCTATCGCTCATAAGTAACCCCGTGTTCCATGTGTTGACCAGGGACAGAGTTGGGAAGTCGCCGCAGCGGGATGCACACTCGAAGGGCTTGGTCACCCCGGTGGTGCCGATGCAGTAGGTGATGTCGACAAGGCGGGCAAGGCGTTCAAGCGTTGCGAATAGGGCCGTAGATATAGGCCCCGCCGCAGTCGAGGGAGCCGGTATTCCGGCGTCGCTGCCGAGGGGCCGTTGGGCTTGCTCGGATGTCAGGCCCACGGTACTGAAGGCCAGCTGCAAGGCCCAGACCTTCAGCACAGCTGAGGGTTGCGGTCGCATCGTTGTTGAGGACAGTGGTTGCTCTGCGAGGGACCATGTACTTGGTAAGAAAGGCGTGTAGCAGAGATCGCCAGTGAGTTAGTGGTTCATCTCGCGAGTTGCGGGAGAGCCGATGAAGCGAGAAGGAGCTGATGACTTCTGCCAATTGAGGGTTCAGATGCTGCAGTGTTGAGCAACGGTAGGTTGGATTGTTTGCACCAGACGACGACGTCTACTCTGGATGCTCCTGACGTTTGGTATGAGGCGATGAGGCAATGACTGAGCAGCAGCAGCTCTTGGGCGTGCAGTCAGTCAATGGTAACGCATGATGCAGGCCTCGCTTCTTTTTGTTTTTGTTGGGGGCCCTAGACTAGGAACGTCACACAGGGAGTGGGTGGCCTGAAGAATAAGGGATGAGAATCAGACGAGACCGGGGGCTCCAACACCCGTCGTTGACTCGTCGTTGACTCGTCGTTGACTCGTCGTTGACTCGTCGTTGAAGCCTTTATGGTCCCGTGAGTGAGCGCGCTGCGGAGAGTCGACGAGGTCATCTGCCAAGGGGCGAGGCAAAAGTGTGGAGGAGAAAGAGGTTTGAGTGGAGGTCAGCCAGACTGGGCGGCGCTGTGAGTGGCTGGCTCTCCACGGTACCCCGGATTCTTTTTTAGCGTTCCCCTTTGGAGGTACCTGGCGGCGCCGGCAATTGTCCTCGGGGCCACCAGGTACCTCTGGATCGTCATCACGGAGCAGATGGAGTAGTCATTCACGCACATTTTTGTGAAACCATGGAGCAAGTGCTCTATTGTGCTTCGTGTATTACCTAGTACTCCTGATGGGAGTCACCAGGCAGCTCAGGATCAGAGGTACGACAACGCCCTTCGCAGTGTGACCCCTGATGCACCCGCTCGTGCCGCCTACTGGAGTGTACCTTGAACCCAGATGATGAATCATTAACCATCTCCCAAGACGCATTACCCGTACTCTTTTTTTCTCTTTCATATTTCCCAACGACTTCCTGTCTTGTATCTATCCCGTCCGTCTACCGTTATCCGAAATCGTTATGACACGAGCATCTCTGAAATCCCACCCTTAGACACGGCTGGGGTTCATCACCGGGTTGAGGCTCACGAAGAGCGACCTGTAATCCGTCGTGTTGGTGGCGCAAGCACCGCCTGACTCTGGGCACTTAATCCAGAGGTGGACACTGCCGGCGACCTCATATGCGGACGCTCTGTGGGCATATGATTAATACGTCGACGGACCACGGAATAGGGGGCAGCTGCTGTACTTACCCGTTGGTACCGGGACACACCTTCTGGATCATGGTGAGGTCCCGGTCCGCATCTTCCCAGATGAATTCGATGTCGTTGTTATCGCAGAGATACCGCGGCACGCCGTTTCCGGGGATGGAGACTGATGACGAGTTGAAATTGCAGGGCGTTGTGATGTTGGTCGTGTCGTCCTTGAAGGTGAACTTGTACGAGGAGAGGGTCTGGCCGTCGCCCTGGGCCTCGGACGAGAAGCCAACGACGTGATAGTCGTCGGGGAGAACGCAAGGGTTGTCGTTTTCTGCCTCCGCAACTCGGAGGTTCATGGGCACGGAGTAGGTGTGGAGGGCAACGGCCGAGGAGGACAAGGCCGACAGGAGGAGAAGAGCAGCGTACATTGTGGTGGTTACGAAAGATATATGGAAAAAAGCCTGGTGTTGAAATAAACCCCATCGAACAACAGCAAGACTCGATGGATGGATGAGCGGTGATGGGCAACTAGTTATAAGACCGACCCGGACCCTTGCGAATAGATTGGGGCAGCACAGCAAAGCGATAAAAATCGGGCCAAGTTATCAGGGGACGGGACTCCGCCGTTGTCTTGTATTCCGCAGATCGTGATGCAATCGCTGGAGCCACTGGAAACAGGAAGGCGATCCATGCACGATGGCCCCTTGCCCGGCTCTCCCGCGCGCGTGTACGGGCGGTTTGACGAGGATCCCAGTGTTGCCCAGCGACGCGGGCGACGTGATTGGGCCCTCAGCCGTTTCACGTTTTCCAGCCCGGAGGTTTTTACGCCTCGGTGAGACGAGGACTCGAGTCCTTTCGATTGTGATCCACGGCACAAGCGAACTCGAAGGAATGCGCTTGGAAGCGAATGTTGTCTCGACGATGACAGCCATGCTTGCCCACGGAGAGCGCAACTGCGGTTCCGTTTACGGAAGCTGGGAGTTTCGAAGATTATTAGATCGAGCGACGAGATGCGTACGAGTGAGTGCGTGGACACACTCACACTGCCTCGTCTATGACAAGTGAGGCCTCGGCCCACCCTTGCGCATCGCTATGGAGAACGAGGACTCTAAATTAAGCGACTGTCGCAGTGTAGTGCCTGTTGATCAGGGCAATCCTCAACCAACAATGACGAAGGACCAACAAGCTCGTTACTAAGTTGGCGAGGGGTATTCGGCTTCCAGGAGGGAGGTCCGCGGGGCGATGCTCAAGATGAGACGAAACGCATAAAGACGGAGCTGGCCTTTTTCTTTCTTTTCGTATTACTTGATCAATCATCGTCCATTGCCGAATGGCGGTCATGCGTTTCATCTGGTGCCCGGTTCACCATGGGTCATCAAGAACAAACATCTGGAAGGGATGGATACACGGATAGACATGAATAGCTATACCACTTTTCGGAGTAATTAGGGGATATTAAGTTTGCGGCTGACGCGTAATCGAGGTTGTTCAATCTGTAACGATCCAACGTACCTTTGGCTCGGCTGTTTGTGTGCCCCCCATGTGTTACAGTCATAGAATTGGATGGAACGTGATCCCGGGTCTTTTTGCATCTGTCTGCAAGTGATTTGGCCTCTTGTTAAGGTTATGTTTATAGGTATTGAGCGAGCTCTGTACGGATCTGTTTGAGGTGTTGTTGGTAGGCTATCCAGGATTATACTTGTGAATCAATGCACAACCTCCGTAGGTAGTCGACGGAGCTTTGCAGGCAATGGTCATATAATTCATACAGATTTGACGTGAACTGTGAACTGTCGGCTTGATACCGGAAGACCTCTACGGTAATCAGATACTTCTTAGTCTACGAATGTCTAATCGTACACCAAAAGGAGTCTTCGCCATTTTTCAGAGGTTTCTCATTCGAGCCAAAGTGGGGCCAGACCTCGCCAGAACTTCCTCGGCGGAGTCTTCCATCGCACAACGCCGCTGCACACAGACGGCACGCACCAAAAAAAAAAAAAAACTCACCTTTACTTTTACCCTCAGGCACGTGACCCACAACCCCCCCCCAAAGAAATTTCCCGCCCGAAGTGCACCCTCTCCACCAAATTCCGGCTGCTCGTGAACTTCTTCGACCATCACCGACTTGCCGACTAACCACCAGCAACAATGGCAGCTGAAGCCCCCGCACGATCCGGTCTGGCCGTTGGCCTGAACAAGGGCCACGTACGTCTTGTCACAGTCTCACCTCGTGGAGGATCTCTGCTCCGCTCCCTCTTCCACGAGGTCGCTCTTGCAGACGATGGACGCTGACATTTGCGCCTTTGCGATTTAACAGAAAACCACCGCCCGCGTTGTGAAGCCCCGTGTCTCCCGCACCAAGGGCCACCTGAGCAAGCGCACCGCTTTCGTCCGTGAGGTCGTCAAGGAGGTTGCTGGGTAAGTCGAATCTTTTTTCTTTATGGGACGGGGCAGTCTGGCGACGTGGAATGGTATGAGGGATCACAATCGAGAAGGGGTTATGGTGCAGCGAATACCTGCATAGCCATTGGATACGATTGCCTCGAAATACTGGAAGCGTCGGTTCAAAGACTGTTGCATGAATGGAGGATTTTTATCTTGTCCCACGGAACAATGCTCTAACTTTTTTTTTTTTTTTTTTCAGTCTTGCCCCCTACGAGCGCCGAGTCATCGAGTTGCTGCGCAACAGCAAGGACAAGCGCGCCCGTAAGCTCGCCAAGAAGAGAGTACGTCGAATCTCCCAATATCTGTTACCCTGACTTGGAAAACTGACTTGACAACAGCTCGGTACCTTCGGCCGTGCCAAGAAGAAGGTCGACGAGCTCCAGCGCGTCATCGCCGACTCTCGCCGTGCTCACTAAACGGTCTCTTTTGACATTTTGGGAATCTGGCATATGGGGTTCGCATGGATTGGCGTGACCACGATTTAATCGTTATTAAAAATGAAAAAACGGTTTTGATGCTCCGTGGCAGGGATAGGCTGCGGCTCACCGGAATACCAATACTTGAAGACAAATACCCTAACGACTACAATCGTGCTTCTCTGGACACTGCTGTGACAGTGAGTTGAGTTTGTCTGTACGTGAGGTCACTCTCAGGTCGCATTCTGTGTGACATGTGCCAGCGCTTTCTATTCCCTTCCAAAAGGAAGGACTTGCGACATCCTAGTCGACAAATATATAACATGCCCTGATGAACTCAACGCCGTTCGCAACCCTCCTTAATGCATTGACCCAATGGTGATTCTGATATCCCTTCCGCTACGGTCCTTCCGTCTCTCTATTTCTTACCCAACTTGAGCCACTTGGGTATCTTCTTGCCAATCTTATCCCCGCTTCCCTCGCCCTGCTCTGACTGTTGAGGCTTGGGCACCGCCTGGCCGTTGTCCTTGTCATCCGTGACCAGAGGAGGCTCCGGCACCTTGACTTGCTGTCCCTGTTGTGCTACGTTTGATTTGAGGAAGGGTTGCTTTCGGACCGAGGCGGGGACGCCATCGTCCCAGACTAGGTTGATGAGCGTAGGGCCAGATATTTTGTAGGCCGAGATGAGGCTGTTTGAGGGTTTGTCGTCATTCTTGATGACCGTCTTGGTCCCAGGAAGGACGAGGTGGAAAGACTGTCCGTCGTCGGCCATCACGTGCCGGACTGCGTCGTACAGGAAGCGGCCGGTTTCGGAGGGACTGACCTCCCAATCGCTGCTGGTGTTATCCGGGAAGCGGACCTTGACGATGATGGACTTGATGGCAGCGATCCTGGTGGCCTCGGCTGCGGCCTTCTCCTCGAGCTCCTTGTCTGAGGGCAGGCGCTTGTTTCGCGAGTATTGCTGAAGGCGGGCTTGGTGGATCTGAGCGTGGGCGATGGACGGGGTGTAGTCGGCCTCATTGACTGCCGCGAGGGCAGCAGCTGGGACAGTGCCTGAAGGTGCGAGGTACACGCTGACGGGTTGTAGAGGGTCTCTCTGTTGAGGGTTGTCGATGTCCATCGCATGTTGGTTCGGGGGTTGGTCGTTTGACGGACTGGATCTCTCCTCCTGCTCTAATGGTTCTTGATCATGACTGGGGTCGTCTGCCGGCGCAGTTTGAGGCTCCGACATGGGGGTATCTGATGTATCCTGGGCGGGTTCATCGGCTGCTTTCTCTGAAGCGTCTGGCTGAGCCGTTGTATCTTCCTCCCCAGCCTCTACCTCCGCCTCCGTGTTGAAGAACTGGCCTATCTCTGCCATGGCATCGAACAGTGTCTGGTCCGTCTGACGGTACGACAGTCTGATCAGCACACTCCCCGAGTTGTAACCCAGCTGCGATAGGGTCCGCTGGAAGTCGGTAAATGAGGCCAGCTCCCTGCCCATGATGTTCAGCACGGGGATCTCGTAATACAGCTGTCCACCGCCGCTGCCGCTGCCGCTCGTCGTCTGGGCGACCCCGCGGGCGGTGATGTTGATGTTCCTGCCATTGCTGGCCTGGCCGCTCTCGAACTGGCGCAGGACCTTCCACAGCGACAGGTCGCTGGGGAACTTCTCGATAAGGCGGCCGCCGGGGATCTCGCGGGCCTCGGGTTGCGGGACCTGGAGGGCGACCTGAATGGCGGAGGGCGTGTTTGACTTCTGAACGAGCTCGAGCTTTGCGCCGGGGATGAGGCCGGAGGCGCGGAAGGGGACGGAGAGGTCGACTTGCTTCTGGCGGTGTCTGTGGCGGCGCGGGCCGAGTCAGCGGGCAGATGCTCGAGTCGACAGGAGCCGGGCCGGACTTACTTGATGAGATATCTGTCGCTGGAGAGATTGAGCTTGCTGCAAGCTTGCTGGAGGACGTCGGTTAGGTACGTCCCCGGATTCACCTTGACCGTGGTCCGGCGCAGGTCGGTGGCTATCACCACGACGTGTGAAGCCATGATTGAAGCAAAGGTAAGCTAGTAGGAGAGGGAGCTGTGACTAGGACGGAGATGCGGAGGGGGGGGGGGAATGACAGGTAAAGCTGGTGACGATGTAAAAGATGCAACGTGCAGATGCAAAGGAGTTCTTGACGGTGTGGTTTCCCGGCTACTTTGTGATAAAGGGCTTCTCTCTCGCATGAACGCAGCTCGATGGGATGCCTGGAATCCGAGGACCGGCTCTTTGTCGTCAACGCCTAGTTAGACTACCTTACATCAACTTGGCACCTGAGGTACCTACTACTCTGAAGGTCTACATGGCAACTTGGAGGGGTTCGGGATGGCGGGGGATTATGTCAGCGGGTTTCCAGAGGGTACCACGGACTTCTTGACTTATTTCAGACGAGTTGGGTCTTTGGGCACGGATCGATTGTCCTGAAATTTGAGGGAAGAAAGTCATGGATATTCTGCCATTTATTCGGGGAGTTGGCAACTTCTGAACAAGATTTATATGTGTTTTAGGTTTTGGTTTCTGCTCGTGTGATTTGGCGCTGTCTTTGGGGTGGTGTAGAATTCCAGCTGACAGGCCAAGCGGCGGTGGAAGCAGCTTACACTGGGAGATGTCAGGCAAGGCACGAACCACTGAATTCTCTCAGAGAGGATAGTTAGTCCTCGGGTCAATCATTGGTGTATGATGTTGACCAAATCTTGTCAGAGCATTAACATTAGACACTGGCAACCTCGATGGTAATGTGACTTATACCCTAGCATCCTCCAAGTAAAGCGAGACGTGAGCATCGAGACTTACCTTAACAATTAACATTTCGCACGCCTTATTAAAAAGATGCGAGTTAATCTGGCACTTTTTAATATATTTCTAGATATCTACGTTGCCTCCATATTTAGTATCTAGCGTTCTTGGTGTCGACGCGGATTACCTAAGCAAACAGCCCGCAGGCAAACACAGTCTGGCGTGGCCCGAGCCGGAAAATCCACGTCGACCGGCCGGAGCCTGGCCTGGTCACCTCAGGCTGGGACGTGCCGCAGCGGTACGTACCTCACTCTCCCAGGCCGTCCACGGAAAGCTCCAGCCCCAGGTACCAGGAGCTTCGTCAACCTCTCCCGTCAACTCCACCATTACCATCGCCATCACCGATCACGAACCTCCCGCGAGCCTCCCCGCGAAACAACGATCCCGCAGCCTGAACCGCCCGGTGCTGCTCATCCTCTCCGATCCTCCCATCTTCACCGCCGAGACCGCCCTGATTGACGCTCCGCTGTTGGACAGCTCCGCCTCGCATCTCCATCTTCAACCTCAGCTCCTGCGACAGAGGCCACCATGGTATGTCCCCCCTCGATGCCCACACCATTGTCTACATCGTCCAGCTAACCGCCCTCCCCCCTCGCAGTCGTCTCCCTTCTCGATAAGTTCGTCCCATGCTCCCTCTCGCCCGCCCGCTCCTCCTCCCAGCTCGAAGACAAACTAACCTCCCTCTTCCCCCATCATAGACGGCGGCGCCTGCGTCGCCATGGTCGGCAAGGACTGTGTTGCCATCGCCTGCGATCTCCGACTTGGCCTCCAGGCCCTTACCGTCTCCAACAACTTCCCCAAGATCTTCCAGTACGGCGACGTCTTCCTTGGTCTGACCGGTCTGGCCACCGACGTCAACACCGTTAGCGACGTCTTCCGCTACAAGACCAACATGTACCGCCTACGCGAGGAGCGCGCTATCGCCCCCCGCACATTTGCCAACCTCGTCTCCTCGTCCCTCTACGAGAAGCGCTTCGGTCCCTACTTCGTCTCCCCTGTCGTCGCCGGCCTCGATCCCAAGACCGGCAAGCCCTTCATCTGCGGCTTCGACAGTATTGGCTGCATCGACTTTGCCAAGGACTTTATCGTCTCCGGCACTGCTTCTGAGCAGCTCTTCGGCATGTGTGAGGGTCTGTGGGAGGCTGATATGGTGCGTTACACCCATGTCAACACTGACGTTGTGGGCTCCTTTGTAGCCCTCCACGCTGCTGCGCTGTTGAAATCTGGCTGACGAGTCAACTAACATAGGAGCCCGATGCCCTCTTCGAGACCATCTCCCAGGCGCTGCTCAACGCCACGGACCGTGATGCCCTCTCCGGCTGGGGTGCACACGTTTACATTATCGAGAAGGACAAGGTCACCAAGCGATTACTAAAGGGCCGACAAGATTAGAGCGGCATTATAGGCAGGCTGGGGCACGCGGAAGACGGCGTGGGTGGTGGAAATTCGCATCTTTGTATGAATAGATACTCAGCCAATATCAAAGCTGGGTAATGGGAGTGCACAAGCACATCAAGCAAAGAACCTTTGATATACTCGGCCTCAGCGTAGACACAGGTCACAGGGTGCAAGGCACTGAGCACAACTATGATGTGCATGTAGTACCATTTTTGATGCTTCTCTATGGACCATCTTACATGGGGGCACCCGCCATTGATCATGCCCTTCAAATCTATCTCGGTGGCGTCGGCTGGCTATGGTACATACAAATGTCTAAACTAATTTCTAGCTTGGGCCAGTCGTGCATCTTTTTCTACTTTTACGTCTTGTTCGTCTATTGTTCCTTCTTCGTCTTCAGGGACACATCGGCGGTCACCTGCACGAAAAATTGGCGCTCAATGGCCTTTAGTACCTCGTCGATAAGACTAAAGGGAGAGTCAAAGTCAGTACATGATTCGAGGCTGCGTGGGGTAGTAGTGAGGATGGCTTACATGACGGGCGCGCTGATGATGATGACCGCCTTCCACTCGTTGAGATTCAGCGGCACGATGGAAAACAAGCCCTGGAGGAAGGGAACGTAGAGAAGAGCACAGTGCAGCGCCATGGACAGGGCGATGGCGTAGACGAGCATCATGTTCTTCCACAGGGGGAGGGTGAGCAGGGACTCGCTGGACGAGAGGGCGTTCATGGCGTTGAACATCTCGATGACGACGAGGATGGACAGCGAGACGGTGGAGGCGGCCTTGGCCATGTCGTTGGAGAACATCTCACAGCCGATCTCGGGATAGTCGGCCGAGCAGTGGTGGAAGCGGGACAGCTGGCGGAAGGTGATCTCAGGGCCCTCGGTGTTGTACATGAACCACCAAGCGTAACCCGCCACGGTGGCGAGGCCGACGTAGGTTCCGATGACGAGATAGCGGAAGAAGAGCCAGCCACCGATGAGGGGCTCGTCACGCTTTCGCGGGCGACGTTTCATGATGTCGCTGTCGGGGGGGTTGAAGGACAAGGCCGTGGCAGGGAGACCGTCGGTAACGAGGTTGACCCATAGGAGCTGGACCGGGACGAGGGCCTCGGGCATACCCAGGGCAGCGGTCAGGAAGATCGAGACAACTTCGCCGATGTTGGACGAGATCAAGTAGCGGATGAACTGTTGGGTGTTGTTGTAGATGGAACGACCCTCCTCGATGGCGACCTCGATCGTGGCGAAGTTGCTGTCGGCAAGGACCATGTCGGCGGCCAGCTTGGACACATCGGTTCCGGAGCCCATGGCAACACCAATGTCGGCCTTCTTGAGAGCGGGAGCGTCGTTGACACCGTCACCAGTCATGGCGACGACCTCGCCGGCGGACTGAAGCAGATCGACAAGCTTGGACTTGTGGCCAGGCTCAACACGAGAGAACAGTGATGCCCGCTTGGCAGCCATCAGCTGTTCGTTGGCAGGTAGGTCATCAAACTCGCGGCCGGTGTAGCTCTTACCAGTGAGATCCTCATGCTCGCCAAAGACGCCAATCTGTCGGCAGATGCTCTCAGCCGTGTTGCGGTTGTCTCCGGTGATAACAATAACGCGAATGCCAGCATCCTTGCAGCGCTGAATGGAGACGGGCACCTCAGGTCTGGGAGGGTCCAGCATGCCGACAAGGCCAAGGAAGGTCAGGTTCTGCTCGAGTTGGGAGTATTCCTCAGTGGACTTGGCCTTGAGAAGAGGGTTCTTGGAAACGTTTTCGATACTGGCCAAGGCGATGACTCGGAGACCGCGGTTACCGTAACGGACGACCTCTTCCATCAGCAGCTCGGTGACCTTGCTGCTCAGAGGGACCTTCTTGCCTTCAGAACCGAGAAGAGCGTGTGTACAGCGATCAATGACAGACTCGGGGGCACCCTTGACCAGCAGCTTCTGTTCATCGCCGTTGCTGACCAGAACCGACATGCTCTTCCTGTCACGGGAAAACTCGTAGGTGGCAAGGCGGGGAAGGTTGTGCTCATATCGGGCGCTGGCGAAGTGGACGATGTCTTCAGGGCGAGTATCGGCAGGGGCACAGGGACCAAGCTTCTCAACGAGGACTCTCAGGGCACCTTCAGTGGGCTCACCAACGCTCGAGAAAGTAGCAGTGCGGGAATCATAGGCAAGCTGGGCATCATTGCAGAGAGCGGCGACCTCGGCCATTTGGCGGATGGTGGCGGAGGTGCTGGGAAGGTTCTGAACGACCTGGCCGTTTGACTTGATGGCACCTCGTGGGGCGAACGTGGTTCCTTCAACTTCGAGTTCCGTGAGGTCACTGCCATCCTCGTTGAGATGGACAATCTTATTGACACTCATCTGGTTCGTGGTCAGGGTTCCGGTCTTGTCGGAGCAGATAACACTACAGCTTCCTAGGGTCTCGACGGAGGGCAGGCTTCGGACCACAGCGTTCTTAGCGGCCATCTTCCTGGTTCCGAGAGCCAGACAAGTTGTGATGACAACGGCGAGACCTTCGGGGATAGCGGCGACACCGAGAGACACGGCGATCTTGAGATAGTAAATGGCGCCCTTGGCCCAGCTACCATGGCTGGGGTCGTTGAAGTTGGGAATGTTGATGAGCCAGACCAGGATGCAGATGACAGTAATGACCTTGGCCAGGCTGTCGCCGAAGTCGTTGAGCTTCTGCTTCAGAGGCGTAGGCTCGGAAATCTGCGCCGTGATGCTCTCGTGGATGTCGCCGATGGCAGTGCTGGAACCAGTCTGGACAACGACGGCCTTGGCGCGGCCAGTGACGACGGTGGTTCCGGAGAACAACATGTTGATTTGGTCCTGAAGAACGGCCCTCTTGTCCTCGATCACGGCGGCGGCATCCTTGCCAACACTCTCGCTCTCGCCGGTAAGGATGGCTTGGTCGACGGAGAAGCTGTTGCTCTCGATGGAGATGGTTCGGCAGTCGGCGGGGATTCGATCACCCACGGCGATGGTGACAATGTCGCCGGGGACCAACTCGTCGGCCTTGACGCGCGAAACATGACCTCCATTGCGCACAACGTTGGCCTCGTTGGCCGAATATTCTTGCAGGGCGGCAATAGCCTTTTCAGCGCTGCTCTCCTGGGACACTCCGACGACACCGTTGAGAATGAGAATAGTGAGAATCTATCGAAGATAGCGCTGTCAGTGGTTGGTTCGTCGCAGTCGAGGGGTGAGTCTGGGTTGGGGAGGACTCACAACTGCAGGATCGACGAATGCGCCCCAGCCCTCTTCGTCGTCGAAGAGGGCCAAACCAAAGGAAACGGCGGCGGAACCGAGGAGGATAATAACGAGTTGATCTTTGAACTGTTCGAGAATGAGCTCCCAGAGGGGAGTCGGAGGTTCTTCCGGGATAGCTAGTGAGGAGTGAGCCCAAGTTCATCCGGGTTTGGTCACGGGAGGGGAGGGGGGGCTGTCGCGAGGGATACGCGGAGTCGCGGAGGGCCAACGTACAGTTGCGACCGTGCTTGTTGCGCAGATCGACGACTTGCGCATCGCTCAAGCCAGTAACATTGTCGACGTTGAAGTTGGCAAGGACTTCGTCGACAGGGCGGGCAAAGGCGTCGTCCATGGTGGGCGGAGCGCAAAGCGCGGACGAAGCGCACGCAGGAGAGACAACCTAGACAAGAAGAGGCGTTTGGCGGCAGGCAGGTTAAGTGGCAGATGCAGGTACCGGGTTTGCGACAGGACCTGAAGGGGGGGAGGGACAGGAGACAACTTGGAGGAAAACGAGAGGAAAAGAGAAGTGAACTGAAGTAAAGTAAAGTGAAGGATTCAGCGGCCCGTCATGACAGAGCGGATTTGTCACGAAGGCGATTCGAAGAAGCCAGAGGACCCACGCACGTGGCAGGCAGAGAGCGATTGGGGATGGGATGGGAATCCGATTAGGTCGGTTGAAGATCGCGAGCCTCGACGTCAAAAAGTCCAACGTGTTCGTTTTCCTTGGTGAGTCGGCGAGTCGGCGAGTCGGCGCTACCCCTTTGGTGCTAGCCCTTTGGGTTAGGTGTCCGGTGGCGGAGGCTGCCCGGGGGGGAAATGCCTTGAGAAAAGGGCCCTGTAAGTACCTAGGCTGAAGGCTGAGACGCGCTGGGAGGACCCTAACCTCCACTGGGTAAGTGCTTAAGGTGCTGGGCCGTCGGCGGACATGCTTCGGTTTCCTGTGTTCTACCCCACTCCGGCTTAGCTCGGGTTCCCCTGGGACATCCATCCAGCCCCGCCCGGACAGCCCGACGTCCGCCCCACGCAGCGGAACCGGATGGCAACCAGAGGGGAACTTGAGACGGGAACTTTAAGGGCCAAAAGCATTACGACGTGGTAAAACAAGACGCCGGTTTTCGATTAGGGTTGAAGCACTGGAGCAGAGAGATGGCCCAATTGGATATCTTCCTTGTAAGTGTAAGGAGGGCTCTGATAATCTACAAACTTGGCCGGTAAGATAGACGGGCTGGGTTCCGCTTCTATCAATTTCCATGGGCAATTACTCACCTGGGTAAATGATCAATCAGGCGCTACCCAGCTCTGCACTCCAAAACTCAAGATAGTATCCCTGGTACAAACAACTACAACCAGCCGAAACAGGCTTCTTACACCCCAAAGTATAACAGTCGTGCAGGAATACTCCGACATCCAACTCATGGGAGAATTTGTTTCGTTATCTGGTCAGCTGGTACCACAGATGCGGTCACTGAGCTGTATGTGCAGTATTACCCCCAAGGCAGCAGATCCTCGCCACCTTGGGCCTCACTCATCCTTCTCACTCACCCGTGACCGACTCCTGACTCTCTGACACTTCGTTTCAACCATTCTTTCAACAACCTTGTCGTCTGTCTCTAGTACATGTCTAGTCACACAGTGCCGCACAACCAAGGGCCCTTCCTGTCCTGTTGCATTGGTACCCTGCCAACGCAATGCCAAGTCCCGGGAACAACTGCACCTCAATCTAGAACCGAGCAAACCTCAGATGATGAAATCAACATGAGAGCACAACCCAGACTAATCAAAAGTATTGCCCCCACCGGAGGAGTATCTCGCCAGTGCCTTGGGTCGTTCATTGGCAGAATAGCGACCATGAGTGAGGCCGTGAACTTACACCCAACGACCTCTGCAACCTCTAACCTCCAACCTCCAACTTCCAACCTCCTCGGCATCCTCCTTCGCCTCTCTGCTTCCTCGGCCTCTCCAGGACTCGATCGCATTAGACTTCTCCCTTCGCGTCTACGGTATAGTGCGGGCAGCACATGGCAATGCTTATCCCCGGCCTCCCATGCGGTGCCCGCACTCTAGCCCCTCTGTTCAATGCAAAGCTACGGCAAGCCATGAGGTTATCGTGATCCCCGTGCCTCCCCCGATCCGAAATCGCCGCTGTGCGACGCATAAAAAGGCGCGATGTAGCCACAGATACGAAATGCTCAGCACGCCCTGCTCCGCGACCTTGCCTGTCCTTCTCCCCGTCCTCTCCGCCCCTGTCCGCCGCTGTTGAGGCCCGTCGGCAGCGACGCCATTGGTGCCACTGCCTCCCATGCCGGGTCACACCGGTCTCTCGTCGCCGATGCTGTGAGAGGCTCAAAGTCCGGGATTCTGTATGCGGACGGCAGCCATGACGGCGTGAAAGAAAAAAAAAGCTCGTCCCAGTTGCGTGGCAGTTGACGAGGCCTTCGGAGACTCGACTCGGAACGAGGCATATCCACGACCGAGCTGTCCTTGGGGTCCTTCCCCCCAGGCTCTTCCCGAGACTTGTGTGTGTGTGTGTGTCTGAGGAAGGATCGGTCTACCTCTTTCGGTCTGTCTCTTCCGGTTTGTCGAGGCATCTGAGCTGCCCCGGGGTTGCATCCATTGGTGGCTCCTTCTCGACATCGTCGTCGACATCGACATCGACATCATCAAACCCAGCCCTGCAGCCCGTGGCTTGAGGCGTCGTTGGGCTGCTCTTCGAGCCGCGTGTCTTTTTTTTCCACCGCATCATCCATCGCCGCCACCATGTTTTGAGTGCTCGTCCAGGTCCTGCTTTTTTGCTTGTTCTTTTGGTGTCTTGGAACCGATCTTACATCTCCTTTCTTGGACTCCTTTCTTGGACTCGCTTCTCTCACCCGCCCTCCAGCATGGCCCTCGCCGATCCGCCGTCCTTGCCGTCTTGCACCCATACAAGCTCTATCCATAGCTCGCGAGACGCCAGCTGGGCGAGTCCCAGTGTTCCGAGGCCTCTTCAGGGCACAAATGCCGACGACCTAGAGAATTTTTATCACCTCGACTTGGCTTCCGAATTGGATGGCCTCCGCATCGAAGGCATCGACGCTCTCGCCGCTTTGGACAGCATCCACGCTCAGGGCTTGGTCCCAGAAAAGACACTCGAACTCGACGAACCGACCATTCCCTTTCCTCCAGTGCCCATCGATTACTCCAATCAACCTCTTCAAAATGCGGTACACGACCCAGGGTCAGATCACCATGGTCCTTTTCACAAATGGATGAAATCGTTGCATCGTCGGGCAACTCACAGGTCTGCGGTATGGGATACCAACGGGAGCAATCTGTTGTGGCAGCAGCCAGGGCCCAAGAATACCAAATTGAGGGCTTTCCATCGCAGAGTCGGCCATCGGAAGTCGTCGTCGGGGTCATCCTTTGGATTTGTTGGGGCTGTCCAAAGTGCTAGTGTCAGTCTCGCCAGTGTCAGTGCAATGGCTCGCTCCCGGAGAAACACCATCCGATCGCATTGCCCATCGCGGACCGACCGCAGTAGTCGGGCTTCATTGTCCGGCCCAAGACTCTCCGAAGATAGCATGACTAGGGAGAGGCCCATAGCTATTGACAGAGATGCTATCCAACGCTCGCTGCAGCGTAGACAGATATTGGAAGAGCTCATCAGCACGGAAGAGAGCTACATTGGAGACGTCCGCTTCCTCATGAATGTCAGTCGGCATCCTTCCCGAAACACTGACATCCTGTTGACCCCATCTAGGTCTATATAACCATACTTGCCTCGCTTCCAACTCTACCCATGACCTTACGGTCCTCGATCAACCGCAACTTGACCGAGATTGTTGAGCTTCATGAAGAGCTGCTAGGGGACCTCCATCGTGTCATTCCCCATTCCGAGTACACCCAGCTCGACCTCGCTTTACCCTTGATAAGGTCGACAAATCATGCTAATGGTCACCGGCGATGGTGGAGCCACGATGTAGCCCAGGAATATCAGAATGGAGCTGCCTGGCTTCACGACGTACCTGGGATGGTATCAGAACCCCAGGTAGCTGCAGAGGTTGCCAAGGTCTTTGGAAAAAAGGTACGTCTCTAGTATCCACCGCGGGCTTGCCCTTCTCTCGGTCGATCCAAGACACTCACAGTTCATAGATGAACCGGTTTTTCATATATAAGGAATATGGGGCAAAGTACGAGATGATGATTAAAGACGTTGCATCGGCTCATGAGACCATGCCGGAGTGGGAAACTTACCAAAAGGGTCTAGAGACGCTAGCATCAACTCTTGGGTCTACCAAAAGCAATGGCTGCAGGTCCAAGAAGTCCCTCACCATCGGAGACTTGCTCGTCAAGGTTCGTTCAATTCCTTTAGCGTATTGGAAAGACCTGATTATACTGACCTGTGTTTTGACAGCCCATTCAAAGAGTCTGTAAATACCCACTCCTGTTTGCAGAGCTGCTCAAGTGCACGCCTGTGTGCGACTGTCCGAACTCGCACATGGAGGTCGAAACTACGCTCGTGAGGCTCCGGGAAGCCACAGCTGAGATCAACCGCGCAACCAACGACAACCACATGAAGGCTACCCTCGAAAAGACCTGGCTACTGCAAGACCGATTAGTATTTCCAAAGCGGGTATGTTCATCAAGATGACAGTCCGGCCTGTTTTAACCTGAAGTAGAAACTGGATGCGGCTTCAAAGAACCGAATTCGATCATTTGGTCACATTGACTTGTGTGGGGCACTCCATGTCTGCTGGCAGACCAACCACGGCGTTGATGGTCAGTATATGATCTGTCTACTGTATCAAGACCTTCTTTGTCTTGCTTCTGCCTGCAAGGTAGATCCAATCTACACAATCCAGGCCTGCATCAATTTGAACGGAGCCAAGGTCGAGGATGTTGACAATGGGCGTGGTAAATACTCCTCGGTGGCACAATTGAACGATCCCGAATAGGTCGCTAACAGAGATCTCAACAGGGTTGCAGTGTCATACAGCCCCCTTCTCCTGGAAACTCGTGTTTGAGAGCGATCACCAGTTGTACGAACTAATTATGACGGCCTGCTCTTCCAAGGAAGAGACGGAATGGAAATCACGATTGGGTCGAATCGTCGGTCAAGAAGGTGATCTAAAAGACGTGAACCTCTATGACACTCTCTCTTTGAACATCAAGAGTTTGGGTACCGTTTTTGGAAGGCCAGGTAAGCCATGCCCATGTCGTGATGATGGATACGGGGATCTCTCGCTAATACGCAGGCAGGCACCATTGCTCGCAGAATATCTATCCATCGTGCGACAACAGTGGGCCCGAAATCACCACTGTGTCAAGTTGTCTTGAAGAACACGAGCATGGCCGCGAATCGTGTTCCATCACCAACAAGTATCAACCGGTCGCAATCTCTCCTGACGACCAATTCGCGAATTCCAGTGTTAACACCAGCTCGAAGTGAACGAACGCGGTTGGAAATTCTGTTGGCGGATATCTGGAGCCGGGACATTCTACCCTTCCCCGGCATGTTGTCCAGATCGCGAAGCGAACACCTCGTACGAAACTCGGCTTCGACAATGATGAGGAAGCTGAGCGTAGCCAGCATCACAGGCTCTTTCAGCAAAAGAACGGGCGGCCCGTCGCAACGGGTCCAAGGAGTTGAGGAGCCGACAATTTCCGGGGGGGCTATACGACATATCAGCAAGTCGAACGATGGCATGGCCGAATGCGGTGCAAACACGCATTCCGGTACCGGCAGGCTTTCAAAACGACCGAGAACTCGAGGTCCCAGTGAGCAAAAGCTGAGCGGTTGCCACCAGGGCCCAGCAGCATTTTGTAGCGAGTTGACGGAGGTGTCTGCGATTGTCACAACGCTGGACTTGACCAGGGTGGTGTCAGCAACAAACGCCCTAGACGAGGACTCTCCGATTTTAAGCCCTTCGACCGCTAACAGCATTCAACTGAGCTCGCCTCCTAGTTCGGAGCAGTCAGTTGCGGGCTCAGCAAAGGAGAACACATGCCCCCCTGCGATGACTGCCATGCAAAGCCATGGGCGCCGATGGGGAAGGGCTGGCGCTACAAAGCTCGAGGGCAAAGGCCAAGGGCTTCGGAGTTTGTTTCGTTGAGCAAGCTATGTGGACTAGTTCAAGAAGCAGGATTCTAGGCTTTCTATAGTGATTTGGAAATGGCATTGGAGACGGAAGAGCGATGCTGCGTATGATATGATGGACGATTCCGGACGATGCGATGATGAGAAGCGGTGTTCGCGTATGCTATAGAGAAGGAAGATTACAAAAGCATCTAGTTACCTTCCTAAGTGCATCTCCAGCCTCATCCAAATGCAGCCGCCTGCAGTGCGGGTCGGTCTGTGCGAAATGATTATGAAGGCCGTGGAAGCTGGGAGAAGTTCAGGGAGTTGGGCTTCTAGAGGAAGTGGAGTCAGTGAATCGATGAATGCCTCAATGCCTGATGAATTGCAACTTGGCACGCGATCCATCATGGTGAGGATTGCACGAGGCGGAGCAGGCAACCCGAGAAAGTGACGTAAGTGGTGGGGTTCCCCATGCAGGAACGTGAGGGGAGGCGCTGAAAGCCAGCAGCCAGGTGGTGAACAGCCGGCTGGCGGTCCTCCAGGTACCTCCACTGTCTACCGTAGGTGCCTGAGCACAGTGGAGACTGCGCCGAGCATGGACGCTGATGACGGGATGCGATGCTTCTGCAAATGGCAATGACGTAGCTTTCCGATCAGCAAGCCACCGGCAAACAGCAAGCAAGCAAGCTCCCCCTCAGCTACCTAAGTACCTACCTAAGGTACCTGCCAGAAGCTCATTTAAATCTTGTGTGCGCACTTCCCGTTTCTCTTATTCCTCCCTCCTTCATCACCAATGTCAACCAACACAACCTCAACACTTGTCACTTAAATCAATCCATCTCTCTTTTCCACATTCTCTGTACCTACATCAGAGAAAACGAACTCCTTGTTCCATCACCAACACCGACATAACCAACCAACCAAAGCTAGACATCATGGCTCGCGGCGAGACTGTCCAAGCAAAGGTCCACTTCAAGGGCACCCAGGACGACTACCTCGTCTTCGTTGACGACGTCGACGCTTTCAAGAAGTGGTCGGACGGTGACAAGACGGTCCCCCTCGCGCACTTTATCTCGTCATTCAAGGTCTTCCGCACACACAAGTAAGCCACCCCCGCTTCTACTCCGCTCTTTGCTCTTTGCGCTTTTCTTCACTGCGCCAAGGTTCACGTCATACGATCGCACTTCAGCAGCTAACAGTCACTCGCAGCCAAGGTGCCCAGGGAACATACGACGCTGCTGCCAAGGGTACGCTGGAGAGCGAATTCGGCACTTCCGTCGACGACGAAGTCATCAAGATTATTCTGGAAAAGGGCACTCTCCAGTCTAGCGAGGTTAGTAATCCCGCCTTCGACTCTCAATCCCCACTACCGCGTGAAACACGACGATTGACACGTCTGCAAACATGTAGATGCCCGAGCGTCAAGGCTCCAAGAACGATACCATCGGTGGCATGGTCGCCCACTAGAGGCGGAAATACTCTAGAGGAGGTGAACGCCATTCTACCGAGTATGGTAATTTACATTCGGAATTTGGGACATGGGACGGGAGATTGAACGTGGGCACGACCACGTGAACATACCTACATGCCGAGCGAACCTGAAACGGTCGATGACAGCGAAAGCAAGTAGCGAGCAGATGAACTGGTAAATGATCATAGAATCTGACCGGCTTGAATTTGTTACAGCTCTGAAATACGGGCTGAATGGAAGTTCCATGAAACAATTCTCATTCCATCTTTGCTTGTGTTGATTCCCAGTTGTGAAGGTGACCGAGTCGTGACGTCGCTGGGAAGAGCTGCCCCACCCCGCCGCAGTACGAAGTACATATCCAATAGTTACCCCGCCAAAGCTGCCTTACCGAACTTTACCAAACCAACCCTCACACAACAATGGGGCGGTGCGAAAGATGTCTCCATCGTGACAAAAAGAATTACGAAACGGAATCAGAGGCTAAAAAAACAAACAAAACACATACAACAGTGCGGATTCCCCGGTCGTCACCAACCCGAGTACTAATTAACCGCTTCTCAGCTTGACAAGGGAGAGCAGACGGGCTTTCTTGCCTGCTACATGTTCCTAGCCCGGGGTTTTGCCGAACCCCAGCTAATGCTGGCCCGTTTCGCCCGATACTCTGCCGCTCCGTTCCGGACGGACGACTGTGGGGCCGTGTGTCCGTTTTCACGGAGGAGCTAGACGCCGAAGCAAGTTCACGCCCCGCCACCCCCCAAGGCCGCCACATCGGCCTCGCACGCCCCTCCTAATCGCTTATTTTAATCGTCTTTATTTTAGATCTTTCTGAACTTGAAGCAGGGCCATGCGCGGCTGTCTGCATGCTTGTATGCATGCTCTCATCCATCCTCTTCTAATTGCATCTTCTCTTATGCCAGCCTCGTGGAAGAAGCGGGCTGAAGGGGTAAGCCGGATCACAACTTGCGAAGCTGCCCTTTCCATCTTTCACAATGTCCTCAGTGTCCCCCTCTTTTCATCTCTGGTACCGTCCACCCCAAAGCCTTCACTTCAAACCCATCCTTGCATCATGCCGTTGCAGTTCAACTTCGCAGACGCTCAACGCGACCTGGCTAGATACCAGGAGAGCCTATCCGAAGACCGTGTTTCCCAAAAGACGAAGAATCGCCGGATTAAAATGTGGGATGGATGGCAAGAGTACGGATCCCCCCCCCAATCTACTATCCTGCAAAGGTACTCACGTAGCATAGCTACGCTAAGGGGATGAAATTCGATCCTGAGGCTACTTGGATTGAGCTCGTGCTTGGCTCAGAGGAAGCTATCGCCCGGTGCAAGAGTTTTATGAAGGCGTATGTTGAGGCCTCCGTGAAAGAGTAGGTTGTCTTAGGACTGGAGGAGGTGGTGATGGTACCGACAATCGGAGCTGGCACGACCCTGGAGGATCTCTGGGCAGCCCTTGTCAAAGTCGCTGACATGAAAGTCATGGCACCTAAGCGGCGGGAAAACCCACGAGATGCTGGTTTCTGGACACTGACCTATAATTCTCAGAGCAAGGGCAGCACTGAGAAAACTCCCTATAAGATCGCACGGGTTGGTTTACACTATGGCTATGTGAAGGGGCTCGTTACTAACGACTTTATAGTGGCTACTAGAACTGGTAATAGAGTTAAACCTCTCGTTAGGACAATCCTTTCAAAAGAAAGAAGCAATAGAGGAAGACGTCATGCTGATGCTTACTACGTTATGGACCCGGCCCCAAGACATTCCCTGCAGCCCTAAAGTCCGCGCCGCCTTTCACACTGCTGTACTCCTGGGTGCTATTGGTGGCTGGAGACCTGCAAGTTTGGTGCAAGTCAAGTATAAAGATGTAGAAATCGGCTGGCTGCGAGATCCAAGGGATCCAAAAACATATCACCCTACAGCTAAGGTGATGATTAATTATGTCAAAGGGAAGAAAGGAATCAGGAGAGACCAAAAGGACAGGTAAAAATAATCCTTCTCCTTTCTAATAAGCTTTACTAATTGCAATTTGGATGATTTATAGACTTGGCTTCTGTATTACGAAAGTACCATATGCAGCTATCTATATTCTTAGATTCCTAACGGCCATGGCTGTTGCAGAGTCAGCATTTGAAAACAACTATTCCACTGCAGACTAGGTGTTGAAACGAAAGCTACCAGTTGATACCCAGGTCGAATATATCCTAGCCGTATGGAAAGAATCGATATTGGACGAAAAGATCATTCCTATTACCTATCATCAATTTTGGGAGATTTGGAATCGTTGCGTCCTTGTTTCTGGCCTCTAAGATGAGGACAAACTTAGGCCATACTCTCTAAGAGTAGGGACTGGTAGTCGTTTGGATGGTAAGTCACGCCTTTCCTTAAGTCTTTTATTTAACGCTCACCCCTGCTTCTAGGCAGTTTAACAGCACCTTTGTGTAACTTTATCCTATCCAATTCTTCAAACGTTTGTGAAACAAGCTACCTTCCGGTTAATGTCAAAGCCAACCTTATGAAGATATCTTTTGGTGGTTTGGTAGACGATACCGATGTCCTTATATCAGGGACTCGGCAAGCATTTCTGAAACGTAATGATCAGGCTCCGGTCTACATCACTAAAGATGACTGGGATGCATTTGAGAAGAGAAATGATATCCAGCTCCTCCGATCTGAGTATCAGGGGCTCCCATCTCAAGGAGAAGAAGCAAAGAGAAGACTGGGAAAAATTAAATCAATAAAGGATCGCTTAGAGATGCTTCTTCTTCTAGAGCGGCGAGAAACATACTTTGAGGAGGCAAACAAACTACGAGAGAGAGGACTTTCAACAACTCACTTGTTCAATTCTCATATGAAGGACCCTCGCCGGCGTCTTCACGCAGTGAGCAGCAAGTCGGCCTCAAAAATAGGAGACTTACTCATCAAGCAAGCCTCCTACCTGGACTTCGCCAATCTGCTGATGGACTACATAGCCGGGCGACTCGTCAATGTGGTCCCCCTCACCGCTAAGGAGGACTCCCAAACCCTCACTACTGATCAACCTCGGTGTCTACTCGGCTGTGGTCCTTTTTCCAACACTACAAATCTTACGAAGTATGTCAAGAAGTTTCATCGGTTTGATCAACCATTCTTCTGCCCAGAATGCCATCGGCTTGGGAAAGAGGAAGGACAAGTACTTACCGGTGCGCAAGCTTGGAGCAGCCACGTTATGCGACATCATGGCAAGGTTTACGCACCACTGGTTTCCGAAAAGTCATCGTACTGTCATCTTTGCGAAACATCCTTTACAGCACGTGGCTTCAAACCTCATCTGACTTTAAAACACGATCGTCCAGGGCACTTCCAGCAACCATTTCCTTGTCCCGAGTGCCAACGGCAGGGAAAGAATGGCATTCTCATTGAAGGGTTGGATGCATGGTTATCACATGTTGAATACGCTCACGGCGATGTAACAGCCAATCACACATGGTCTGGAACTACTCAAAATGTAGACTCCTTAGCAGGGAAGAAAAGAACGCGAGAGGAGTCGAACGAACCTCCCAAAAAGAGAGCAAGGCATCAGCTAGCTAGAGTGGAACATGTGGTGAAGCAAGAGCCCATGGTAGAGGACCACCACACCGAGAGGAGCTGCGAATGGGACTTCGAAATGAGCCCAGACCCTCACGCGGGTGAAGAATTTTGGGTCGAGGGCTGGGACTGAAAAGAAAAAAAGGCGTTGACGGAAATGACATTTAGATTTCATTTATTTTTAGAGCTAGAAATTTAAGCAAAGAAACTCCTATATCGAGCAGTCAACTGTCTGTTCTTCCGGTGCCAGTTCAGTGTCGAATATCAACGCCAAGGATTCTTTTTCCCATCGCACGAGCAATATCCTTGAATGTCCAGTCATCTACCAGGTCGAGGTCTCCAGAGGCACCAAGTTGACGCAATCGCATGATAGTTGCCTTCGCCTTCTCCTCGGGCAGCTGGAGACTATAAAGAATTGGCGTAGCCCCATCATCGTCCTCCACATCTGGTTGGACCCCAAACTCCCTCACAAGTCGGGTCATAATATCGTCAAGTCCACTTCTGGCTGCAGCATGAAGAGAGCTGCGGCCACATGCGCGTAACTGAGCACCTCGATCCAACAGCATTGTCGCTGTTTTAGCGTGTCCAAAGAGCAGAGCCATGAAGAGTGCAGTGACGCCACTTTCCTTAGGTCGCTCATTGATGTCCGAGAAATTCAACAAGACGGACACAACGTCGTCGCGACCTTCAACAGCAGCCAAGATCAATGGCGTGACGCTCAATTGATTTTTGGGTTTCGGGAAATACCGAGGGGAACCGTTATCACACCGTCCAAAGTCATCCAAAAAGAATATACTGAAGGGCAATGTGATTTCTGTTTCTTCTTCACAGCCGTCTCGTATATCCTCGAGGATCGAGCGTGTGTCTTGAGCAAACAGCCAAATTTCGAACCCGTTTGCCACGCTGGCTTGTTGAATGAGATCTAGAAACGCTTCTGCTTTGTCGATTACTTCTCGCACTCGGCTCGAAAGCGTTTCGATGCGGATAGATTCAGCCATTGCGATAGGATTGCGGTGCTCGACCCCATGGCGGAATGAAGATGGGGACATCGCAGCAAAAAGATATGATGAAGGGAGATTGGTAATACACAGTGAGGAGTGATGAAGAATAAGAGCAACAAGAAGAACAAGTCAACCCTGATTCAGCGGGAGTCTCGGTCTTTATACCTAAGATCTACCCAGTCGGTCAAAGGTGCTGCGGCACTCACCTTAACAAGCTGTTCTGCCCCTTGACTGCTCTACCTTCACATCCGCCGACTACCAAGGCAGACCTGGCCGTGTCAAGTGAAATGTAAAAAGGAGAGGCCGACAGCCGTGTTGCTTGATAGCTCACCTGAGGCGACCCCCATCCGTGAAACCAATGAATCCCGCTACGTCACTGAGTCGTTGGCCATAAGGTCCCCCAGGATTCCATTTCTTCAGGCAGCCCGTGGGTTCTCGCGTATCCACGCTCCGGCATACTAATGCAAGAGGAATAGCGGGCGTGCAGTTGGTCTATCCAATAAATCAAAGCCTGCTCATGTAGGTCACAATATCACGGCCGCTCAGCTGGCAAGGGGAGGACCACAGCTATAAAGATGGTGCCGTCCCTCAGCGGCAGATGGCTTCTTCTTCTTCCTCTTGCTATCATCATCTTCTTTCTTACCCTGAGTATTGGCGGTTTGCCCTTAAATCTCTCAAAGTCCTCTATCCCATGCTTTGTTTGCTATGACGCCCTCTACTCCGGTTGAGTCTCCTAGAGACCTCGTACTTTGCACTCCAGAAAATGGATTGGGGTCTCATGCTTTGGAGAGAGGTATTATTACTCCTAAGCCTCTCTCTACCCGGCTCCTCACTCCTAGCAGTACCGACGATGGGCTCTGGTCATCGGAGATGGCGGGTGCAGCGAGCGCAGACCTGGTGGCCAGGACTACGCTACCCCATCCTCGCCTCCCCGCCCTCCTTAGCCAAATTCTTCAGGCTCAAAATGAAGGCGCATTCAATGACGGATTCATTCTGGCTATAAGCAATCTTTCTACCCAGCAGCGATGGCAGGTGGCATCTTTTGCTCACAGCCTCTCCTCTGCTTGCGACGCACTGGGTGATGACAACTTGTATCTGATGAACGAGCTTGATGGCGGATACGAGCAGATGCGCACGGAAAATGAGGGCAACAACATCGACGTTGTTCTCGTTGAGGCTCGACATATCGAGCTTGCATCTATCGAACCTCAGTCTATGCAGTCCGAACTTTTCCAGTCTGCGTCTGTTGAATTTGGGCCTATCGACCTTGGACCCTTCGAGGCTGGATCTATCGACCCCGAACTTATCAACCCTGAGCCTGTCGAGCCTGAGCCTGTCGAGCCTAAAACCGTCGAGCCTGAATCTGTGGACTCTGAGCCTCTTCAGTCTGGATGCATGGACTGTGAATCAGTCAGTTGTGAGTCGGTCAATTCTGAATCTGAATCTGAATCTGTTGGCTCTGAATATGTCGACTCTGAACCACTTGAGCCTCGGCCTGCCGAACCTCAGCACACCGAACCTGAGCCTGTTGAACATGAACCCCTTGAGCCTCAGCCTGTTGAGTCTGAATCTATGGACTCCGAACCCCTCGAGCCTGAGCCTATCGAGCCTGAGCCTATCGAACCCGAGCCCATCGAACCTGAATCTATAGACATTGAGCCTCAGTCTGTCGAGCCTGAATCTATGGACCTTGAGCCTCAGTCTGTTGAGCCTGAACTTGCTGAGCCTGGACTCATCGACCTAACAACGGTCGATCCTGCACCCGCCGAGCTTGATACTGTTGACCCAGATACATGTCGAACTGAGACTAGCGAAGAACTCACGCAGTCTCGCTTCCAACGCCACGGCATCAGCAACCCGCACTCAAGACGCTGTGCAAGTACTGAAGAATCCAGTCAACCTTCCAGCACGTTCTGTCTTGTGACGTCATTTACAACCACGGTACCACATGATCGCGTTGCGCCAGATTTGGCAGCTTCGAGCGCGGCTGCCAGTGACACCATAATTGTAGGCAGCCTACCGGACTCGGAGCCGATGGCCATCGAAGGTGTCACATCTCCAAGTGCCCCTCCAGAGGTCATTCCCATTGTCCAACGAGACGATGGCGATCAAACCAACTTCGAGCTCATCGAGCAATCCATTGAGGATTTCGTCTATACCGCCTGCGAACAGGTACAGCTGTTCTCCACGCCGAGCACTAAGTCAGGAGCGACGTACCAAAGACCTTACCACCCATTCAATCTTGAGGACGGTAAAAACAGGGCTCAATGGTCAGATGGCTCAGTGTGGATCTCCCTGTTACAGGCAGGAGAAGGCGAACGACACAAAGCATCACTTCGCTTTGCCCTACATACCCAAGGATTCTCTGAATGGCATGCATCTCAAGTTGGGTCCTCAGAAGAGAAGTCGGCTAGGACGGCTGCGCAAGAAGTAACGGGGAAACTTCTCGGCCCGAAGTCCGACAAAGATGAAGCGGAACAAAAACAATGGGAACGACTTCGCAAGAAACTCAATACATGGTTGAGCTGTGGGCGGAAATGGTCTTTGCTTACCGGGGAGCTCGGGGATGGTATCCTGCTGATAGACGCTTGGTAAGTTAGCCATTTAAGGAATGAAAAAGACTAACCTGCGGTAGGTACCTAGCCAAATGCAAAGACTCTGAGTTACGCATTGTTATCGACGCTCTCCTACACAGCCCAGGAAAAATGACGGTGTTGAGACTTCTGGCAGATCAGATCAAATTACTCATTGACAAGACCCAGACATCTCCAGACCAGTTTAGTAACGACCTGGCCAGAGAAAACTTAGCGTTTACGGGTCCGAGATCACTCACCGATAAAGCAGATCTTGACAGCCTCTTTACTCAAATCCAGGACTCATGCACAGGCTCTGCGCAGCTTGTTGTCAAGGACACTGAGTTTGTGATGAATATGAGCTCACTTCAGAAACTTGAAGCAAAGAAGTGGCTGAATGATGAAATCATTCTTACATGCCTACATCTTTCCGAAAAATCCCCCTTCGTCCGGGTCGGATTCTCGATTCCCCTCCAAAAGCAGACACGAGCCCGCAGCATAATGCAGCGACCATTCGAAAAGGTCTCAAAGCAGATAACAGAATGGCACCGTCAAGTGCAGTCCGAGATACGCCTGATATGCATATTCCTGCTTCTACTACCAGATAACCATTTCAGTCTCCTCGAGATTAACGAGGGGGAGAGTGCTATCTACCATTACAGCTTGATGGACAAAGCAGAAAATTCCGATATTAAGGTTCAAATACCGTACATTATTCAAGAGTGTTAACTGACAGCAGAATAGGCGGCGTGCGAAATCGAGTTCCCCCATCTTCAGTATGTGGAAAAGGTATGCCAATCGCTGCATCTGTGCGAAATTCCCACCCAGCTCACCACTATTAGCAGGAGATGCCACAGCAAAAGAATGGTCATGGCTGTGGTTCACTTGTGATTAGACATGCGCGGCGACGGATGTTGGACCAGCCGACGATGTTTGAGAAGGCAAGCTGTGATGATGAGGATGAAGCCATGGGTGAGGCCATAGAGCTACTCCGCTCAGCGTGGAGGAGCGGTGAATTGGTTCGTGCTGCCAAATCATCAAAGAGAAAAGGGAAGGCATGTGTAGGTGGGGGGGCTAAACGACAGCGGAGGGACACATAGGCGGCCAGCAGCAACCAGGGCGGGTTCCCATTTAATTATTGACATTTTTGGCGTGCTGTACTTGGACTTGACCGAGGGCTTAGGCTAGGGCTAGATATTTGCCTCTTTGAGAATCACCTGAAGGCTTTGTGTTACAAGCTCGTCCCTGTCAGTGTTGTTACCGCGCGAACAGCGCCGACTTGCACCCAGCCCAGGTGACCATCTGCTAGAATAGCACGTGACCGACTAAACTTGTTCTGATGAAATGGAGGCCAAAGAAACAGAAACCGTCTGGAGGCTCGTCACCGTTTCCCCCTTAGGCGCCGGAGCTACTGACACCCCTCTACTCCCCTCCCTCCCGGGATCATAGCGCCGCACTCCCCTCCGGCGGCTCCCTTATTTTCCTTTAATGTAGAGAGCCACAAGAAGTGCGAGTTCCCAAAGACATGCAGCAAAGTGCAGTGCTTCTTCTGTTTCTGGGACAAGAACTTGATAAGGGCGGAAAGGCTTCGGGAGTTCTCTACAAAGTATCGGGCACGAGGGCACATTACTTACTAGCCAGCATCTCAAATGCGTAGGGAGAAAGCCCATACCTTGCTGAGCCAAGCTGCATGAAAGACGCAGTCCACTTAGAGCGTGGCTGCCTTCCAGGCGCATTTGACTAGGAATCATGGCCATGACATTTTCAACAGATACAAAACTAGATAGAAATTAATTGACTACCTTACCCTGGTCGCATCGTATTCCAAAGTTGAGACAACGACCAACAGCTCGCATCGAGTCCATCTGATCCGGTTCAAGGTGATCCAACATTGGAGCTCTTGTGCTTCGACACACAAGCTGGATAGGGATACTTCTATAGGCGTGTTGAACACAGGTACCAATAGCCCAATCTAAATCCACCAGAGCTCCTTGATTTAATCGCTTGCTGTTGTTGGTAAGCGAAGGCCCGCGCTGCTAAAATAAGCATGTTGATACTCCGTAGTAACTCTGGAAACCTGGGCGTTCGGGGAGCAGGTCAACGTTGCTGGTATGCATGTGCGCTGCAGTGTTTAAAATAAGACTTGCCAGTAACCACTCTAGCTTGGGGGTGTCTTCCTGGTAACATACGGGGGTGCCTTGTTTTTAGTTCATGTGACCAGTAACTCTAGGGGAATGTTGCTGGTAAGCCTCCGCTGGGGCCTTATTTTAATACAGGCGACCGGTAACTCTAGGGGGCGTTCTGCTGGTAACTTCAATTGGTAGTTACTGGCAGCACTAGGCTACTAGTACGTGTAGAAGTGTGCTTGCTAGTAGCGCCTACCTGCCAGGGGCCCAGTTACCAGTGGCACCTCCCTACCAGTCAATTGGCCTCCCCCATTACCGGTACCACCACGGCGTATTTTCCAGGGGTGGCAGCCATTACTGGTAATGTGCATTGGCGTGCAAGAAGTACCTGGTATGACCATCCAGTGCAGGCCTCTGTTTGTTTGGGCGATACAATTACCCTACTGGTATCAGTGGCGTGGTTCAGCCGACTTCGCCGCCGAGTTGGTCTCGCTCCCCTCCCCCATTCTCGCCCCGAGCTACCTGAAGGCCAGCTGCCACGTCAACACCGGTACAGGAGACCGGTCCACTACGGGGCCCGCCAATGCCTTTCGGAACGAGCCTGAGAAACAACGCACTTGCCTTGATGCACACAGGCGCTAGCTTACGACCCGGCCCCCGCGTTCGGTGGCATTGCAGTTTAACCCCGTTTCATGACCTCATCTCTGAGTCTTCCTCAGGTAGTAAACATTCGGGATTACTCAAAATAGAATAACATGGCCACGGATTCCGAGCCCCGAAATCTTGCCTTCGTGAGACATTCAAGGTGCGTATATTGCCTGATGGCTGATCGTTTCCAACTGGTGAATATGAAATCTGGAAAGTTTACCAGGCGCTACTCAGGCACGGCTCAGGTCAAACCGGTATCAGCCCTGGCTCCTGCACGAGAAAAGAAACTCTCAATAGCGTCTAACAAGTAATTCACTAAGGTATCAGAAAACATCAAATTCGGATCAATCCAAAGCACTTGGCCTAGCGTTCTCTTGATTCCAAAATCGGGAGATACAAGGGTCCAAAACGGCTCCCATTGATAAGGTTGCGAGGAACAGAGCGACGGCAGATGACATTTAGGGATCATCCATACTACCACAATAGGTGCATGGTCGTCAAACGCCTACACAGATGACTCATCGTATACTCTAATAGCCTTTCCCATTGCCTTTCTGCATATAGGGCATGGGGTTTGCCACGGGCTGCGATGTTGAGACTGCCAAGAATCGATGCAGACTCCGCAGAATTGATGTCCGCACTTAGTCACGGAATCAAAATCGCGTTCAAAGCACATTACACATTGGCGTTGCGACTCTCTGAACCTCAGAGCATCCTTTGCCGCTTGGAGTTCCAATTCCATGACCGCCATCTTTGCCGACATGGCCACCAGTTCTTCTTGAAGTGTGGGCGGTCCAAAGACAGGCAGTTTCGCAAGGGACCTGGCCATACGCTTTGTTGCGGGGATTGGTTCATTGTCAAATGGAGATCTGATTGACTGTGAGGACTGCGACGGGTGTGCTAAGGTCGCCGATGCACGAGGGAAGAAACTGTTGGTTGTGCGGCTGATTGCTTCAGAGCCCACAAGCTCCTGCTTCGTGATGGGATCAAGGGTTTGTGATGTTGCGGTTGGGTCATTCCATGTAAGATTCTGCACCCAGGGGTTCAAGTGGTCTGGTCCGGTATCTTCTGGTATGGGAGTTGGCGAGCTCGGGCCGGCTCGAACGACAAAACCGGATCTAGAAGCAGTGCTACAGTGGGGTTCCGGTAGATTCTGAAGTATACTAGACCGAGACTCGAAGGATGATGTAAAACTGCTGTGTGTGGACCTGGGTGAAGCGACGGGGACGCTGTTCGCATCGGATGCCTATTCGATGGGTAACACGGCATGAGATGAAGAGTGCTCGTCTTGAACGAGCTGTTGTCGTTCCTGCTGCTGTCGTCCCTGCTGCTCCTGTTCCTCCTCTGGGAATCGTAGGCGGGCGAGCGATTCCGCGATAGACCGGAAAGACGGTCGCTCTCCATATCCGTAAGGCAGAAGCTGATCTTCTACCATGCGGTGACGTGAATTGTATCGCAGGTGTTGGTAGAGGGACTGGACATTGTCAAACTCGCGGTCACAGTCTTCGCAGCACAAGATTTCCTCCTCGTACTCCGGATCCCATCGCACATAAAGGTCTAAGGCATGGTGGAGAGGTGCCACGCTTTGGTGGTGCGTCAGAGCTTCTGGGATGTCAAAGGCACGGCCGCAGAGGCGTGAGCATCCGAGTCAAGATGCAGGCGCAATGAATAATAGTTGTCAAAGACATGCCCACAAGTCTTACAGGGAATTGTCATGGCGGCGGGTTTGTGATTTCCTACGGAGCGTTATTCACACGAATGAAGAAGAGTTTCGTCCGCCCACCCAAATTGGTGGTGCTCGCTTCACGTGATACCTAGACAGTGCAAATTACGCCCTTTTACAACCTAGAGCACTGTGTGGCTTAACGTGGCGCATGAGGTTGGGTTGTGGCTAGACGTGGCTTGACGTGGCTTGGAAATCCTGATGCCGGGCACTGCGGGCACGGATTGTTTTGTGGCCCGAGCTTAATTTTTGGTCCTCCAGGAGTGCACGGAATGAAGAACCTTTCGGAACAAGTTCCTCAAGGCATATGCATTAGCGTGCAAGAAACTAGTCGGACCATCCAGTTGCTGGCCTTCTGTTTATTTGGGCGATACAATTGCCCTAACTGGTATCAGTGGCAATCGACGGCTTCGAAAATGGGACGAGCACCATAGTCAAATTGAGACCGCACTCATCACGCGAGCTCAGGGCGTGTAAGGTCAGTCTACATTTTGTCTTATAAGCGAGTACTGACCTAAGACAGATTTCGCTGGGTGGAATGTCAATTCAAAGCCTTGGCCAGCTGTCCACAGAGCGAAGACCTCCTCGAACAGCTGCTCAATTCCCTGCCTGAAACGCTGGACGAGACATACGAACGAATGCTCAGCAATATCCCATCGACTTCCAGGGATTATGCCCGGCAAATGCTGACGTTGCTCTGCTGTGCAAGAAGGCCCTTGACGGTAGCCGAGCTTGTCGATGGAATCGCAGTCGAACTTGTTGATACCCCGAGGTACAATCCGAAGCGTAGACTCAAGAATATTCACGCAATTCATCAAGTTTGCCCTGGGTTCACTGAATTGGATGTGGAACCTATGACTTCGGAAGCTACCGTACGTATCGCTCACTTTTCCGTTCAAGAATACTTGGAATCAGAGCGGATACGCCATTCTAAGGATGCTGTCATGTTTAGCGTGAGACAGCAATATGCCGATGCGCAGATAGCCTCAATTTACCTAACACTCTTGCTTGAACCTCGATTGTTACCATTCACATCAACCCGGAGCAAGGCAATTCTCCATCAACTCGCTATGCTGCAGTAGACTGGCTACACGCTCCTCAGTTATCAATTACACCTTGGCTACATAAAATCACATCTACTATTACCAAACGTGACATCTTGACTCGCTCAGCCTCTAACATAACCCCAGCATGCCTGGGTTCAACACAGTCGGAACCCAACCCAGCAGTCACATCCCATCTACCCCAGCAAAGTAGAACCTCGTCGTCACGCTTATGGAGGGGGCGTTGGGTAGTTACAAGCCGCGCATTTTCCATTTTGAGCACCGAAATACGGTGTTGTGATGCCAGCACATGGTAGCCCGGCAAGGACACGTGCGCAGCTAACAATCTCTCCTGTTGCCCTGTGGTTACGGTTATAATCGTATTGGCGATGTTCGCATATGTTTGGCAAGTCGACTTAGATAAATTATTATAAGCAATAGAAATAATAGCTCTCAGAACTTACAGTAACATAATATAGTAGGTAATATATTATATTTTTAAGAGCTTTATTCTAGAGATATAGTAATGTTATAAATATCTTTTATTAAAAAGAGTAAGAAGGAGTAAGGGGATTTATATTCTATTTAACTTAATTCTAGCTAAAAATCTACCTAATCTCTATTAATAGAACTTATAAGAAATTAAGCTATAGGTTTTATATTATAAGTATTAGTAGACTAGGGTTATTAGTACTTAGATAGGCTAATATCTTACTGTTAGGGACGGTACTCACAGTAGGGAGTAAAGAGGTAAGATGAACTACTAGATCGCTGCGAGGGCGCAGCGGGAAAGGTGCGATGGTGCTGTGATGTGAATTGATCTCTAACCTCCCTATTCTTTCTAGTTATGCAAGCTCCTTTTATCTTCATTCCGTCCCAACAGCCCCTGCTATCTTAGTCCTCAGCCCTCCGGGCCTCGGCTCGGCCGTTCGGTCGTCCGGAGCGGGGTAACGCACTAGCGGCGTCCGATCGGCGCGGTCGCTCCGAGACCGCAGCGCTTCCACTGCTCCGTTTCCGGCGTTCTAGTGCTAATAACACTTTAGCGCGTAATAGTTTTACTATAATAATACTATTAGAATATAATTAGCTTTCTTACTATTCTTTTTAAACTAAAATATTTATATTAAATTAAGAATAAATATTTAATAAATTATAAATTTATATTATTTAAAAGAAAACTTAAGAATATTTAATATTTACTAAAAAGTATTAATCAATATTTAAAAAATATTTATATAATACTAATATTATTACTTAGAAAATTATACTTATAAAACTAAAAGCTAGCCTTCTTATTAATATCTTTAAATAGCTTTAAAGTATATTTTCTTACTTTAAAATTATTCTTAGAATAAAAACTAGAATTTTATAGTATATTAAGATATATTTAACTAAAACTTTTAATAATACTATAGATAAAAAGCTATAAAACTTACTAATATAGCTCTATACTTCTAGAAAAAACCAGTTTTATTAGAAATTTTCCCTCCCCCTAACTCTATATTCGCTAGACCGAAGATTGTCCGATAAGAACACTGCTTAGCTAATCGCTCTATTATTTTCCAGGCCGCCGAACTTTTAACATAGGCAGACATAAGGCGTAAATGGATGTAATCATGTACCGATACCGGGTAATAAGAAAAGCAGTCACCCCCAAAAGCAGCATTTCTTCCGCAGCCTCGGATTCTTAGCGCAAACCGGCGTGATATTGGCTTCTGGACTAGCACACAAGCCTCATTAGAAAATTTGTCTGCTGGCATAGACGAAAATAATTAGGCAATAGCGATTTCTAATCGATAAGATACCTCTCTCCAATTCGCTTAGACATACCTGCGCTTTCATGCATTCTGCTGCGTCGGACAGACCCGTTGTTGCTGCTGCCTGGAGCCTGCTTTCGGCAACATATCTAGCCGTTTGGATTACCTGGGTGCGAAGCAAGTGAACGCAATTTGCAGAATGGTGAGCAGGAGCTCTCGGGGACATGTTGGATGAGGAAATATGAGACGAATTGTGGGTGATCTAGAAAGGTCCAATGGTAGTGATCATGCTCAGGGCTAAATATTAACATTAGAGATTGAAGTCTATGAGACCATGCTAACTGTTTGCCACCTTTGGGTCCTTCTGGGTTTCGCGAAGGAGATCTTTTATCGAGGAATACAGCTCTAGTTCCGGCTTCTTCCACCTCTCACCGTTCGGGAATACCTTCCTCCTCAGTCTATTGACCCATGGAATCAATGGCTGGTAGTACGCCGTGAAGTTTTCCTCCGCAATCTTGAGAAAATCCACCTCGTCATCAATTATACCCTTTTTCGAACGGGCAAGCTTTCCGTCATCCTCATAGTTCCAACTCTCAAACTCAGTTGGTCCGATATCTTTGCCCGGACCGTTGTAGTGAATACATATCCAGAACAAGACCCAGAAGAACGACTCTAGATCATGCATGAAAGAATGCTGCTCTCCTAAAAGGACCCCAATGGCCATAAAAGCCCTCGTGCCAGTTTTGCCTTTGGCGCCGGAAGCCTCCGTCCGTGCTTCTTTGGTCCCAAGGTCGAGGTCGATCAAAAATGAAGGCCAAGAAGGGTTGTTGTCATCCTCGTTCACCATGAGATTGTTGATTGAGATGTCTCTGTGGAGAAAGCCGGCCTTGCGCAAAGACTCGTGTCCTTCAATACAGCCATCCAGCGCGGCAAGCAGAGCTAATCGGGAGCTTGCCTTGTAGATGGCCTTTCCGTGGTCACGAAGAATGACGCGCCTGTGTACTCGATTCGGCAGTGGGTTGTTGCTGGCCTTGGTTGGAGATGCCGAACAAGATCTTTTGCTCGGTGGCAAGGGTGCGTCGGTATGGCTGGTTGGCCGCTTCCGACTTGCTGTGCTACTGCGGCCTTTCCGTAGGGTGCTAATTTCGCTCCTTTTCGGTGACGTCAAAGAACGTCCTGGCCGGTAGTTTTCTGCAGTCGTAATATCCAGCCCCTTTCGTACATTATTATGAATATCGTCGTCTGTTCTGAGGACTTGAACCGTCTCATGGTGATAGTATCGGGCCACGTTAATCACTCCTTTGTCGGTCGCCTCTCGGAGCAGCTCTCCTTCCTCCTCGCGCTCAGTGTACTGCCAAGAATCTTTAATGACGAGCGGCATCCGAGAGTCTCCCTCACGATGGGCTTTCCAGCAGGTCGTTGCCCGGCCGGCGATACAAGGTGCTCGCTTCATGACTTGGTCGATAATAAGGCGCTCTGGGATGCCATTTCGTTCAATCTCGATGTACCGCTGGCCATCCGCCGTGATGACTGTGGGGTCGAACCCAAGTTGTTCCTCACTCATAAAGAGAAACCCGAGGATCGTGGACACAAACTGCAGCCCATCTTCGTTAATATCGAACTGTTCGGATGCGATCCCGCCGAGCCGATCAAATTCCCATATCCTCATGAGAGATACACAGAGAGTAAAACCTAAGACGAAACGACGAGTGTCTTGAGCAGCAAGCACTTCTCTCGCATACCTCCCAAGGTCAAGCCATGCTTTTGAAGCGATGTCGGCGGATGGATTGCTCTTCAGCTCTCCAGGGACGAGGATCTGTGCCCAGTGGCACCGAGAGTCTTTGTCAGCCTTGGTGTCGTTCACGAAGCCGACGTCCATCTTGCGCTCTCCTGTAGAGCCCTGGATCGGCTTGTTGGGCTGTGCGAGTGGCCTTCGTCGATGTGTCGGGTTGAGCTTGTGGTTTTCTGCAAATGCCGCCAGTTTCTCGCTTAAGTCTGCAAACCAGCTCAAGACATCGTCCTGATTTGCGTCTTTGGGCCATCCGCTCCACCTTTCATTGAAAAGTGGGCTGCTGCCTTCCATGCACTTCTTGAAGACAGCCGGCGCCGTTGTATCAAGACGTGCCACACCTCCGAAAAAGATGTCGTGGAATCTGGAAAGGCCAACGTACATAGCGCCGAGTTCATCCCTGAGAACCCTGTCCACATCTTTGCGGTATTCAGAGGAATTTGCGAAGCTGCTCGTGTTGTGAAGCCACGGAGTTTGTTGGAGGGAGGATGCTATCGGCCGGGGAGGCGGGGTGGCTTCGGTGACGGCGTTGTAGACCTGATCCCAGACAAGTGTATCGTTGGGATGCTGCCAAGGGCTGCATTCAGGAGAGGCTTTATGCGGTCGAGTTCGAAGTCGTCGGAGTCTAGTGAGAGTTCAAGTCGCAGAAGATCGCTTCGAAGGGTGCCACGACCCGTCCTAGCAGGCAGCAGGCGGGCGGCAGGAAGGTTTTGCGCAGCTGATAGAAAAACGAGCACGAGTTTCCAGATGTCTACATGACAGTCAGAGGAGCACACTGTAACGAAGCTGGCGTACCACACCTTCTTGGTCAAGCTGGCCCAGCGTGTCTGGCGAGCACGAGATCTTCCTGCCTTCGCAGACCGAATTGAACAAGTCGCGGAAGGCGTCAAGGTCTTTCCCAATGGGGTTATCTTCAATGATCTTTGACCGTAATTGATCTGCCATGGCAGCAAACCCTGTCTCCACGAGCACAACATTCCAAATGAATCTGCTGGATTTGCTGAGAACTGCATTCAAGAGCGGGTTGATGTGGTCGACGATGCCGTTCTCGCAGCAGACGGAAGAAACGAACGTCTAGAGGGCGTTGGGAATACCACGACTCGTCCTTGAGGCAAGCTAGCAGACGGAAGGAAGGTATCGGAGCGATAATGGGAGGTCAAGAGCGAGATCCTATACATCCGCTACCAGTTAGAACGGCGCCAGAGGTGAGGTGCATGGTTTGCATTACCGTCTTGGGTCGAGTCGAGTCAGCCCGTCTGGAGCGCAGATTCCCAGGATTTCGCAGTCTGGACTAAAGAAAGCGCGGAAGATGCCAAATTTTGCCCGACAGAGTTGTAGCCGATACCATTTGATTGCAGTGTTTTGTCATGAAGCGGGCTCAGCTTTGGCTTGTGACGGCTCTGGGCTGGCAGGATTGGGTCGAGAGACGTCGCGTCTCCTGCGTATGGTCTGTGCGCAGTTTCCGATGAGCCGCCCAGCCACCCACGTGCCACCCAGCCATGGATACTTGTCGGAATTAACTGATTCCTGGCTATTAGATAGACACAACATGGTCAGCAATTCTTACCGACAAGAACCGTGGCTGGTATGCATATTTTCAACGACGAAGGTAAAGCAGAAGCTAATAGGATACCACAAGACGGTGTCCATCTTGGAGGTATAGGACGAGTTGTATTGCAGATGACTTTGCAGAGGTAACAAGTTCACAAGCTATCCAGAAACCGGCGACCAACGCGACGCGTCCACCTAACTAACTCCCTGCTCCTTTCGCTGAAACAGCTGAAGGCTGAATTGCTGGACTCTTGGAAATATTGTGCAGTGTCCGATCACCAAAAAAATATTGATTGCCTAAGTGTTTTCATCGTTCTTGATTCCACCTGACTGATTGATATTTTTCCGCCCCGTAAGCTGCAAGAGTCATCCAGCCAGTTTGATTCCCCTGCTGTGGCTAACAAATGAAAATAGAGTGCGCTGGTGATGTTCTCCTGAGAACGAAATCCGATTGGTCCGACACTCACACCCCAATCAACCGCCGCTTCTACCTGCTACTCCACCCGTCACACTCACTACCACACTTGTACGGCACGGAGATGGAGCAACGCATGGTTTTAGACGCTGCTTCGACCAACTTACCTTCCCTGGTAGCCTACTCAGGGTTTGTCGATTCTCATCTAAAGCCATATCGGTGCAAGGATCCCTTGTGCCACAATTTCGCGCAAATTTGAAAACCAAACATCGGGCATGCTACAATCGATGTCACACAATATGCAGTAACAGACGACAGCTTGGCAAGTTGTGGGAATTCCAAGGCTGGGTGTGGTCGAAGAACATGTGGTTTGGTCAGCAACCCGAGAGTAGCCGAAGGCCCTGTGTAGTTTGGCACCGATGCCTCCAGGCTGAAAAGGACGAGTCATCAGGCCCAACAATACGACGCTTTCCTCGCACCACGACGTGCAACGATTGAAAACATCGTACAGCCACCGATGGGTTTTTTTTGGAGATTGGCCGATGTAGTCACCCACTCTGGAGCCGTACAAGTCAAGGAACCCATCCTCAAGGATGGAACTTTTCTCAGCCTCCAGTGAGAACATTGTCAGCTCGGCGGACGAAAAGGGCCACTGCTAGATCATGGGGCATCAGGGTCCAGTGGAATGATGCGTCATAGTGATTGATGGGTGGAGATTTTTCACCAGATGCGGCCTCTGGCCCTTGGCCCCGTGGGAGCATCCACTTTCTCTTAGTGGGAAGCAGCTTGTAATGCACAATGAACCCCGCATCAAGGCCTTGCCACCAGTCTTCTACTGTTAGCTCGATGCAGACTCATCGTCTGGGTCGGCACTCTTGGTAATGGGCAGCTCCCTTGCATCGCTGCTGCCGCAACCGGATGTAGCATTAAGATCATTATCTTCTCAGACGCGTCAGTCTAACAACCCGCCGGGGGATGGAGAACTCAAGTACATACCAGGCGTGGATACGCGAGAATCCACGGGCTCCCCACTACAGCGCTGTCGTTGGCGGAGGTTGAAGAGGTTGAAAGTCTATCCTGGCCAGGCGAGTATACATACCCAGCTTAGGCAAGCATGTCTGCGGGAGAGACTTCTTGAGCAGAGGTTCTCATTTAGTGAATATACATCTAACCCTTTGACCGTTAATGTCTTATTTGCGTCTAGGCAATCGCGGCTTATTTTAATTGTTAATATTCAATTTTAGTGCCAGGAGCTCATGGTGGTGGGGTAGATCTACAACAATTAATTCTAGCTGAAGCTGGCAGTTTATAACGGTTGTCATGTGACTAAACGGTGAGAGTTGGCGCTTGGAAACCTTCACTGCGTGTGATGATTGATCGAAGGGCTGGATTAAGCGCCTCCAAAATTAGAGGGTTGGGGCTTCGTTTTTGGAGGCACAGGAGTCAAGAAATGGAGGCAAATGGTCTGCAGACAAGAACTTGACGGGATCCCGTATTTTCTAAGAGCTATGGTCGTATGTACCAGGGACGGCGTGCTTTGGCATTATGTGCAAAGTCTCTAGCTAACAACCGAATGGTGGCAATTCAACCGATTCATAGACTGGATGTAGGACAATTCATTAAGGAGAACTAAGGGTCGAGTGTGTACTATTTATGTGGTGTCAATGCTTTCACTTTTAGGAACGATGTCTTCATGGGGTTGATGCGAATCAACCAATCTTTTTCATGAGACTACAACTTACGACTAACAACACCGAAATCAATAAATTCTATTCAGAATCAAATATGAATCCACAGTCAGATCTCTTGATAAAGTCTAAAAATGCGAGGAGGTCTTTACTTAAAACTGCCGTCGGCATTTCGTGGTCTATGAACGCGGGTAGACCTGCGCACCTTGGCTACCCTAGACCATTATAGGATAGGTTTTCTGCTCTTTATAGGTGCAACCGTTCGTTCATCAGCAGTTGGTATTTACCCTGAATGAAAGAAATGCTACTATTTGTATGTAGGACATGGTGCTTAAGCTTAGTCCTTTTGGAAGGAGGTACGTAGGTTGAGACATCATCAATCCGAGTGCAAGTATTGCTCTAGCAAGTATACCAAACGAAAGATCTCGATTTTCAGCTACTTACCTTGGGCACGCAACTTCTATTAGCAGACCCAGATTACGCCATGTTCATACGTACCATCCCCTATCTATGACGCTGGACGCCGCTTGAGGATGGCCTCGCACCGCGGACATAAGAACTGATCGACAGTCTCGTCGTGAGGACGGAGAGTCTTGCAGGCCTTGCCCGTGATCCTCGCTCGGGTGCACTCATACGGGCCTGCCAAAATCTTGTAAGTCTTGCCGCAGGCCCGACAGATGTAGTTGGTTGCGACATGCGAGCACATTGTTAGCGGCAGCTCGTTTTGCTTTGCAGGTTCGAGGTTTGATGCCAGGGTGTCTGGAAGGGGACTTCGCGGTAGGTGTTATATAGGAGCTTACTGGAATGTGATTGACAGTTTTTTTTTAGTGTAAACCTCGACAGGTTGCGAGGCGTGTTGCGCATCATGCCCAAGACGCCAGTTCGATTCACGTACTTAGGTCTCGAGCCTGTGATGTTGGGACAATGATGACTTCTGGTTTCCGGTTGTCATCGGGCGAGGCCTTCTGTTGGAGCTGAGGCGTCTGGGTTTGAGAGGACTGGCAGTGGATTAGATATTGGAGAAGAGATTGCGTACTAGTGAAGAAAATAGGTGGTCTTTGGCGAGAGCGGGAAGAGACACCATCGAATCCGTGTTGATCTTACATCACGGCTTTATAGCCGATGATATGAATACCTTCAGTTTGCTATTTACACTTCGTTGGTGGACTAGTCAACCAACCCAGTAGTTTCTTTTCTCGACAAGGCGGGCAACTCAATGACCCTGGTAGAGATAGGCAACTGCACAAGTTACCGTGAGACTTGCAGGAAAGGAGGGTTCTTCGCTGGCTGTGCTTCGAGATGTCGTGTCGTCTGTTAGTAAGTTGTGTTCTTCTAAAGTCGAAGCCTTTCCGTTTGAGACTAATGTGTCGATTTAGAGCTAGGTAGTCTTGAGACTAGACCTAGATTCGTTCGCCGCATTGGAGCCTTTTCGTAGATAAAGCTATCTGGGTTCCCGTGATTTGGTGTGTCTTACTTGTCGCTGGATGTCTTATCTAGAGCATCAACATCACCACCACCAAACAAACCAACCCTTCGAAATGCCCAATCACTTCATCCTCGGCCTCGCCGCCGCCATCTCCTCACTCCCAGGAACCAACGCAGCCGCCATACTTTTATCAAACCCCTCCGACCAAGTCCCAATTACTCCCCCAAAACACATCGCCAAGCCGTGCAGATACGTCGCAGAAGTCGCCCTGGACTTCCCCTGCGCCAAGATCTACCACGGTGCCACCCAGCGGTACCAGACGGTCGAGGTTGTCGCGAGCAGCCTGGAAGACTGCGCCGGCGCCTGCTTTCATGGCGGATGCTTCTCCCTCAGCTATCACGAAGGCCGCTGTGCGCTGTACGGCGAGGTAGCATTGTATCTCAAGGACGTCAGGAGGGACGGCTCAGGGCCGCTGTTCGACTTGCGGTGCTTCAAGTGCTCTGAGCCGCGGTGAATATCTGGCAATGGGGGCAAATGGTTGACGGCGTTTCAAGCATCGCATGGACATAGGTATACTGGGTTGGCCAGTTTGGAGTTCAGGCGTTAGTAACAAGCACTCAAAGAACCTTTCGGTGAAGGGCAGTGTCAATTTCCATTTCAATGTGGGTATCCCTAATGTTCAGTCGCAATGCCGCTCGAAATTGGAGTCCTCGTCTGAACTCTTGTCCCAGTCCTTTAGCCTTAAGCCCTTCCAGCCTACTCTATGCAATACATTCAATACACACACCACCGCTACTGGGGGGTGCTCACATCTCAAACCACTAGAATTGAGTGGCCTGAACAAAAAGTATAAGATAGCGAGGACAAACTGAATATGCTCGTTCCCCACAGCCTTTCAAAGCCAGAACCCAACGTCCGACGGTGTGGCGCCCTTCATGCATCCACACCGGCTTCCTAATGCCTTCCGGTATACGTCTCGGTTCGCAGAAGTGTGCCACGGTCCTACTGTCGACTCCCTTCGCGCGAGGAGCCGCTACCGGACCCCCCTCCACTGAACCGGTCGCGGAGCCAGCCGATGGGGCCGTGGCCGCTCGGGCGGCGTTGATCTCGGTCGGATCCTGACCGCCGGCTGCTTTCCGAGGGGCTTCTCTGTCTCATTCGTGCCCCGTGCTCCTCCGGACCTGCCGTTCGAGGACTGGTTGGAGAGCGAGAGCTTCGTCGTTGCAACCGTGAAGTATCATAGCTGAACCCAGAGGTGGTCCCCTGATTCCCGTGGTGGTCCCCGAGGGGGTCCCCGTGATTGTCCTGGATGTGGTTCCGGAGGTGTTCCCGGAGGTGGTCCCCGAGGCGTCGGATGTCCTGGATGTCGTCCGGCATACGGTCCCGCTCCCGCTCCCGCTCCCGCTCCCGTTGCAATGAAGTCATGCTGCGTAACGCCTCGTTCAGTGGGCTTTGACTCTGGCTGGGAGGTCGCGAAATTATGGCGACTCGAGGCTCGCGAACTTGGAACATGTCGGAAGCATCTTGCGATCCTCTAGAACGGGGCGATGGACCCGTGTACCAGTCCGGATGATTGTTCGAGAGCCCTGGTCCCGGAGTGTTTGGGAAAAGGGTTGGCCTCCACGCACCATGGGGGGGACCAGACTGATTGCCGCCGTTATCGTTGTTTCTGCTGCTGCTGCTGCTGCTGCTGTTGTTGTTGTT